>JACGTP010000004.1:1125152-1671828 GCA_023678845.1 Mischocyttarus mexicanus
TTGGCAAGTTCCTTTTGTCGAAAGTCTCTTTTAATCGTACGACAAGTGGTGTCGTTAATCATCATTAGGATGACTAATAAACCTTATTGGTTTTTATATTCTTGTATAAATGAGATAACACAATCTGACCTCGAACTAGAATTTTCACAAAATTCCTAGATCTCTCTCGTAATCATGCCTCATTAAACATTACTATTAAAATGAAATACATTAGTATGGATATATATGGATAACCGATCGTTAATCACGTCCTCGTAAAATCATTATGAGTCGATGCGTGTAGTGTTGCTATTCATCATCGGTCGTTAATTACATCAACTTATGTATATATATATATAAATGATACCTAAATAAAATGATAATTGTGGTCAATTGTAAATAGTTGTTACTTTTCCTTACGTCATTTCCTGTTAAATGCTCGTAACTTATCTTTGAAACAGACTGATATCAAATAAGAGAGAAAGAGAGAGAGAGAGAGAGAGAGAGAGAGAGACATTTTTATTTGGAATTACATGCATATTTACATTGACATACATTTACATAAATATCATATATAATATATATACATATCTAATCAATCTCTAAAAAGAATTTTCATGCAAATGAGAAAATGTATTAGATTAACCTTCAACACACTCACAATCAGTTACACTCATCTAATCGTTCTTTTTTCTCTTTCTGTTACAGGTATAAACATTTGCTGCATTAACTACCACGATAAAGAGAGAAGGGATTATATCTCTTTAGATGACTTTATAATGATGGAATATAACAGTATGTCTCCTTTTTATCTTATTTCTTTTTTTCTCTTTTCGATATTTTCAACTCGTTTATTTACATACTTTTGCACTTGTTCTTCAAGTCTCGATATTAATAATGAATGAAACCATACGCTTATATACACAGGGAATGTATATAAAATATGTGAACATTACTTCAAAGGTGATTTCTCTACGTTACTATAAGATAAAAAATAGTTCGTGCAATTATATTCACAGCTAGGAATCTTATAATTTTCCTAAAATTACTTTTATAACCGTAACTTTTAATAAACTTGATCTAGATTTTGAATTATATCTTTCTCAAGGTGTTGAGAATAAGAAGAATATAGAATGATTTTATATAAGCATACAAGAGATTTAAAATAATTCAAGACCTTGACGAATCGTAATAAAATGGAGAAAGACAGTCAAAATAATATATTATCTCGTAGCGGTTATGAGAAATGAGAAAGGGGAACTTATGCTTGCGATTTAAGATTGTTTAATAATATTATCAGATGTGTTAGTTCCTTTCGTCAAGAAAACTCGTGCGAGATAAATAGTTTGTAGAGTGAAAAAAAAAGAAGAAAAGAAGAAGAAGAAGAAGAAGAAGAAGTAAAAAGAAACGATGTTCGCGATTTAGTTTTATACCGCATTCTCACGCGAGATCAAGATTCTCACGTGTAACCGCTAGTTAATGTGACATTACGTACGGTCAAATACATTAACATTTTATGTATATATATATAAAACTCGGATGGTAGAGAAACCGTCGTGTATTCAAACGAATTCGGACGTAAAATAAACGCTAAGGGATAAAATTGGATAAAATTACCGAGATAAGATTAGTGGACCGTGCAGTTATTCGGGTCGCGAAAGGTAAAATAAGAAACTGGTAGGAAAGGAAAAGAAAAAAAAAAAGAGGGACACGAGGCAGAGGAGGTGAAGATTGGGTAAAGGGAAGGGGTAGAGAAAAGGGTATTCGACGACTGAGGAACTTCCCGTTCTTTGTCCTCTCATATACGCTCTCTCCTCCTCTTTTAGGCGATTAAAAGTAAATCGTTCGCGTCCGCGCTTTTGCCGGTTTTCTTTTTCCGGCCTTTTGTTTTGGCCGTTTGGTAGGGTCGGGTAGGGCGAGAAAGGGTGATACGAGAGAACGGAAAGCCGAGATGGAAGAAAAAGAAGGTGGTGGTGGTGGTGGTGGTGGTGGATGTCGAATGGCACGAAAAGGTGGAAGACGAGAATTAGTTGGGTAGATGAGAATGAAGAAGACGAGGTAAAGGATGAGGAGGAATAAGAAGAGGGATAGAGGGAAAGGGAGAAAAATAGAGGGAGAGAATTTTGTCTATACGAAGCGTAAGGTTGAAAGATTATAAGTGTCGCCTTCCATTTGCCACTTTTTTTTTTTACTTTCTTTCCTTTTTATCTCCAGAGAGGTTTTTACGCTCGACTCGAGAGACCTGGACCGAAGTAAAATATCCATAACAAAGTCCTCCTCTTGCTTTCTCCCTCTTCCCTTTCATCCTTCTGTCTCTCTTTTTCTTTATTTCCTCACTTTCTTTCTCTCAATGTATCCTTTTCTTGCCCCGTTTTCTTCTGTCCGCGTAAGTACGAGTAAAAGAGAGAAAGAGAGAGAGAGAGAAGTAGTTAAATAAATCGCCTGTAAGGAAAAAAGGCATAGTTTGCTTTAAATTGGACCTCGCGAAAATGAAGATAAAGCGTCGAGCTACGACAGACAGAAGTCCTGCTGCTACTGCTGTTACTGCTGGGTATAATTACTTTTGTTTATTGCACTCTTTTTCATCATCATCATCCTCTTTTTCTTCTTCCACATTTCTTTTATTTATATTCTTTTGTAAGAGTTTTTCACGATCGACGATTATCGGAATTGTATATGGAAGAATGAAAAAGTAATTATTCTATACTTTGATCAATTAATTATTTAATTAAATAAGAATTTTATATGAAATGTATAATTAAAACAGTAATTCTTTACATTACTTTAAAATACATCGTATTATTTTGTTAATTCTCTCGTCAATGATCAAAACTAATATGTTTATATACACTATAATCTAATTAATATTGGTTTAATATTTACAAACAAAATATTTTGATTTAACATAACAAATGTTTCTTCTCCAAACCCTTCAATTCTTGTTCACATCGTAGACTACAATAAAAGTAAATGGAATAACTTTATGAGAAGAAAAATATCGAATAAAAAAAGGGCGTAGAGTGAAAAAAGAAAAAAAGAGAGAGAGAGAGAGAGAAAAGGTTTAGGTTCAGAAGAAAAGTCGGCGACCGCGAAAGCTTTAAGCTTTTATGAGCTCGAGTTCTCTCCTCGCTTTCCCTTCTGTTTTTGTGTTTACGCGCAATAAGAATCACGTGGGTAGGATAGTGTTTAAGCTACGAGAGAGGGAAGGTCGAAAGTAGTAGAGGGACTCTGTGTTGAAGGGCATAATGAGAGAGAAACAGAGAAAGAGAAAGGATCTATTTATGTGTATGTGTGTATATGTGTGAGAGAGAGTGGGAATGGATGGGGTATCTGAGGCGTATCTCGGACGGTAAATACGAGGGTTATCTAGCTTTTTCCCTCCACCCTTCTCCTACCCTCTTTCCCCATCTTTCCTTCACTATTTTTTTCCTTCTTCTTCTTCTTCTTCACCCTTGTCGTAAGCCAAGCAAGCGAAGTTGTCTACGGTAGTGTGTGGTAGCAACTATGCTACTCTAGTGTTGTCGATGTAAAGGCGAACTTACAGGAGAGAGGTACTGATAGAAAGCTAAGTGCATTTGGCTAGCTTCCAGCCGAAGGACGATCGTGCTTGTCTTTTCTGGACGTGAAATCACCTCTTTGCTATCTCACTCTCTCTCTCTCTCTCACACACATACACACACTCACACCCTCGTTTTATCCTATAGGATCTCTCTTTCTGTTGTTAGAAGGCCACCGTCGCAAACTCTTACCCAGGGTACGATCACCCTCGAATCCTTTCCTATTCCTTTCCCCTCGACATCCTTCACGATTCTCCCTGGCTTTCTCTCCTCCCTCCTCGTCTCACCATTCTCTCCTCCCATCTCTCAATTCGTATCCTCAGAAGCGAAGATCGAGAGCATTCTTTTTCGTTCAAGGACGTCGGGGACAAACGAAGCTTTTCTTCTTATTCCTTCTTTTCGTTTTTTTTCTCTTTTCCTTGGGAGATCAATGTCGAGTCTGTCGTAAAATCTTGATGGACTCAAGAAGCCGACGGATATTCGATTTACGGTTTTATCGGGTTGCTGTTGGTCCTCGATAACGAATTAAATGCCGGGTTTTGTGTTTGATCGGAACAATCAGATAATCTTTATATCTTTATTTTTATTATTTTTTATCTGGGTATATATTTTCCTCTTTTTTTCTTGTCTTTTTTTAATTTCTATGACAGTTCTTTTATCTCCCTTCATTGATTATCCTATTTATCCAATTGGATAGTTAGAATGCTCGAAGGAAACAAAAAAAATGAGAAGATCGTAATGAAATATTTGACGGGGGTTTAAGGGGAAACAATTGTTAGATTTTAATTTGCCCGAACAAGGCTAATCAAGGCTTTATCGTAATAAAAAAAAAAAAAGATAAAAGGGGAAAAAAAAGAGAATAATAAGGACCCGAGTCAAAAGGGTCTTTTTTCTTATTCAGGTAAAAAAAAAGAAAGAAAAAAAAAGGGACGTTGTAAAGAAAGGAAGAAAGGGAAAGGAGAAGAAGGGTCGTTGAGGGTAACAGGTTCTATCGTTTTACGCTAGTATTTACCTTCTATTATCCGAGCGTGTGTCGCTCGTATATCGTCGCTCCGTTAGATTCTAAAGGTGTATAACGGTGGGCGAAGTAGCAAAAGAGAAGAGAAGAGAAGAGAAGAGAAAAAGGGTCGCGTATCGTATAGTAGGCCCATGTATATAGGAGGTACCTACTACTACTACTAATACTACTACGACCGAAGGTAGCCTCTCGACGAAGTAATGGGCCATTTATTTTCACTCGTTGATCCCCGCCGAGACTAATGTGTCTCACTGAGCTTTTTTCGCATCCCTACTTTCTTTCACAGTAACTACCACTACCACTATCACTACCACCATATCACACTTGCTTCGTATTCTGTGTTGTGTTGTGTTGTTATATACCTTTACGTTTCATCATTCGAGTAGTAGTAGTAGTAGTAGGAGGTAGCCTCTTCTTACCGAAGGTACTATTTTCCTACTCCCAAAAAACTTCATACTTGTTTCTCTCTGTCCGCCACTCTTTCTTCTTTTTTTCTTTCCTCCCAACCAGAGAAAAGAAGAGAGATAATTCTCTCTCTCTATCTGTCTCTTTTTCTCTGTTTTTACTTGTAACGATAAACGCGAGTCTCTTAGCGAAGATCTAAAACGGTCTAAACCAAAAAGAGAGTGAGTTAAAGTATCTTCTTTAACCTTTTCTTTCTTCTTGGAACGTTCAAAAATAATTGTTGAAAAATTTTCTCAGAGATTATATTTTGATAAATAAAAATAACAAATTTACTATATATTCATCATTTATTTATATATTTTTTTATGTAACAGAAAAATAAAAAAAGAAATGTTCGGTAGAAGTAATAATATTGTAATCCCTATATTCTTTGAACGGATGTATTTATAAATGTTTCATTTAGTAATATCCAACAAGCAGCAGAATTGAAGTGAAGTAATTTTACATAATCTCTTTCTTTCTTTATCGGTTTATTTTTATATGAAATATGTATATTTTAATATACCCAGATTATTATTATTTCTTTTTTTTGGGGGAGGGAATATATTTAATAACGTGTAGAATTACTCGTTCTCGTGGTAGGCAGAAAAATAAAAATAAAGAGACAGAAGGAGAAGAGCTCATAATATTTTAAAGCTCGATAGAGAAGAGCAGGTATTACCAAGTATTATTTATGTAGCTTCTCTTCTTCCCTCTATCGAAATCGGAGCACTCAGCGTCGGCGCGCACACAACCTAGTATCAGCATAATAGAAGATGATGTACGGTGAAACGACGTAATGCATTACATTGTCGTCAGCCCTTTTCCGATATAAGCTTCCACTCGCGTGTCTAACGATTGGAAAAATATCCATTCCTTCAAGCTACGTCCCGTTCTCATCCGAGAATAATGATACGCTAGAATACGCTACTTTATTTTCTCCCTTTCTTTTTTCTTTTTTTTTCGTATATTTTTTAAAACTCTCAATTTATACTAAATTAATAGGAAGAAACTAGAGGAATCATTTTATTCATATTTTTTGACAATATAATGTCATTTCTGATTTTGCATATTTGTGTTTATGTGTCTCTGTGTGTGTATGTGTACAAAGTAAAGCCAAAAGTTTGAACATTTTATAAATGATACTATTTTGAATAGAATTTCAATGAAGATATCCATTTATTTCCAGTCATGTTACTAAAATCAAATTTAGGTAATTTAAGTGTTTAATAATATTTTGTATAACATTTTTCTATTCATTATTATACCTTTATTTTTGTCTACATCATTATATTTTAATTAAGTTGAAATATCTTTCAAATTAGCGGTTGACAAATTTGAAATACCACACCTGCATGACTGTAATTCGAAGTGTTTATACCTCGTAGAAATTGTAAGGTCAAATTTACATTCCGTGTTGCAAAGCACGCGTACCCGCATGTGTGTAAAAAATCGGACGAACGAGCATTCGAATGGGTATGCGTTTACACTAATAAATGTTCAAATTGTTGTCCTTGTACAGTTTAACGGCGTACAAGGAGATCATAAAAAGTGCTGTTAACATTTTCCAACGTTTCGGAGTTAATTAATTTCATTTCATTGATAATTTGCTTTCGCGCAATCTTCACGAGGTACTACATTTTAGATAAAACTCTTATACATATTCAGAATGAGGCCATAAGTTAGTCGACACTAGCAATTATTCACTTCTCCATTAACTAACATAGTTGCTAATTGACTACGGTAGTAGTTGTTTGAGATTATGTTGCTGATAATTTGTAGCTATCAAAAATCTTTCCAGACTAGTATTAAAATAATAATTAAAAGAAAAAAATAGAAGTTATCTTTACGAGTTTGTAAATTAAACCTGTTTACAATTATACAATGCATTTTTGTCAATGAATAATATTTATGGATTATATTCGGTATATAAATTTTATTTAAATATTTACAATTTTCCGTTTGTAATCAATATTATTGGTTAATATCATTTATACATTTCTTGGTCAATTATTACAATCTAACAAATAAAATCACGTAAAAAGATTCTTCGAATTTGTTCTTATTCGATCGATAGTCGAGAAGAAATCGTGCACGATTTCCGATCAGTTTCTTTCTCCTTTGGCCACATTAACATTGGTCGTTTCGTTTCGAAGTATTTCTGAACGGTGCAGAGGAAACGTTGCACCTGCTGTTAGATAGGGAGACTGTGAGAAAAAGAAAGAAAGAGAAAATTAAAAGAAAGAGAACGAACGAACGAACGAATGAACGAACATCAGCAACACTACTACTAATACTACTACTACTACTACTATTACTGCTACTGGTACTACATTGGTTTCAACGTCTCTTTGTATCACGAGAGGCTAAAAATCGCTAAGTAAAATCGATCTCTCGAACAAGTGTATGTATGTGTATGTACTTTTGCGTGTGTTCGTGTACGTGTGCATACTCACACCCACCACGTCTGTCTGTACAAGCCTAGGCTTGTGAAATTAATCGAGCGGAGATAGCCGGACGCGTGCTCGGAATCACTCTCGCCAAGTTTTTTGTTTGACGCACTCCTTTCTGGTTGAGGGAATCGAATCGGAATTGCGAATCGAAGTGTAGCCTTTTTCGAACACATAGTGATAACTATAGATAGATAGATGGATAGATAGATAGATGGATAGATAAATATATACAAATATAAAATAGAAATAATTACGATTATTTTGCCATTAATGTGTTATTCCATATTTTGCTTGAACTTATTATTTCCTCAGAAATGACCACACAAGAGATATTTATTTTATTTTTTATATGTATTTTTTTGATGGTTCAATGATAAGCATAAATCGAATGAAAATAAGCATCTCGTAAGATAGATAAATAAAAATATTGTCTTACGTTTTAGTGAAAATAATAAATTTGAAATAGCACGATAAGTCAAGAGTTTATCTCTAACGTATAAGTTAGTCTAGGTCCAGACATATTGGTTCGATTATCTCTCGAAAAAGCAATCGTTCCTGTTTTCGATGTTGGCACCCAAACGGAGTTATTCGAACTTATTATTAGACGTCTCTGTCCTAGGCGATTTTACTTCGATGGTGTAAGAGCCGACAAATACGAGCTACGAGAGAAGAGGCTCATACGTGTATTTTTAGATTCCTTGTCTGACTCCCTCTATTCTACACCACCCAGAAATCTCTTCTCTCCTCCATTCTACTTCTTACTTTTTTCTTTCCTCTTCCTTCTTCTTCTTCTTCTTCTCTTTCTTCTTCTCCTTTTGCCGAGTTCCAAACGAGCCGACGGTTCGAGGTCGACGCGAAAGATGTTTGAAATATTTAGCAACGCGTAAAAGAGTGGTTGAAGGAGGTGGAAGTGAAGGGGGAAAGAAACTTTCCATCTCTCTCTCTCTCTCTCTTCCCTTCCCTCTTCTTTCCCCTGACCAACTCTCTTTCTGTCACGAAGTCCAGGAACACGCGAGCATTGTGGGCGACGAAGAACGTTCCGAAGAGGATCGTTTATGCGTCACCGATCGGAATGTCAGACTTTTTAGTAATGCCTGCGTGCCCTGTAAGTAAGTAAGTTAAATAAGAAACGATATATATGTATATATATATATATATAAAGTCCCTGGATGTGTCCTTGTCCGTGTCTCTATCTCTACCTCTATCTCACTTACTCACTCACTAACTCACTTATTCACTCTTTAAAACGTGGAATTCATTAACTTGATGATGAAAGAAGGAATTCAATTTCAGTTCACGTAATCGGCTCGTTGATACGTTAATTGGGATTTCAACCGTAAAGTGGAATTATTTTATTTTTCCCCCATTTAGTTTCATTCTACGTTTATCTGAACACTTTGTTATCATTAATTATTCAAAGTGTTTTAAATATATATGTATATATGTACACATATATATGTATATATATACATGTACAATATATACACGTTAACACAAGATAAATTCTCAATTGGCAGGGACGAAAATCGTATTGAATTGCGTTAAATCGACTTTGTGTTTCCAATCTAAAGAGCTAATCGAACTTTCCTCTTTCTCTATCTCTTTTTATATTTCCGTTAAAGTAGTAGTAGTAGTAGTAATAGCAGTAATAGTAGTAGTAGTAGTAGTAGTAGTAGTAGTAGTAGTAAGAGCACGTTTCTCAGTGCGAGGAAATACGGATTTCCAATTATCCCTCGGAGATTTCGCGATAGCCCGAGGACGGCGTTGGAAAGTCGTGAAAGAGGTAGATAAATAGAAGAAGAGAGAAAGAGATAGAAAAACATCGTATAATGCGACTAACATAATTAAAGGAGCAACGAGCCACATCCGTATGCTTTGCGTATTTCTCTCTTTCTATTTCTATCCAACCCTCCCCTTTTTCACTCTCTTTCTGTCTCTCTGTCTCTCTCTTTCAACCGTACTTCTCGTAATTTGTTCGACTACGAGGCCCAAGGGTAAGCGATGTTAGTGTTAACGTCGGTGTAAAGGCTACCCTCCGAAAGGACACTGATGGGCCTTTATCATTTTCCCTCTTCTCTCTTCATTCTCTTTCCTTCCCAAATGCTTTCTAACCGGAATATTCTTATCCGATCGACTACTTTCATTGGTCGGTGTTAATTCGTTCTTATCAGATGCGTTTGTAATTCTATGGAAAATTCCCCAAACGATTGTTGATTTACTTGGTCTATACGAGCTTAGAATACCAATAGTATTATAACGTTTTTTTCTTTTAAATTTATCAAGAATTTTAAATTGTTATTATTCATTTCCATTTATCTTTATCTTTACATTTAAATAGGTACTATATCACGAGTAAAAAAAAAGAAATAAAAATAATGGAATTTCTTTTTTAGAAAGTTGATAAATTTTATTTCTTTTTATTCGGTGAAATTGATGAAACAATTTAAGCTCGTTCTTAATGTTATATATATTTATGCATTCATTTTAATCTGGATAAAATCGATGTCAAGAGTAAAGTTTCAAGCATATCCAAGTTGTAAGATTGTTCACCGTTTACGGACATTTCGAAAGGAACGTTGTTACTTACTTAAGTAACTCGTATGCATACATACATACATACATATATGTGTATATACACATAGAAACATATTTCTCTCTGTTGGTGGCGGTTAGACGCGTATGGCATGTAAAAAGTAAAAGGCAGGATACATACATGTATCGTTTTCTTTCGGTTCGCCAAAGGAAAAGGTGAAAACCGGTAGCTTTGAATTAGTTAGATGGCGGGAGTTGACGCGTCACGGGTTTTAACGTGTTTGTACTTTAATTAGATCGACACGGCAGGTTACCCGCGTCGATCAAAGATATCGTTCCATGAGAATGAGAGAGAGAGAGAATATGTTGACGCGCTTTATTGCTGGGACCGTCTAAAGCAAACGTGTAATATCGTTTTCACGATTATTACATTCACGCCTGAATTCAATAAGCCAACTATCGTTGCTCGCTTACTAGCAGCTGTTGCATCAGGGTTGGTAATTAGCATTCGAGATATATCGACGATTAGTCTTTTAGAAATTTCATGGGATACACAACGTTCGTATTATCGTCGTTGTGTTCAGTTTTAGATCGATACGACGAGATGATAGATCGTTTAATAATTGAATACCTTTTATATTCTATATATCGAATTCAGTAAAACACCCCCCCCCCCCCCCCCTGTTTTCCTCAGCCCCTATATTCTGATCTGACCTCCGTACTTTGAAGATAAATCTTTAGAATTACCAATATGTATCGTATAGATGTTCTTGTTAGATTTAATAGTATCGATATAATCGCAAATAACTCTTCTTATATTTATTAATACCCTCTATCTCTCTTTCTCTCTCGTTCTAGCAAAGGACGTTTCGATCTTTCTCTCTGCATATTGCACGATCGGTGAAACCGAACGAGCATTAAATCTCTCACGGTCTCTCGACGATCTTCCTGGATGGAATGAGAGAGGAAGAGAGAGAAAGAGAGAGAGAGAGAAAGGGGAAGAGAGACTTTATCGTGACGAGTTGGCGTGACCCCATGAAGGTACACGTTTGACGAGAAAGAGAGAAAGAGAAAGAGAGACAGAGAGAATGTATAGAAATCGAAGAGAGATATATACGATGAGTAGGAGTCAAGGGAAAGGAAAGAAGAGGGATAAGGAAAAAGAGGAGCATAGGAGGAGAGCAAGCAAGCAAGCAAGCAAGGCGTACACGTAAGTGGTAACGCTTCGTGCATGCCAATCGTTGCTCGTATATCTCGTGGTACTTAACTCGATCGTATCTCGGCCGATGTGGGGTGAGCTTGTTCAACCGCTGTGCCAGCTTCAGGACTCTTTCTTTCTTTCTTTGTTTATTTATTTATTTATTTATTTATTTCTTTATTTCTTTCTTTTCTATCGCTTTCTCTCCTCGCTCTCTCTCTCGTTTTCTTTTTCTATCGTACAAGAACAGGATGTTCGCCTTTATACTATCCATCGAAGATATCACGTTGAAAGATACGGATTATCCTTTTACCTTACGACGAATCTCCTACCCGTGATCATAAATCCTCTTGCTGGATACACTCTCTTGCTTTTCGAAGAATCGCGAAAATCGTCCTACCCATCGAAGACTTATTCTAAATTTCTAGGATAAAAAGATCTCTCTGAGATTTTTCTTTGGGTATATAAACTTTTATTCTTTTCAAATCTCTCTAACAGTGTCAAGAATATGAACGAGTTTTTAAGAGAAATCGTTTATCTTTCGAATCATATTTTTTTTTTTCTTTTTTTTTTTTTATTAAAATATTTGTCTTTCGTAAAATAACATATTTCTGAATTTATTTTTTACTCGTAGAAGTAGGGTATTTGTCTACTTTAAATATAAAACTAATATATAAACTAAAAATAGAAGACTTATTTAAAATATTTCGGATAAAATAACGGGAGGATATACTTTGCATATAACATCTTTGAATCTTTCAAATAGTTTCACAAATATGACAAGTTGGTTAGCTTCTTTTTTACTTCTTCTTTTTATTTTTATTTTATTGAATTGTATTTAATCATATATTTATAGAGAATAGATATTTGTTATTTTAATCTTTGTTCTCTCTAAAAATTTATTTTCTAATTTATTTTCATTGGTAGTATAATTTTCGTATGAATTATTCAAAGAAATTGTTTATTTTTTAAATCTTTAAAAGATACTTGTCTATTTTAAATAGAAAACATACGTTAAATGTAAAAACTTAAGTAATGTTTATAATAGTAAAGAATTTTTTTAATCATTAAAAGCGTTTTCTCCTCTCTTTCTCTCTTGATGGGTATCGTCTTTGGTTTTGAACGTAACATGCGGTGGAAAAGAGCCACAGGGCTCTCTCGCCTCTGTATGACATCCTGTTAGATAGATGGTTTGTTTTTCGGCGTCCTTAACCACACCATGAAAACCATGGCACTTTAATCGAGGGAGGTCTGCCTGCCAGTGGCCACATGCTACAACAACACTACCGACGACGAAAGTGAAGGGTCCCGACACTCGCTTTTTCGATCGTTATCTCGTTCATATCACCTTTGATTCGAATTTCTCCCCTGTTTCCCTTGATAACATAAAAAAAAAATACTAAAATATTCATAATAATTTCTAAAAGATATTGGAAACAAACATAGGGAAATATTTAAATAAATTACTATCAATTACTTTTAGAATTGTCTTCGTTATTTCGAACGATTTATCGTACCGATGAGGATGTTTTGAGCTAATAGTAAAATTCAATCAAATGGTAGTTGAAATAATAAAAATCTAATTCGATCATGGATTACACCGAGAGAAAGAGAGACATAGAAGAAGGAAAGATTTCGAGTTGGCAAAGGCACCTCGACAAATCGTTCGGAGCGATCGGAATTCCGAGCATCGGTGAGTCGTCCCCTCGAGGATGACGTTTAAAGGTCGCGCGTCGTTGAAACGACATTGCGCGCGAGTTTCGAACACGTCGAAAGAAAGAAAGAGAAAGAGTGAGTGAGAGAGAAGAATCGAGAAGAGGAATGGCAGCATCGGGTAGCGCCGCGTTGTCGTACCTCAAATAGAAGAAAAAAAAAAGAAACTGTATGCGTGTGTGTGTGTGTGTGAAGAAGACTAAAGAAGAAGATAGAGAGAAAGAGAGAGTGAAGTAGGGGTGAGGTTAAGGGGAAGTGAGGAAGAGGGAATAAGAGAGGAGGGAACCTTGAGAGATCGCTCACCGATTGAGCTCGTCTACTCCCACGCAATGTAAAACGATGAAGTCGCGTAAGTCTTCTACGTGAATCCGTCTCTCGTTCTTCAAGGTGAGCCTCGAACGAGGTCTGAAAATCCGTACATCACTCTTTTACCCTTGACTCGACACCATACTCTCGTAATGTATTGGAACGACAACGAGAATACACGCGTCGTACGTGCGTGAGAGAAAGAATGAACTAATGAAAGAGAAGGATGGAAACTGAGAGTATGCGTGTGTGAGAAAGAAAGAGAGAGAGAGAGAATGAGCATTTTTTACGTCTGGCAAAACAGCAAGTGAGATAAAAAGAAGCTCTCTTTCGTTTAAAGTTTATCGGCCCTACTTACAAACGCCACACGCTATCCATTCAACCTCCAGACGACCCAGTTGTCACGTGTGTCCGCATAAATGTGCCGACAACTCTGTACTTGGGTTTTACTGACGTCACTTTCTCTCTCTTTCTTCTTTCCTCTCTTTTCTTTTTTCCCTTTTATTTTGCCACCGTGTGACCGATTTGAAAATTCTTTTACGCGACATCTTACCAAGATCATCAATTCAATTTGGATCGATCAGAATCTGTAAAAAACGTAAGGAAGATTGAATCCTTGGATAGTGGTTTCTCAGTAAATAAATCGGTCAGGATAATTATGATAATTGTGAGGAATATTTTAACGGGTTAATTATTACGTATACTACGAAATGATTATTTTACCACGTAATTTTGTTCATTTAGAAGAAGAAGAAATAGTACCAACGCGATTGCGTGTCTCGTTCGTGTGAATGTCAAATTTTTGCAGATATTTTATCTCTCATATATAACAGGAAACTTATACATTCACGTTTGATCTTTTCGGTTAGTGATTTTCGAGGGAACCATTCGCAATCTACCTATCTTAACGATCTTTATCGTTGCTAATTTCTTTGAAGGAAATAAAAGGTGGAATGAAGAAGAAGGTGGTGGTCGGGGCGAAGGTGGAGGAAGAAGAGGAAGTTTTATTTTTGAAGTTCTTTGTTTGGGGGGGCATTACTCGAATCCCTAAGGAAGTTCCTTGGTCGAAACTGACTGGTTGGTTGGTTAGTTAGTTGGTTGGTTGGTTGGTTGAATGGTTGGTATGAAGTTCCCAAAAGTTCCCTAAATCCTTGATCCAACGGCTTGGAACGAACGTTTACTTTGACGATCTCTCGTAGACGCTTTTATAGCTGCATGTCCCTGATGCGTCCCGCGGTTTAACCTCCAAATGAATTCAACTCTTCTTTCTGTGTGTGTGTGTGTGTGTGTGTGTTTTTTTATTGTATGCAGGTTGTTGTTGTTGTTGTTGTTGTTGTTGGGTGTGGGTGAATGTATATCGGATGGACGCGATGCGCTTCGTTGATCTCGCAATGCCGACTTTTACAATACCGTGCGAGTTTTACGTTGAATATATTATCCTCGTATGCTTAAGTATTTCTGTTTTTTCTTTCTTCTTTTTTTTCTTTTTTTGCATTCATATCTACCTACCAATGTATAAAGATATATGTAAACGTACACGTATGTTTCCTCCTTCACGCTCTGATTTTCACCAAGTGCTCGTTCTTACCATCTTCTTTTTCTTTACCTTTCCTCTCTTACCAACTTTTCCTTTCTTTCGTTCGGACGATTGACAATTTCTTAAAATTATTTTTACCTCGCGGGTATTATAAATGACACAAAAAAAAAGAATCGAATAATCTGCATAATTTTATCTTCAATTCTTTTAAGCTTCGAAAATATGTAAATCAAAATTCCCTGCAATATTATTTCAATCATTATTATTATTATTATTAATAATAATATTATTGTCTGCCTTTAGTCGTTGTTTTTATCTGCTTGGTGATAAATTAAATGCTCAGGGAGAAAAATAAACTAGAATGTTCGATTGGTAAATGGTAATTATTACGTATTATTATTATCATTATTATTATTATCATTATTATTATTATTATTATTTTGTATTTTTATTCTTTTCCTTTTTAATTCTATCGACCAAGAGGAAACGATTACCTCGTGTCGTCGTTATTATCCTCATTCAATGCTTCTCGTACAATCTGTTTTGTTTTACGTATTTTCTACCATCACCCGGGGGCCCCGCCACCGCCGCTCTTGGACGCGCGAATCTCTTGAATATTTATTTATTCAAATCGATAACTCTTGCATTATGTATGCTACTAACGTGGTGACTTCGCAATTACTTACATGTCTTTGGAATTTTGAAGAACTTTTAACAAGTTGGCACTTTGCTCGATCTTAATGGTTATAACCGATATACATACATATATGTACATATATATATATATTTTTTTTCTCTCTTATATATGTTCAATAAAGTAAAGATGAAAAAGAAAGAAAAACACAAAGAGGAAGAAAAAAAGTTAAACAAATTATTGTTTTTGTCGTTTTCCATTGAACAAGATTTAATTATTATAACGTTGCACGTGAACACAAATTGTCGATTATAAAGTACACCGATAAAGTATTATCGGATAATAAATAGGATGAATCGAAATTAGAATCGATATGTTGTTTACCGCGTAAATGGAATTTTTATTTTTTTCTTTTTCTTTTTCCTACGTCTCAGAATGAAACATTAAAAGTCGTTTAACGTTAAACCGTTCCTGCCGACAAATAACGCTTTTATCTACGTAACTTGAATTTAACTTCCCAAGGATCGATCTTTATTCGGTGAAATAACTCGAAAAGTCTCAGCTCATACATTATCATATCATTAGCATCCGTCTACTCTTCGTGGAAGCTTGGACAATTTGCATTTCGAACTCGGAAACTATATGAAGGCGTGCGGATTTCGAACTGCTTCCACGAACATCTCCATTCAGCGTGTCGTTTAGCTGACAAATTCAAGGTGAACCAAAGAAGAAGCTCTCTTCCCTCCCCTGAACCACCCAAATCACCCGACCTGACTAAGAAAACACACGCACATACGCATACATGGGTTAAAACAAAGGTGGAGGGAAAGAAGGAAGGTAGGAAATAAAGAAGAAAAAAATATTCTACAAGAAATGGAATCTTCAAAGTCTTCCTCCGAAGAAGAAGGAGGAGTGGTGTGTTGTGTCCTCATGTCTTTTTCATCCTGTTTCTCGAATACCTAAGATCGATCGAATCCTCCAAGAAGGACGTCTTTATTCCACCGGGTGTATACGTCATCTTCTACATCCTCCAGATATACGATATGTTCGAGAGAGAACTATTAGGAAACGCCTCGAGTATCTAGGAAAAGAACATCGTGTTTTTGAAATGACTCACACACAGGTGATGGTATCGATTAATATCTTATACCAATCAGGTGTGACTAATTATGTATCACGAGGATGTTAATATTCATCGGAGATACGTCTCCTTTTTTTTGCTTCTTCTTCTTCTTCTTTTTTCCTTTGTTGTTTTTCTTTATACGTCGGAATAAAATATTATCGCTCGAAATAAACTCGTTGAGCGATGTTTTATTTTTGCGATTATTTCATTTAAAAAAAAAAAACATTCTTATTTCTTTTTGTTTTGTTTTGTTTGTTTCTTGCAGTATACTGCCACAAATAGATTTATTTGTAATATCAAGTTGAAAGGAAGCAAAAAAAGAAGTAAAATCGTTACAGGTATAGTTAGTTAGATAGAGGTGGGTAGGTAAGAAGAAAATTCTTGGGAAGTTTCCACAGAAAGAAGAACATACGGACGGATTGATGGGAGTAGAAACCAAGAAGATTGTTTCTTTTACAAACGATCCACCTATCGTCGAATTATCCCTCTCGTTTCATAAGCTATTACTTCGTACTCAACAATAGCCCGTTAAGAAGATAGTCGTCGTCGTTTCTTCCTTCTTGGGTATCGAAGATAAACGCGCGTTACGTAACGACACAATAACAGCAACGTTAAATAATGCGTTATTTTACTTCTTCAACGAAATCAAGGCTGATCGGTACTTCGCATTGATATTTTTTTCTGTCTCCTTTTTTTCTTTATTTTTTTTTTAATATTTTTTTATCCTAGTCCAATAAAGAACAATCTTTTTATTTTTATTTTTTTCTCCTTCTATTTACGATCGAGGAAAACGATACATTTTCAATGATTATAAAAAATAAGAAAACAAATGTATTAACAGATATGTAATATCAATGTAAGTAAATATCTTTACGTAATATTCATTTATGTATGACATATTTCAAATTAACGAGCCTTGACTATTATTCCAACCTTTGCGTGTATTCATTCGATAGATTTTTTTTTTATTTCCTTCCCTCTCATTATAATATTAGTTTTCTGTTTCTTTTTTTTAAATACTTTTTTACTATCGTGATCTAATTTTCTCAATGTAATACTTACATAAGAGAAGAAAAAAGAGTTTAATGAAAGTTTCAATATTTGTCCTAGCTTCGTGTTTAAAAAAAAAGAAAAAGAAAAAGGAAGAAATTTTGTAATAATTATTTTATTTGTTGAATTTAGATGATATCTCTCATATCTTACTGTCTTCTTCTTCTTTTAAGTAATCATCGTGTTTTTATAATAAGACGAGAGTTCAGTCGAGTTAAAAAAAGAAAGGCAACGTCATCGTAATCGAGAAACGACTAGTTTGATGAAAACTATTGGATGAAAATAGACGTAGGACTTAGAAACGATTCAACGTCAAACGGTAATCGACTACCGACTTTATACCAACGTGATGGCTCTTAATAACGATGATAGGAAAATTACCTTGTGAAATAAAACGAGAGAAGAATAAAAACTCTATTCGGTTATTCTTTTATATTATTATTATTATTATTATTATTATTATTTCCTTTTCACCTTTTTTTTTTTCTTCTTCTTTTGGTCTTTTAACTCTTTTTCTTTTCGTCGTTTTTATCACGTACTATTTAACATCGTAATTTTTTTTTTCCCTACGTAATTAACAATTCTCTGTCTCATTAGAATAATTATTCTCGATTGATTTTATAATAAAAAAAAAAAAAAGAATAAGAAGTTGACTTGTTGTAACGTAATTGAACAAGCTTACCTTGTAACTGTCTACTATCTATTTTTTTTTCTCTTCTTTTTTTTTATTTGTAACCTAAAGACCAATTGAATTTCTAATTTCGATGCGGTCGTCGCACGATGATTGCGCACGCGTCTCAATGCTGTTCTCGATATGGTCATCGTTCAGCTATTTTTGTTCAGCTTTGTCGATCTCGTCATGTAGTCGTAGTAGTGATTACGTGCATATATAGGGCGACTCAATTACTAGGCACAGTTACTTGGAATAAATCAACCATACTCAATCTACATTCATGAATTTATTCTATCCCTTTCCTTTTTATTTTACCTGAGGAATATATTACTTTATAGAGTCATCCCTAATTTAATCAAAAATAAATCGTTATTTGTCTTTCATAAACGTTACGAATTTATATATAATAGTACACCTAATATACTACACCTATAATAATAGTAATTACATTATATTATAGTAATATTAAATTATAGTAAAATAAAAAAATAAATAAAATAAAATAAAAAATTAAATTATATTATAATAATATTACAGTAATCTAATATAATAGTAAATAAAGTATTATATATTATATATGTATATGTATACACGTAAATATGCATATAGAGATCAGAGAATCGTGTCCTCTGGCAACGACCTCAGGCAGGCTCAAGCCTTTCGACTAAAACCGCAGGCTGGCCTCGTGGCTTAGCTACGCTATCAGTAATTAAATCGCCGCTTTGGCCAGTTCCTTTTGGTCCTACAGAGACACAGTCACAGTGAAAGAGACCGAGAGGGGCAGGGAAAGGAAGAGACAGAGTATCGAGTAATACGATTTGTGTCTAATCGTGGAGAGAACGCATAGTAGTAGTAGGTACACGCGATTAAAAGGGGATTTAACGTCGAGCCTGTTAGCCGAACCTTTCGTAGATTTATCGCTTTAATAACCACCATTTTAGAAACTAATCTTCTAAGCCTTTCTCGATCCGTATCACTTTCGGTTCCACCATTTCGACAATACTCCATTCATTCATTCTTTTCTTTTTTTTTCTATCATCTAGAATTATAATTTATGTGGGTAAGAAATTTGGTTATTTGGAGGATTTAAGAAGGAACTTGTAAAATAAATATTAAAAGTAAATTTAGTGTAAAAGATAATTTAATAAAAAGCGGAAGCAATGACAAGTTAATTATTAATCTTGTCTTAAATTAGTTGAGAGAGAAAAGGAAATGAAAAGAAAAAGAAAGAATAACGATGGGAAATGTGTAATTAAAGATGAAAGGTCAAAGGAATGACAAAGAGGTAAGGATAGGTTGGTTGAATACGTATTGAGTTGGAAAAAGAAAGTATTTAGTTACGTATTTAATTACCATAAGAGATATTAAGATGAGCTTTTTATTTTTATTAACGTCCTAAGTGAATGGAAATAATGAATTAACGAGATAGTTACAAATTATTCAAAGATTGCTAATAAAATTCTATTCGTGATTGTTGAATCGAATAAAGATATTTATTATTAATATTATTATTGTTATTACTCGTTAAAATTGCATTTAATTGTATTATTAATAATTAAAAAGAAAAAGAAATAAAATAAATGTGAAAAAAGTAACATTAATAATTAGCAAATACAAATAAAATTTGAAGTTGGCCACTCGAAGAGATGAGATCGTTTAAAATAGATTAAATGAAACATCTTCGTGATCGTGTACTCGTAGATAATGAGATAACGTAGAAGATAAATGTTATTTATTATTGACTTTAATGATTATCTTTATCTCCATTAAGATAATGTATAAAATAAAGATATCTCGGAGATACGTGTTGTATGTTAAAGAAATCGATCTTACAGTGATCATCAATTCTCAAAAAATGAAAAGAAGAAACAGATTATTTCATAAAAAAAATTAAAAAAAATTAAAAAATCGATCTTTGTCACGATTCCAGCAAGGGGCTAATTTATCAAACGGAAGTGTACGTACCACTACCTGGGAGAGATTAAAAGGCTTCAAAAAATGATCGGTATCATACTTTTGGTGCCGTAAAACGTTGCTGCAAGCCAAGAGAGAGAGGGAGAGAAAGAGAGAGAAAGAACGAATGAACGAGTGAACGAGTTAACGTGACGGTAGGCGCGAAGTCACGATAATATGCTAATATATTGGCCAACGATATCTTTATGGCGAGTAAGGACGAGTAAAAGAGAGTGAGAGAGAGAGAGAGAGAGAGAATGAAAAAAAGCACGCAAATGGAAAAAAGGAATAAAAAAAAAAAAAAAAGAAAATAGAAAGAGAAGAAAAAACGCGATCGCGACGTAAAAGCAATGCACCGCACGTGATATTAAGCGGGGCATATACATACCATGCTGAATCTCGCAGCGCTATCTTTTCCGAGTAGTTACGTGCCGCATACCCGTGTATTTTGCCTGTGTGTTACCCTTTACGAGATACCCACGACGCGTTAATTAAACTCTTATCCATATACGATTATATCGCGTTTAATCTGTCTGATTCTCGTGAAAATGTTATTTTCTTTTTTGCCTCCTCTCCTCTTCCCTCCCCCCGTCCTGTTCTCTTTTTTTTTTACGTACGTATACGCATAGATCGATTAGAAATTATGCTAATTCTTCTTGATATAAAATCACGTTGCAATTTAATCCAATTTGATCGTTTTAGGTATCATCCTGGTCGTTTTAAAAAGAAAAACAAGATTGCAATCATTGATGAACCGTCACTTTCGAGTAACTGTTTCTTTTTTTTTTTTAAGTAAATTAGTTTGTTGATTTCTTTTCTGTTTCATTACGAAACGTTGAAAGATAGGAAAAAAGTATACGGTATTAAATATTTCTCTATGTACATTAGAATTAACTTCATTGTATATCGTTTTACATCTCAATCTTTAGAGAATACATGCATATATATATAAAGAGAGAGAAAGAGAGAGAGAGAGAGAGAAATAACGGTGCATGTTTGTTGCCACTCATGTTACAATCCATTCAAGGATCGTGATATTCGCAAAGCTTATAAGCGGAAAAAAAATTCGTTCGATCAATCTCACTTCTAGCTACGTGTATATTTTACTAATTTACATATTTACCAATTCATCTACCTTTATACGCACGCACACACACACACACACATACACCTTTTATATTTCTTTATGCAATTAAAACGAGCGGACAATATATTTCGATTTACTTTTATTCTTTGACCATCTTCGTCTGAACTTTTTTATATCCTTTATTTTGAGGTTTCTTTTTTTTCTTCTTTTTTCGTTACTCTCTTTACGGCTCAAACGTCTCTCCCACCTCCCTTTTGCTTACAGCATCCACTTGAAACCGTTTCTGTCTGCTTCTTCTGTCTGTCTGTCTGTCTATCCGTCTCTCTCTCTCTCTCTCTCTCTCTCTCTCTCTCTCTCTCTCTCTCTCTCTTTTTCTCTTTTTTTCTTTCCTTCCTTCTCTCTTTCTCTTACTCAGTCACTCTTTCATTTGTGATACGTACGAAGTACTCCGGAGGAGAGCAACGGTCGTCATTATCCGCGGCTCTCCTTTATACAACGAATTACAAGAGATTTATGCTTGCTTCGTGTCCCGACTAGCGTATAACCGGGCAGCCAATTATTTTCAATTAGCTCGACCGTGCGCACCGAGTCATAATTTCCTAGCACCGTTTTCGGTTCGTGGCCCTTACTTGCTTGCTTGCTTGCTGAGTCTCGTCATCTCTTCCTCTCATCCTTCCTTCCTTCCTTCCTTCTTTCCCTCCCTCTTTTCTTCCCTTATTTATTTCTTTATTTCTCTTCTTTCATTTCGCTTCCTTTTTTACTCTTTTCCATCCATGTCGTTTTGGAAAACAGACTGAGGATAATTGTCGGAAGTACAAGATCGTCATCTACATACATTGTCACTAGATTTATGAGTTTTCACTTTTGGTAGAACAGCTCGGATGGACGCCAAAGGAGGAATTCTCCTCCACCCACTACCCCCTTTCAGTCTCACCAACCCCTTTGCTTTTTGGATATCTGCCAGTTGGTGTTAGAAAACTACGAGAGAAATCGTGTATCTCTTGTCGTATATGAATGACGACGAACTCCGTTTCTACGAGAGTTATAGTTGATATGCTGCTGCTGCTGCTACTGTGTGTGTGTTTTTTTTCTTCCTTTTTTTTCCTTTTAAATTCTAGAAGAGATTATCCTGCGCCTGTGTAGAATTTTTATCGAGCACAGGACGAAAACGACGACTACGATTACGTTAATTAATTAGAAAGATATCATTTAGAAAGTTCGTTACGATTCATTTCAACTAGTATTTATCCGTATTTTAATTTTATTTCTCTTTATTCATACTTTTGTTGGATATCATAACATTAAAAAAACTCTGCTATACGATATATTATTGACAAAAAAAAAGTTCATATTAGTAATCGTTCCTGATGGAAATGGAACTGCAGACGGTGGTGATATCGAAGAAAGTTATCGGAGAAAAAATAGAGAAAAAGAGAGTGTATTAATTTTATGATCAATAGACAACAAAAAAAAAGAAATAGAATGAAGAATTTCTTGATATTAAAAATAAAAAGTAGTAGCTCTTACTAGTCCTTTTATATCGATCGTACGATATACGCGTATATGTATAATTCCTAGCACGTATATGACGACTATATTATATTTTTTACACGTATAATACATATATGGTACTAACGAAGAAACCAGTGGCTAAGATCGATGAAACTTCAAAGACGACGACCTCCCCCTTTCCTCTCTCCGTTTCCTCATGCTTTGAAGTCAAAGTCATCGCGAGTTCTCGCGTGTCAGTGTTGACAGTTATATAGGAGTCTCGGTTTTCGTGCCCGACACGCCAGAAGAACAAATACGAGCATAGGTATAGACACGTTCATGGATACGTATATGCACATATGTACACTTATGTATTTATATATATATAAATGTGTGTATGTGTGTGTATGTAAAGGGTTGTGCGGGTGCCTACGCGCGTAGTAACGCATTAGCGTCATTAAGAAGGAGTATGTTTCTTATTTCTATTTCTTTAAAACTTCTCCTTTTTCTTTTTATCTTGAAAAGAACGACGACAGACTGAACGGAATCTCTTGTCTCCGGCGTCCTTTGCTAATTGGTTATGCATCGTCGAAGATTATAAAGTCCGTCGACGCTTTTTCATAGTCCTTGTTGAAACATTGTAGACTTTAGAGTCGTCGTCATCGTCGTAGTCATCGTTGTTGTTGTGGTCGTCGTCGTCGTCGTGTTGTGTAGAAAATTACTGACTGAAAGACCACAGAAACCCAACGATTTTCTACCAAGAGGATACCTTTTTTTTTTTCCTCGACACTTTCAAGGCGTGCTAAGTAAGATCCCCGGTCGTTTTTCCATTCGCACCTTGTATACCAATTTTTTTACTTCTTTGTTTTTTTGTAATCTTCATCTTTATTACTCTCAACTCGTAACATTGTTGTCAGTAAAACGTAAGTAATTATTTAAAAAAAAAAATCTATCTAAACGAATACTACTATTAATAGATTTTATAAACCATAGCGTGAATAATTAAACATACTTATTGTTTCTTATTTATCATGACACAGTATGATTTATCAGTGTCTATTATAGAATGTAATGACGATGCAAGTTACATGATCAATTACCAAGGATAATACAAACTCTTTTTTTTTATAACAGATTCTTTTTTTTGTCGCAAACTAACAAAGTAAGAAATACCAGAAAGATATTCGAGTAAAAAGATATATCCAAGTCATGTACCGAAAGGTTACACACATATATATACATTACACACACTTTCAATCTCTTTCATTCGTATCCAAAAGGACCGGCACGAATTCAATTCATCCGAGTTGCTAGGTTGCTTGCTTGGTTACTTGGTTGCTTACTTGCTTTCTTGCCGGCTGGTTCGCTCATTTTCATTGTCAGTGTTAAGGCGTCGCAAACCATTGTCAGTAATACAGATTTCTCGATGCCTACACGCCATCGAAGGCCACAACGACGACGACGACGACGACGACGAGCATAACGACGAGTACAGAACATACGAGAACACCGAGAACGACGAAGGCTTGTTTTATGGAACTGAAACGAGCGACACCCACGCGTTCTCTCTTTCTCTCTTTCTCCTTCTCTCTTTCCCTCTTTCTTTCTCTCTCATACTTAAACGTACCTACATACGAAAGAGGGAACGTGTACAACGTGCCAGATGATACTAACGCCGGTAATACCTATGTCTATCCATCCACGTTTGGTCGTTGGTATATATTCCCATTAGTCTCTGCCCACGCTCGCTAACTTTGTCCTGGCACGTGGGTCGTTGACTTTGACTGACTCCTCGTCTTCTTTCTCTCTTTCTCTTTAGTTTCACTTTAGCGATCGCACGGACTTATTGATGACCCTCAACATTAATTACTTACCCACGCGACTTTCGAAGGTTAGTCTTTTTTTTTTTAAATTTTTTGTTCTCTCTCTCTCTTTCTCTTTTTTACTCTCTTATCTCGATGAATGGGGAATCGATACGTTCTTTATTTTAAATAAAATCAATATCCAATCGATAATCTCTATCGTCGTTTCGATAATAACTGGTACCTCGTTCGTATATGGTAATTCTTCTTTTTTCCTTTTATTTTTGAAATGAACTTTAAAGGGTGCTACGTAATTGGGTTTTCGTCGTTAACGTTTAAAATAATAGTTAAAAGAGTTTTTGTTTTTTTTTTCTTTCATGGCAGAGTAATTAAAGGTACAAGCCGATTAAGTATTACGTTCTTTCGGAACGTCGAGATCAAAGAAACCGAGGAACGTAAATCTTATCTTTTGATGGGATATACTATGGCTTATTATTATTTATTAAATTAACTCGTTTTTACTATAGTCAATGGTTTTGTCTTTCTATGTGTGTTTGCGTATGTGTTGAAGGGGGTAGAGTGAAGGGAGGAAGACATTTAATATGTTGTAAAATATCGTATCGGTTAAGACTGGAAAGTAAACGATTTGCTCGATCATCTCGTAAGTTCTCGTTCGTTTTTTCCAAGTTTCTCTCTCTTTCTCTTTCTCTCTCTCTTCCTTTGGTTTTTGTTCCCTCGAGGCAACAACATTTTGTACGCCATATCGAGGTGGAAAGCCGCTAAACGCCGGTTAAGTCGTTCGACGTTGAAACGTGGTAGCCAGCCGCAAGCAAGCATCGCGGTGTAATCGCACGACATTCCTCTCTTTACCGTCGTCATTATACAGGTGCGCGACCGGATAATCTATCTTTGCTGTGGCTTCTTACCATTTCTTGTACACTTATTCCCTCTCTCACGAAAAAGGGAACACTATCTCTGTGTTGCGGTTTAGCGCCCTTTCTCTCTTTCTCTCCTTCTCTCTTCTATTTCTCCTTCTATCTCTAATCTTTTTTTTCTACTCATTCTTTCCTTTTCTTATTCTTATTCTTCGCCTTTCTTGGATGCGTATCAAAATAATAATCCTTAGTTACTTCTCTTAGAAAGAAACCAGTCGTTTGACGTTCTAACGCGAAACGTGCGATCGTTTTGCATAACATTTTTATTTTCAACACGACTATACTCGTCATCCTTTCGTTTTTTTTTATCACGAGTTGTTCAATTGATTGTAAGGGTTTCGCTTGTATTTTTTTTTGTTAACAATTCGTCAAGTGTTTTCTTTTTTATGCTATGAACAAATTCTTTGACAAGTTATGCTGAATATATTATAATTTATTAAATAAAGTAACTATTCATTTGTATTTGATACACATTTTATTTACTTGGTATTTATTTTTAATACCGAGTAGTGGTAATTAATGTTAATTATAATTAAGAAACTTTTTTTTTATAAGCTCAAGATGTATATATTTGAGTTAGTAATTTTTGTTTTTGCAAAGTAAAATATCAAATGTTTCTTAGAATCATTATGTTTTCTTTTAAGAGATTGGTCTGTATAATTTAGCCCAATTAATGTTTTACAATGAAAAGATCGAATTAACGAGTATAATCGAAAGAATTCTCGCGTTCGTGCGAAAGTAGTCTCGCAACACAATTTCGTCTTTCATTGGGACAGGCGTGACCTATCGGTGAGCATTTACCAACACGCCAAAGGCTATACCTTTTACGTGATAAATTATTGTCCGTTCTATGTATTTACAATCTCTCCTTGTCTTTATATATCTCTTTCTCTCTTTCTTTTTTTTTTATTCTTTTTGTCTCGTCGTATTATCTCGTTACGTATGAAAGTTCGCCGATTACAAGAAACGAGGAGGTTTGGTAAAGGCGAAATGGTTAATCGTTTAATAATAGTCTATTTTATTTCTTTTCGATTTCTTCTAACATTCTTCATTCTATTTTCGATATATCCAAGATAGATAAATAAAATATAAAAGAACGATTCGAGTAATTTCGTTGATACGATGGAAACGAAAGCAAACTCTTATTACGAAGTTTAAATCTTTATTAAAACGTTGTCCGTGTACACATCCGAGAATGTCGAAGAAGAAAAATAAAAATGTATTATATTTGAATTAAAATAATACCTTAACTTAAACTAATATTTTAAAATCCTTAATTTAAAATAATATTTTAATTCAAATAATACTAAACATTATTGGAGTACAGTACTGTGTGTTAAATTATCTTGGTTGATTGTAAATTAATTGAAATAAATGTATTAAATATGTATTGTAATCTAAAAGCACGGTTATTGTTTTATAAATTTGACTTACCACCATCCTCTTTGAAATCAAAAAGTAAACTGTCCTTTGTCTTCTACGAAAGTCAGTTAAAAGTCAGTTATCTATTCTTGTTTATAAGAATAAATTCTATTTATTTTCGTCCTATACACACGTAACCTTTGGAAAGTCACATAAACAACAATCCATAAAAGAACTTTCATAGATGACAATGAGCCAGTCTAACGGTGAATTTCGAAGAGGATTGTACATAAAATTTATTCTTCAAATAATCAATCATCAATTAAGGTAAATCAAACATCATTTTATTAATATATTAATTGTTTCAACAAAAATATACTTCTTTTAACGTTCCTATTCATAACTAACATTAAAACTTCCCATAATCTTCTTTAATCGACAATCGATTGTAGGTTCTGTCTCACTCTCTCTCTCATTTCATATATTTTTTTTATATAAAATTTTGTCGTTACTCTCGTTTAAGAAAAGTTTAATTTTAAAAGTATTGAGTAAAAGATAGTTTCAATGGATACGATTAGATTAGACAGACGTAAATATTCTAAACGCATTCAAACGAAAGTTTTAACAGAGATTATAACGTGAAAGTAGAAGGTGAGAAACTAATTACAAAAGGTCGTTCACAATAAATAAATTTGAATTATTACAGAAAAATATATATTACGGTTGTATAAAGCATTTAGAAATTATTTGCGAGAACCATTTTATAATACCGATCTCACGATATATATGTTTATTCAATTTTTTTTATCGATTATTATCGCGCATACGATACTAAAATATATAAGTAAATGTTCATTTTTAATGAAAATAAACTTTCCCTCTTAGCTCGTGTGAGATTAATATCTAATTCGTTATCAATTCTGATCGAAATAAACTATATTTTATTATTATAAATCAACCCTTCCTTCTCCCTTCCTATTACACAGTTTCTAACATTCTTTCTACATATTTTTTTTTGTTTCTTTTTTATTCACTTTCATTACGAGTATCAAGGAGATGATCGACTTTGCTCACGCGATTACATTCGCTTAATATCGTAAAGAAAAATCAAACTAATTACGAAAACGTTGGAGAGGTGTCTGGTTAAATAAAGAAGGGTGTTAGGAAGGTAGAATGGAAGGTGGTCCCTTCGTTACCCCCTCGGTTAGGGGTGGCCAATAGAAACGGAAGTGCAGCTGACAAAGTGTGTCGCGTGTTGTGCGGAGCGAACGACACAACAACCGGTCCTTGTCGCTTGGATAAGCGCATTAGTCCCGACTAGCGTAATTAAAAGTGTTACGTGACGACGACTCGGAATTGTCGGTACCCATCGGTGAGTTTGCATTTTTCGACAATAACAATATTTTTTCTCTCTCTCTTTTTCTATTTTTCTCTTTTTCTCGTTTTCCAGGTTTACGGGCACGTTTTATGCGAGGATTTGTTGATTCGAGAAGGAAATAAAAAAAAAACGAGAATGGCGAATAGTTTATATACGGGGTGTCGTTAAAAAAAAAGGATTTTGTGAGGAATATAATAAATATTTAAATTTTATTCTATATATATTGTCGATTAAGTTTACTTATGTAAAAATACAGTGGAATTTTTAACATCCGACTATCAGGTATTCGAAAATTCTACTATTCGTATGCTCGACTATCGAAACACTTTATAATCTGAACACCGTTTATACGCTTTCCTATTCGTGTTATCTACTATTCAAACAAATAATTCAAAACGTCGTAGTTAAATTCAGTTTGGTACAATATAATTGTATCGAAAAGTAAACTTGTAATATTGACAATAAGTATTATTTGAATGAACATAGAAGTATTCGATAAATAAAGTAATTAAAATTGCGGTATAAAATTGTTTGTTGTTTTAAAATATTCTTTGATCTGAATCAATCCAATTTATTTGACTATTAAAGGGGAATAGGTTCTACTCACATTATTAAAATAAGTATACGATTAACCTTTTGAATGAATTATAAGAGAAAAAAAGTTTCTTTTAGGAATTTTTTCCTTTACCTAATAAACGTTTTAAACATCTTACTTTTGAATCGTGACGTTTTAACAATACACTTGAGTACTTGTTATCGCATACAATTAGTGTTGTTATATATCGTTCGGTCACGAGCTTGGAACGTTTTATATACATCCATCGAATTTTATATGGCTTACGAAACGACCGATTCATGGTTGCTCATAGAGAGGCTTTAGATTCTCGAGTTTGTCTAACGCTCGCGCTCGCGCAAATGAACGAACGAACGAACGTTAATGCCACATTAGAGGAGCACTTTTTCCAGAGTTAATGCAGCAGCAAATTCGCATTTAAAGCACCCATTCACCGTCGCTGACGGTTCATGCTTGAATACAGTTTAACGACGTAATCTAGATTCTCGTTTAAAAAAGACCGAGAGAGAGATATACTCGTCGACGATTCGTGAAACAGCCAAATCGTTCGACGACAACGCTCTTCTCATCCTTTCTAGAGAAAAAGAGAGAGAGAGAGAGAGAGAGAAGTTATGCATCTATCGATTGCGAACGATATTTGGATTAAAAAGAAAAATAATATTACAGTCGTTAAAAGATCGTTAGCCATGCGATAACAGGGCCCTATAAATGTGTGTTTCTAGGAAAGATAGAAAAATTGGCATTGATATTATTTAACGTCGAGCAAAAATTTCTTATCAAAATTTAAAATATTTATGTATTTTTACCTTCTTATTGGTTGCTAGCTTTTTATACGTGATTCTCATTAGGTTTTAGTTAATTATAATTTATTAAGTTATAAGTTTTTAATTAAAACACTCGACAAAGTATTGTTGTCAAGTGAGAAGTGACTTACAACCAGTAAAAGTTAAATTTGACATTTTGTTTCTAATCAATTTATGATCACTCGTTGCGTGACTTATTATTTATTATTATTTCGTTTAATTTTATTCGTTAATAAAATAGTATGAAGAAATATAATTCTTTTTCTACATTAAATTTTTGTTAATTTAAGTAAAAAAAAAGGTTTTTTAATTCGTTGAATTACTTTGTTGGATATTTTGATTATCATAGTCATGATGATACATTTAGGTTGTGTCGCCCTATAGTAATTTAAGGTAGCATTGTGGCGACGCCTTCGATAGATTGTCGTCAGCCGTCTCGCCGTCTTTGATAAAGTTTATTTCACCTTTGTCGGACCGGTGTATGCGACTAATTGATAGGGCTGATAAGGGAACACAAGTCGTGTTGCGAATAGCCCTTTTCAACTCCTCGTCATACGAGTCACGATAATTCCAACCCTTTATTCGTGACACGATATACTTACACGGGATTTATGTATTTATGTATGTAAGCCCTTAGTGGAGTCATCACGTGAATCATTTTATATGAAAGATTTATTTATTTGCAAAATTATTTGTAATATTTTAATAATTGTATTTCTTCCTTCGTTAAAAATTCATATTTTTCATTTTTTTTTTTGCAGAAAAGAAAGTTTTTTCAAAGGTATTAATTGCAAGTACTGTTTTTTTGTATTTGTTTTTTTTTTTAACTACAAACTATGAATTCATCTTTTCCATCGTCAGACACATTCAAAACAGTACGGATGGATGTGTGTACGTGCGAGAGTAGTCGGATCAAAGAGATCCAAATTAAATTCAATTCGTTGTAATTGAAATCTACAGGATGTTTGATGTTTTTCCGCTATTTTTTGTTTTGTTCATTCCTCTTTTTCAACCCTCCCTCACCTCCCTTTCTCTTCTTTTCTTCCTATTATTTTTTTCACCGCATTTCGTTTCGTTTTTACCTTTTTTTTTTAATTTTTTTGTAATTTTTTGTTTTTTATGTTCAACTTCTATCAGAGCTCGCAATTTTTTTTTTTTTCAACGATCAGATTTCCCGTACGCTTTTGATCCGTACTGTATGTGACGTGACCTGTAATTCGCGTGATTTTTTTTTCCTCTCTTTTTTTTTTTTTACCTACTAGTCAGGCAAAACGTGTCACCGTTTCGAATGTATTAAAATATTGTTTTTTTGTTGTCGTCTAACATCGTCCCAAAAAATATTCAGCGTTATTCGATCCTATTCTGTCGTCACTAACAATGTCCAATTTATTTTTGCATGTAACCAATATTATTTTTTTCTTTTTTCTTTTTCATCGAGAGGGGAACGAGTGAGTGGTGGTGGTGGAGAAAGAAGAGTTTCGAATTTCGCGAGATAATTTTTTGTAATATCATTTAGAAATATTCGGCGATAAAATAATATACCAATTTTATGTGTAAAATCATTTGTAAATTTATACGAAACGTTTATTCGTTCGTTCGTTCGATTATTCGACAGAATTGCGATAAAAACGCCGATAGTGATCTGAGGGTCAATTCGTATCGTTGACCTTCCTGTTTCGTATCTCTCTTCTCTCCTATTATTTTCATTCAATATACAAGTACATTGTATATTTATATGTGTGTGTATATTTGTGTATGTATATCCCTGGCGACTCACATCGTTCAGGTGCAATCGAGCGTATCAGAAAAAGTTTAAAGAGACGACGGAGCAACTACGGGTCTTTTCTCTCCAAGGAGAAACAATTGTTTCAAAGAGAGAGAGAGAAAGAGAGGGTAAAGTTTTCATCTCTACCGATCCCAAGAGATCTTACCTAACGGCCCTTATTTTTCAAGGAAATTCTTTTTTCCCCCGCTGCCGTGGAGAAATCGTTTATAAAGTACCCCTTTATTGAGTGTGTACGTCAAGTAAACATCGATTTTTAATCTTTCTTTCTTTTTTTTTTTTTGTATTTTTCTTTTTATTTTTTTTTTTCTCGTAACATCGTCTCGAACGATCACACGCGTATTTATTTTTCTCATGAAATTTATCCTCGTGAATATTTTTCAAGTGGTTTTATATAATCCAACTGTTGGGGAGGATTTTAATTGCAGTAAAAATATTTAATGAAACCTTCAATAGCCTGAAGCCAATCGTGTTTTTTTTAAATATTTTTTCTTCTTTTCTAATTTTGAAATATCCGTTTCATTTTTACGAATATAAAATATTTTTTAATTCTGTTTAACGTCGAAGTAAAAAATAGTACAAATATTAATACCGTCGTGTAAAAAAACACAGAAAAAAGCAATTGTTTTTATAATTAATATTTAAAAAAAAAAAAATGATAAAATGTCAGAAGCAGTATACGAACCTTCAACAACTACCACCCACCCATCATGACAACGTAACATTTATATTTCTTTTTTTTTTTTATTTTTGTATCGACCCGTGTAGTTGGTACAATATTGAAAATATAATTTCTGTTAAAAATATCTCGTTTACAAAATTTTGAGATCGACGAAACCCTGACGCTCGTTCTTTTAACATCGATAGATTTATTTTTATCGGAAGTAAATTTTTTCTCTGACAAGGGTTTTTGTTCACCGATAGAATCATGGCACGTAAGAGGAAGAGAAAAAAGAAGAGGAAGAAGATTTTCACGAATTTCTTCGTTCACAAGCCATGCTTTCTTTTCATCTCTTGCTCGTTTCTCTGGTAAAAGACGAGTCGACGGATAGACGGGCCGTCGAGAGAGATCCGTCGTGCCTAAAAATAGGAATGAATAAATTATGAGACGAGTAGAGTGACTAACGTTCTTCTAGCTTCACTTCTCTTCCCTTGTCTTTCGTTCATCGTCGTTCGTTTCTCACGCGGGATAGTAGTGTTAGTAGTAGTAGTAATAATAATAATAATAATAGTAGTAGTAATAGTAGTAATAGTAGTTGAGCGCGTGCATGAAACGAGAGAAGAAGGAGCTGATAAATTGGCGAGCAAGCCAACCGACCGACTTCTGTCGATGACTGCCATGTCCGTCTGGAACTTTACTCGTTCTTCTCATCTCGTCTCATTTCATCTCTTTTCTTCTCTTCTTTACTCTTCTTTTCTCTCTTTGTCACTGTCTCTCTTTGAACGAGCTTTTTTTTGCCACGTCGATCAACCGAGGGAACATTTCTCTCTTGTGACTTTCAATCTAGAAGCTTCACAGCTGGATTAATATTAAATATCTCTCCTGGTTTTATCTTTTCTTTTTTGCTTTTTCTTTTTCTTTCGTTTTCTTTAGATTCTAACAAGTTAATTATTTACTTTTTTCGTTTTTTAATAGTCGTTGGCAATGTTGTACATTTTTGTATAAATCGTTTAACATATTTTACAATATATTATGTATTTAATATTTGAAAAATTTGGTTTGTAATATGTATTATTGTAATATATATTTAATTGTCTTGGTAATATACCTATTTATAATTTAACACTAAACCTTTCTATTAACATTTCATTTATACATCTATTTCTATAGTGAACGGTTAAGTGTTCGTTTTAAACAGAAAATAATCTATGAACTCTCTCTCTCTCTCAAAATTATTTACAATAACATATATATATGCTGTATTATATTTGTATCGAATTTATGATAAAATATCACTTTGTAAAAATGAGATTCTTTTCAAAAAAAAGTTATTTCTTTAAAAAAGAAACAAGAGTTTCGTGTCAAGGGAAAAGAATATGAAGAAGGGATAGCATAAAAGGGACCTAAAGAAGATCTAATATTCCTCGTCGGATTTTGAAGTAGGCAAATAAAAAAGAAAGCATGAGTAACGGTGTAGAAAATCTTAAGCCGACGACGACGGTGTTACACGGTAGTGGTAGCTCGAAAACGGATTTACTTGGTGTTAATGATAATACGACAGTGAAGCTTATACGCGTTGGCTAATAAATTTTCCACGGTTATTTCTGATAAAGGCCCCGTACCGTGTAATTCGATCACAACGCGATTATACGAAATCCGTGTTTTATGTAATTTATGAAAATAAATGTTAATCTTTCCTTATATGTAAATTATGAATATATATATATATATATATATGCAATTTACATCTTGCGAATAAGCAATTGTCGATTTTCATTCCTCATTAAGTATAACTAAATACATTATCTAATTAAATTATTATTCGCATCGTATTTTTCACTCCGACTTTTTTTTTTCTTTTTTTCTCATTCCTATTTATATTTTAATTATTGCATGATACTAGGTGAATATATCTGTGAAAAATAATGACTATAATTAAATTATTTTTATTATGCGAACAGAGAGAGAGAGAGAAAATTCATCGTGTACAACTTATAAGGATCGTGTTTAAAATTAATATAAGAAAATAATTAAATTAAAAAAATCACACATACGTAAAACAAAAACAACAACTAAAGTTTCAATCCTATTCCTGTCGAAGTTAGTTCAAAAAGCTTGCACGTTCCTAGAAAAAAAGAACCAAGCATATAAAGTTTCGTTGCAAAGAATAAAGAAAAGGGTAAAGAACTATGATAGCGGTTGAAAAAGAAAAGAAACAGGAGGAACAAGTAGAAGAAGAAGAAGAAGAAGAACATGAACTAAGCAAAAAATAATCGATAGGTCAATGTTCTGTAAGAATAATAACAACAACTCTCCAACAGTCTACTATTACGCTTAGTTAGAGTTTGTATTTTCGTTGATATTTTAGGTTGAAAGATCAGAAAATGAAAAGTTTTTCGTTAACGACAGATGGACGAGTTTGAGAGAGACATAAAGAGAGAAAACGGAAGACGATTCGGCTTTGTCCTGTCGACCGTCTGCGACTAATGAGCCTCTCTGTCCATTCTCTTTCTCTTTGTCTTACTGTTTCTCTTGTTGCAGCTCGATGGTCGCTAATAAACCACTTAATTTGCACCGGAATTACTTGGGACAACGTCCTTCCAACGAACGAACAAACGAATGAGTCCTAAATAACGAGCTAGGGAATACTACATTCAACCCTCCTCCCTCCTTCTCCTTCCATCCTTACCGTCTCTATCCTTTTTCCACCCACCTCGATTCCTTTTTCTCTTCGTTTTAATAATAAGTTTAAAACTCGTGTACAGTGACTATAATTAACACGTTATCGATCGTTTAAGATTATAAATGTTGTGTTTGCACATGAGAGAAATTTGCGTGATTATTAAAATATAAATTTATTTAAATTATTATTATTTATATAATATTATATAAATAAATGGTTTTTTTAAGAGAATATTTTAGGAAGCGTGTTTGATTGATTATTTTTCTTTGTCAAGTTTCGAATTTAATGTTTTATTGCAATATGCTTAGAATGCATTTACTATTCAGGGTGTTACATTAAATGGTATAAATAAAATAATAAGTTTTATTGAAAAAAGATCATTCTTTTCGATGATTAATCTTTGTCGAATCACAATTCTCCTAAACGTTTCAAGTTGTATGTTAAAAGTTGCAGTAATTGTCCTTGCGTTTTATTTCACGTATCGATTTTCAAAGAAACAATTACAAAGTCGATTTACTATCCCCTTTTTAATCTTTATCTCCTTTGCAATTGCAATCACATCGAAGTAAGGTCTATTTCTTTTTTTTTTATCTTTTTAATATATAAAAAGACGGATCTTTAACAGCGATCTGCGTCACGTGTTTCGTACAACAACGAAGTCTGTTAGGCGACAAAGACGAGAATTGACATCACGAATGCGATCGAATTCGCGACAGTCGTGTTCCGATTCGATCTGCATTTTGTACTCTCTCTCTCTCTCTCTCACACACACACACACACATATATACCACATACGTGTCGACCGATAAGAAGTCTCGACGGGGTGACTGTGTCTCGTAAAATAAAATTACAAAAAAAGAAAGGAAAAAAACAGGGAATGGAAAGGAAATAAAAAAGTAACGTACGTACGTGTACCGAAGGGTGAAAGAAAGAGAAAGATAGAGGGTTAGTGGGAGTTAGGATAAAAAAAAAAAAAAGAAAGGAAAGTTGAACAAGAAAATGAAAGAGAGAAGCAAAAGAGTTGTTGTTGTCGTAGTACGAAAAAAAAAGGGGTGAACGAGAATGAGTGGGTGATCGAAGAGAGAAGGTTCAGTTGGTGGTTGAGAGATGGAGGAAAGAAAGGAAAAAAAAAAGAGGTGCAGGCGCACTTGCACTCATTTACTTTCCGTGGCGGCATGAGTCACACTCGAAAGAAGCCTAATCTCACGCGATCACTCCGTCGTGTCCGGTGACCGTTCATGCTCTTTCTTTCTTTCTTTCTTTCTTTCTTTTTCTCTTCTCTCTCTTTTCATCCCTTTTCGTTAGTTGCCTTTACCCTTTTGGTGGGCCTTCGTTACACGCATCTAAATGCCGCACTATTTTGCATTATTATTATTATTATTATTTTTTTCTTTTGCTTTTCTTCTCTTCTCTTCTCTTTCTTTCCTAATATTATTATGTTTTTATTTCGTTCATATCGAAGTAGCCGATCTTCTTCTTCGACCCACCGTGTATAACGCGTGCTCGTTTATTCCCAAACTCTTTCTCTTTCTTTCTTTATTTATTTCTTTCTTTCTTTCTTCATTCTCCTCTATTTCTACTGTCCGTATTCGCAAGATGCCTATCCCCCTACAACAAGTTTCTTCGGATCGGAAGTTACATAATTAATGCTTTTACGCCTTGTTTTTCGGGTCCCTTCCTTTCTACTGCGATCCAGCTGAATCGTCGGGGCCAACTCACTGATCGATTGCGTTTCTCCGTTTCATTTTATTTTTGTTTCTTTTTTTCTTCCTACTCTTTAGAACAGTAGTAATAGAAAGAAAATGTGTTGTATCTAATATTATTATTTCCCCCCTTCTCCCTCTTCTTCTTACTAAGCGGATATAAAACGTTTAATGAAAGTGAACTTAACACCAAAAACATTTTATTTTTATTATAGAATTGATTTTTTTGTTTTTTTTTTCTTTTACTATTTCTTGAACTTTTCTATAAGATTTTTGTTACGTTTTATTTTCTTTTCGACTAAAAACATTCTATCTCGTTTATTGCAGGTAAGATCTCACGGAATCGTGTTTGGAAGTGAGCGAGCGAAACGTGCACACGTCGAGAACCGGTGATTGTTTATGCCACGGGAAAAGGTAATCGAGTATAATTACATAGTGGCTACTAAAGAGGAAATTGGTCGTTCCAGCTGTCTCGCGTTATAATGCCGCTGGCTGCGTACGTGCTAGCTCCGAGATACTAAGAATCTAATCGCGTTGCCCTAACGACAGACTATAATAATCGATATGATCTATATCTTTTCTTTGAAATAACATTTTATTCCTATTTTTTGAAATAATAGAATTCCTATATAACTTGGTTTATAAAAAAATGAAAAAAATAAACACAAAGTAACGTTAGAATTTTTCATAATTATCGCAATTTACTTTACACGTGTTGTGAAATCATATCGTATCATGCGTTAATTATATTATTAATTTTTGTATTATAACAAAAAATGATTAAAGAATTCTTTTTTTTTCAAATTCCACAAACAATCGATGCACCTCAGCTCCAGATTTCTTTAAATGAATTAAATCGACAGTTCTCGCAAATGACGTTTATTTGGCACTAAACTTGACATGTTTCTAAAAGAAAAAAAAATTATGTTGATGTAGAGTCACTAATACTAGAAGATTATGTTTATCGCAGATGTCCAAATTTATTATACTTTACATTTGATAATTTTAACGTTACATTCAGGTGGAACTGTCTTTTGTCAAACGGCAGAAACTTATTTGTATTTCTAATATTTATAAACAAAATAAAATAAAAATTAGAACCCATACTTCTTCTATTAATTTTTAATATCATATTGAAATTCTTTTTACTAACGATAGACAATTAAAATTACATCACGATGCAATCACGTATTATTCGTTAATTATTTTATTATTTTCCAATATAACAAATACCAAAAAAAAGAAGATTCTTTTCGAAGAGAAATATTAATAACGTTATTCAGGATTAAAAAAAAAAATAAAGAACGATAAAATCTTGTATTATATGGAAAACAAAATAACCCATATGACATTAATTCTCAATCATACAAAAATGGGGATACTTTACTAACGATGACAATTATGATCCTGTAAAATATATATATACGTGTATTACAATATAATGTAAGCTATTTAGTATATTCAGACCCTTTATAATTAGGTAGGATAGATGAAGGAGACAGTATAGGGAGCAGTAGCAGATCGGTGTTGTCGGTGGTGGTAGTGGTGGTGTGGTGTTGGCAGGGGCGACCGGTGCGGGGGTACGTTTCCTGTCCATTTTAATTGGGTTATTAACGGGTGCGAGCGTTTCCTGCCTTCTGTGACAAACCCCATAGATTCTCTCTCTCTCTCTCTCTCTCTCACTCTCTCTCTCTCATATATCTTTTTTCTCTTTCTCACTCACACTTGGTGCCGTTCTCTAGCAGCTGCCACCTCGTCGTAGCACACGTTGTGCCTGTGAGGTAGGCACCGAGTATTAGTACGGGCCGTGCCGGAAACCAATCTGTTCCGTTTGTCTTTTGCTACTTTGGGCCTTCCTTCTCTCTTTCTCTCTCTGTCTGTCTATCTGTCTGTCTCCTTCTCTCTTTCCACTCGTCATAAATATGCATAGCGGTCCGGTCAAAATTACGTTCATTGGATGATAATAATATCGTTTGTGAAAAAAATACAATAAAAATAAAAGGAGCTTATCGAAATAAGGGAGAGGTTATATAAAACCGGTGTACACTTTCTTAAATTATCTTTCTTCACGGTTAAGTCACGTGTTGATACGCATTTAGATTTTTATCCGTGTATTAGAACGACACGTGTTGCCTGAGACAAAGAAGATCGAAGAAGATAAAAGAGAGTGAGAGAGAGGGGACTTTGCTCGTTTCTTCCTCTATCATCGAATTATCGTAAGAAATTATTTACAATAATAAAAATATATATACTAATTAATACTCTAGTTCGTATTAATTTAAATTTAAGATTAGAAAAAAATAATATATAAATTCAATTATAATACTGTAACGTGATACTCGATTAATCATCAAGAGTTTATATTTAAAATAGATGATAATTAATTATATTATAATTCATTGTTCTCGAATTGTTGCTTATGACAAATTATTTATTCATCATACAAAACTTAGTTTTGCATTATTTATTATAAAGAAGAAAAAAAAAGAAAAGAATAAAACTATGCAAATATGATTTGCTATATTAGGCCATCTATCGTCGTGAAAACTGGTCGCGATCTTTGGCACGGTGGAGGAGCACCTTATGTTGGTTAACCAACAAGAACAAAAAAAGGGATCGAAAAGAAAATAAGAAAGAAAGGAAGAAAGAGTGAGAGAGAGAGGAAGAAGAAAAAAGAAAAGAAGAAGAAAAAAAAAGGGTCGAGTAGCTCGGCATTCTCGCTTGAAACGGAGTCAGTTCCCCCCATGCATATGGATTAAGACGCTCCACATCCATCCTTTCGTCCGTTTGAACGACCTACACCGGCCAGGATACATAATCCTGTTGGCGCGGCAAGCAAATCATGTTTATTCAGGAACGTATCCATGGCGATAGAGAAGGGTTCATTGTTTGCCGAACGTATCGGCAGAGATATATAAAAGTAAAGGAGTACACCAATGTCCGAGAGAAGAAGAAGAAGAAGACGATGAAGAATCAACGAAGTTATCGAACCTTCTTTCTTCTTTCTTCTTTCACTTCTCGATAAGCCTATCTTCCTTTATTCTCTTTGCTTTTCAAGGACATCAGATTCACTCTTTCTCTTTATTCTGTGCACGATACATAGCCGTGATACGCAGAACGGGGTGAGGGTAAGGGAAGGGTGAGAGAGAAGATTGCAATCGATGATGCGAATCGCCGGCCCGTCATCGATTACACTTCCTGCGGTCGATATCCGATCTATCTATCGAATGAACGATCGAACGATCGATCGATCGATCGATAGTAAATTCGATCGTTTTCAATACCGTTACGCTCCAACCGATCGTATGAATTATAGTGCAAGGACGATCGTAAAGGAATAAAACGATAATGTAGAAAATGTTTTATTTAGTTTGATGTATTATCTTTGATTCTCAAGATCAACTATACTATTAATCGATCATGTGAATAAATTCTCGATATCATCTGGTTTGACTTTTCTTTTCTTTTAAATACGATAGCACCGGGTAATGGTGTTTTACGATTCTTTATCTTACAATTTAGAAAAAAAAAGAAAAAATTTGTTTTATATTTTTAATGTAATTCAGTATTACGACAGGTTTCTCGTAAATTTAATTCTTACATCGACGTGATAATATAATTTATGTCAGTTAAATGGCGATTGATTTATTTGGCGTTAATTAAATAAATAGTTCGATATTCTCTATGAAATCAATTAAGGATTTTGCATAAATTTCATTTACATAATTCGGGTTTTAATGTCTATATATATATATACATATGTATGTATCTATACCACAGCATAGTGTGCTTTCGTATTAACTCAGTCATGGCCTTATCGATTGATCCTATAAATTATATATCAAGGACGATCGTTGAATATGAATAATAGATCGAGTAATTGCTTCGTAATGTCGCTTACACCTACTCTATTCTAGAAATAATATTCAATAACAAGTGTATGAAAAGAAGAAAGTTATAATAAATTATATACGAATTATACACGTGTATTTTATATTGAAAGTAGCTTAAGATCAATAATGGAGAAAAAATTATATCAACCTTCGCATTTATTATTTCTCTTCATTATCGGACGCAATATTATACGAACGAGAAATATCTCATAAATTTATTCGAAATCTATTGACACTTTAACGTTCATAATTGTGTAAAAATTCTCCCAAAAATAGTGATTATATTTTAATTTTATAATATTCTCTTAAATATAAGTCAGTTCATAAATAAAATATTTTACGTGTAAATATATGTTTCTTAAAACAAATTAAAGTAAAAAATGAAACCAGATTAATCAATCGATAAACAAAGCTAATTAAAGATTCTATTAAATAGTTTTCCATAAGTTATATAACATATTTAATATTATCAATTAAAAAGAACGTAAAGTCATATTAAAGAAGACATTACTTATCTAAAAGAAAACACATCGAATATAAATTCGTGAATATACGTATAGAGATACACGTTATTTGCAAAGTGCGTGTCTCTAAGAAGGCTAAATTTCCATCATACTATTTGCAGACACGATACGAAGTGTCGTTTTGAAGTGAATAAGTCAGAGTAAGAATGAGAGAGAGAGAGATAAAGATGTTGGTGGGAACAACTCGTAAAGATTGATTTGAAACTAGAATCGCAGAACGGTAGATGAAGTAAGGTCTTAAAGTAGTAAAATGGGTAGTAGTAATAGTAGTAGTAGTAGTAGTAGTAGTAGTTGTGGTGGAGGTAATAGTGGTGATGGTAGTGGTAATAGTGGTGGTGGTAGTAGTTGCAGACCGCGCACTGGATTGCCACGAGTATGCAACGCGAAGAACAATGCATATTCATGAAGCAACGTGCATATTTACGAGCGGCTGTTCAGCAAGATCCACGGCACAACTTTACAAAGCTTCGTTCTACTATCGCCGCCCCATGAAAGAGGGAGAAGAAAAGCAACACCCTAGCCGATATCTCCCCATTACTTTACCTAGCAAATATCGCACTCGAATAGGAAGCAATGAAGAAACTTTACTTTCTTTCTTTCTTCGATCGATATCATTTTTCTTTTTACCATTTGTTCGAATGTTTCTTCGAAATACGATTTATTTGAATCATTTGACAAAATAATTGGTCATACTTATTTTTTTTTTAAATATATTTATCTATTAATTGTATTCTTCATAAGATGACATAGTATGTAAAATGAGAAAAAAAATAGTCGTTAATTTATTAAACGCTCTTTCGTATGTTTCATGCACCGAGTTAAATTAATTTATTAACTGCTCGGTAATTTATTCTATTTAAGAGGAAATATATATATATAATGATTAATATTATATAAAAGGGGAAAAAGAGGATGTTTTAATTAGACTCGACGAAGGATCGCGTAATATATATGTATACTTATATATTTTTTTTTTTTTTTTTTATAATAAAAATTGAAATTATATTATGTATATCAACATATGGTCGATTATAAACACATAGGAAAAAAAAAACTTCGTTAATTAAGAAGGAAGAAAGGAAGTGAGGATGAAGGGTTAGGAAAGAAGGAAGAAAGGAAGGAAGGAAGGAAGGTAGGATGGAAAAAAGTATCCTTGGAAAGTAGGTCGATCGAAATCGCACAACAACAGCCGTGACGATAATTCTTCACCAACACGTGGAAACACGTACTTATACTATGCGAAACGATTCCGTTGCAAATTGGACAAAAAAAAAAGAAGAAAGGGGTTTGAAGGATAGGAAGAAGGAGAGGGAGAAGGGAATGACGGAAAAAACGATGTAAAAACAAATATACGAATACGTATGAATTACACGTATACAAGTTTAGAGAGAGAAAGAGTTGGGCGGGCAAGTGAGGGTGGGGAGAAAGAGGAATGAATATACGAAGAAAAATAGAAGTACAAACAAATCGGTTGATGGAACGAGCGTTATTAAAAGTACCCTAATTGTTGGAGGTTTTATTACAGTACTTTGGTTAAAGGCATGCAACATCGAAAATGGCTGTTTTTCATTACCCATGCTAATTAATGATCCACGGTTGGAGATAGGAAATAAAAAAATACAAAAATAAAAAGAAAAGAGAAGAAAAAAGACAAAGAGAGAGAGAGAGAGAAGGGAACACAGGGATCACTCGACATGTATACTGCTCGTTAAAGAGCCTTTATCGTCGTTGGATGCTGCAAAGCAAAAGTCGAGTGCTAGCCTTTTCAATGTAATCCTTTAACCATTTGCGTCGATGAAGATCTGTACGTGCGATTTATGATGAACCTACTCAATAGTACGACTTCGACGATTAGTCCGTTAACATTTTCATGCTGAACATCGTTTAACTTCTTGTCTGTCTCTCGAGCGTATGCACTCGTATGTTAATCGTTAAGCCAATTGGGACACCATCATTCAGTCTATATATGTATATATGAATCAAAGAGAGAGAGAGATAGTTCTGAAATAGCGAATTTAATTCACCAAAATTTATTTTTTAACATGCCACGAACCGAGAGAGTATTAAAAATCATTTGCAAAATCTCGTCGGTTAATATATTCTCTTTTTTAAATTTGAAAACGGAATTAAATTAAAAAAAATAGGATGCTTCGAGAAAAATAAATAATTCATTTGTTTTTTTGATTTTTTTTAAATATTTGTTGTAGTAAAAGAAAATTCATCGTTTTTAGCTTGAAATAAACGTAAAAATATTGGATTTCCTTTTACTATATCTAATATTTCTATTTTTTTTTTTTATAGATGCAACGTAGAACGGATTATAAATTTGTTTAATTTTTACTTTGTAACGATGAGGAAAATAAAAAATACATTATTTTCGAAGTAAGTAAACGTGTAAGTGTTAACAATTGATGATAATAACAACCATATACGTGGACGATAAACGTCAGTTAAATCGATAGTACGAACGATGTCATTCTCTCCTATTTGTAATGATAATCTGTCAAAGTTTGGCTCGTCGAAAATGACATAAAGTGGCAGTGTGTATTGGGCCGGGGGTTCGGCCTTGAAAAGCCAGCAATTACACGTCCGGCTCAAATAAGCGTAGACAACGCGCGTGACATCATACCTTGTCTCGTTATACGTGTTAGTACTAATGTTGTATGCGTGATTTAACGCTCGTACTGTATATCGCATAAAATTTAATGTTTTATGTATAACTCTTCGTAAATGTATGCATTTTTTTCAACGTTTCAACGTGTGTATCTACAAATGACACATATGTTCAGTTATCGCAATTTTTTTTCTTTTTTCCTAAAAAAAATGTCGGTGTTTTTTCTTTTTTTAACGAAATCACTCTGCGTTAGCATTAGTTTAAACGTATGCGCATTTATATCCAATAATTCATTTAATTGCGACATTAAAAATATATTTTTTTTCTATTTCTTCGTATTAATTAGTCACCTGTTTACCAGACACGTGAAACAATCGAACGTAGAAGGAATCGATTGAATCATTTTGAAAGAGAACGAAAAAGTATCAGACCGTTTAAACCGAATGAATAAAACATGAGTCGACTTAAACTCGTGTATCCATAGTAGTTAGGTTTGAAATTTATCGATACTTTTCGAATAGGTTTTATACACAGCTCATTGGAAACGTTATACTCATTCTTCTTTACTAGTTCAAACATATAACTTTAATTATATTACAGATGCAAAATGGACCATTTATCAAAATGATTTTCACTTCTGTTATATTTGATAGTTTGATCCTACCATTTATATGATATTTATAGAAATATGGAAACGACGTGGATATAGGAAATTAATTTCACAATGATATCTCATTATAACGTTTATAATGTATATGCGTGTACGTTACTGCGATAGCAGATTATAAATTATACGCTTATACTTCGTATATTCGTATTCAAATTTATTTTCTCTCTTCCTCTCTTTTTCTCTCATTCTCGAAATGTTGGAAATAATTATATCGTTCTCTACGAAGATCGTAAAATAATCGTATGAAAAATTATGAGAAGAAAAGGAGGAGGGGAAAGGGAGAGAGACTCTTCTCGAGTTATGAGATTCGGAATAAAATTTATAGGATCGTGGGATGACTCTGTGAGGGTATAAAACGGGTATGATAACGAATAAGAACATTGAAATTAAGTATTTAAAAGTAATTATATCAGGTATTACCAGTGGTATTACATCGATGAAGAGATGGAGAGGGAAAGGGGGAGAAAGAGTGAGTGAGAGAGAGAGAGAGTGAGGAGAGAGTTACGATCACGTCCGAGGGACTAATTGTTAGCGAGTTAACGATGATCGATGATAACGGGTCGTGCTCCCTTATCGGCCAACTCTGTAGCACGTAACAAGGGCTTGCATGCTATGTCGAGACTAAGCCGCTTACATCGTTACGTGTTTGTGAAATTCGAGCAGTCGAGAGAGAAGAGAGAAAAGATAGGACTATAGAGAAAGAATGAGAGAGAGAGAGAGAGAGAGAGAGAAATGGATAGATAACCGACTAGACGGACAGGTAGACGTAGAAATAGACGGATTAGTTGATGGATAGATAGATCGGTAAGTACACGTATGTTTATATGTGTGCATGCGTACGTTCATGTAAATTAAACGATAATCAAGCCTTCGTTTTATTCGGTTGTAGATACAAGTTTATTCCTTTTTATTCATATGATAATAATTTAAAACAAGAAATCTGTTAATTCGTGAAATAATCAGTTAAAGCCATTAAATAATTATACTTGCTTATTAAAGAATGAAAGTAATATATGTTAAGTCGTCCCATAAGTTTCTTCCTTTTATTTAACAATATACGATTTTATTCCTATTGCCTCGTACATAATATTAGTAAATTTAATATATATTAATATAAATTATATATTTAACGATTAGATATTATATTTAATATTAGTAAAGTAATAATTAGTAAAATACCTATACAATTTCGGTTGGTTCCTAATAGTTTTAGCGCATAATAAAATTCTTTTTTGCTATCTCTAAAATGTTTAGTTATTTCGTGTAACATGTAGATTCTTCTATGAATTAGTTGAATTTTAATGGTAACATATACAAACATTGAGTTTGGTTCTTCTGTGTTTTCTAATTAAGAAGAGTGTTAAGTTAGAACTTTGGAATAAGAGTTATGCTAATTAGAAAATCCTCTAAAGAAAGAGAGAGAGGGAGGAAGGGAAGTTGTAAAGTCTGTAACGATTTCACATACAAAAAAGTTATTCGTCTTGACGATTTCGAAGACAGAAACTTGTATCCATTACAACTTCATTAGAGTGGAGTAGGTAGGATAGAAACAACAGTTAGGAGGAACGAGCACTAGGAGCAAATCCAAGTTTAAATTGAATTCACGGGAACGCAGTTTTAGATGAAGTAGTACGAAGTTCTCTCCTCCTGCGAGAACTGATACACGTAGTAAGAGGATGACAGAACGACCAAGTGAACTAAAACGAGAAAGAGTGATAGAGAGAGAGAATAGAGAATTGGGAAAGGAGGAGAGGGTAAGAGAATACAGAGAGGGCATTTCTCACTGTCGGCTAGGAACGGTTCTCTATAGTTCGCGAGCAGAAACCGTAAATGATTGTTCGAAAGTCAAAGCAACGCAGAAGTGAGAAACGTATAGCGACTTGCAATTAGCAAGTATCGGTCGTGTTTCTATTTATCTATCTCTATTTCTCTCTTTCTATTATACTAAGTAAAATTTTCAATGTAAATACCTGTGAGATGAAACACCGATACGAATTATTTTAATGCCATTTCCTATTTTCCTTGTTAACTTCTCTCGGTTAACAACTCTTCTCTTACAATTTCGATTAATATTATACGAAACACACACACGTACACACACATACACTCATATAACCATTGATTGTTTCTCTACCTGTGTGTTTCGTGATAGAAATAAATAAAACCTTTATATAAACGTGTATATAGGTAGGTGCTTATATGTACTTATATTCAGGTATAATTTTAGGGTTACCTTTAAACCGAGGTTCCTATTTCCCGTATGAACTTGGTCAAGGAAAGAGCGTGCGATTTGCCTTCTATTCGTGTCTTTGATATTTCTTTTCGAAGAAACGATCTCTCACAGTGCTCACGAATTTCGTGCTCGACGATAGAACGATACTGTTGTTTGGCATTACCGTTATTACCGTTATTGTTCCATCGTGAAATATAAAGTGACTTGGACGCGTACTCGGTCAAAAACTCTATTACCATGGTCTGACGGTTAAACAAGTTCACGGGACTATGAGTCACGATATTATTTTACGTGAATTCGCGTATTACTATGTTGATAAATATGGTTATATTTATTGTGTGAACTCGAAATAACTTTCGACACCTTTTAACCAATTCAATATGTATAGAAATAAAATATTATTAAGTTATATATTACTACCGATTATTATAAATCGAGCTATTAACATATATACGAATAAATGTTAAGAAACAAAATCTAATTCAATAGAAATAATAAAAGGGTTACAATCTTGATTATTAAAATTTGTATATATTTCATCGCAGAAAATAATTAGGCTTTGTTTGATGAAATTTTCGATCGATAAAATATCATTTGAAATGGGGTGGGGTGAAGGAGCGGGGGTTGTTGATCTTGTAGTATATCAAGTATTCTATTAGTCTCGTAATAATTCACTCTCAAGAACGTTCAATGAATACTCGATCGGATCGATCGTATTGGATGTATACGTATCGATCGTCTAGTATAATAACCGATCTATCATGGGCATTATTATCATCGTACAGATATTATGGGAAGGATATCAGCGTTAGTGGAGAGGTTCGTGGAAGCAAGCACAGCCAACGTATCACGATCCCCCTTTCTGTACAATTTCCGTGCGTTCGTTCGTTCGCTTACTCGCTCGCTTGCTCGCGGGAAGTACTTTCGCTTAGGTATACACAACCATAAACCGTGTATAGGTAAATACTCTTGCCCTCCTCCGCGTGCTTAATATTAGCAATAACTCGTCGTCGTTGAATTTTGCATACGCTTCTATACCCGCAGTTATCCGCTTCGTTTCACTGCACGACAGAGAATCCCGTTCGGAATCAGAATGTTGGAAAAGCAGCAACAGGATGATGTATAAATATCGTTCTTTAAATTGAGAAACTAAAGGGAGACGAGTTTACTCTCAAGTTGCCACGATCATCCTCCTACTGCCTCTTTCATTTTTTATTCTATCCCTAAAGAAAACAGATATTTATCCTGAGTAATGCGTTCCTCTATGTTTTATGTATACTCGAGGATGGTATTTCTGAAACGTGAAAATCATAACGTCGCATCTCTATCGATTTATCCCACTTACATAAATATTGCTACCTTATACTTACTTATCAATTTAGAATTATTTCTATTTATTTGAATAACAAAAACTCGTTCATATTTTATCGAGAAAATTAATATCATTAATTGTACATCCAAATTTTACCAGAAAGATGGGAAAAACGGCGGAAATTTATTTGTATCCCTATTATATAAATATATATAAAATCGCAAGAGAAGGATATTTGTAATATATACTCAGTTGACAATGGTACATATTGTTTTTTAAAACTGACCGTTTCATAAATTTTCTATTTATCTCCATTGGTTAATACATAGATCACATGTCTCTTCGGTTACAGTAGCGTAGGCGAACGTGCTGCGCTCGTCGAGTCAACAAGGTTTGCTAACCCCTCCGCTAAATGGTTTAACCTGGCAATGTTTGTTGGCAGTGTGTGACATGCGCGGCTCGTGAATAACATTAAGTTTTGTGCTTAATGGAAAATTCGTTTTACGTTACACCAGAACTAGTTATGATACGACGGATTCCGATAAGCGGCTCATTCGAGGAACAGGTTTCCATTTAACGTCTCTCTTCTCCCTCTAAACCTACACTCCCCTCCTCCCCCTTTCTCTCTCTCACTTTCTATGCACATGTATGTACATTTGTGTACGTAGTAGGTGTGCAGGAGAACGTACCACCGGCACGTTCGTAATCCGCGTACACACATGCGTACATGCAATGGAGAATATGCAGGATGCCGCTACCGGTTTATCATGGCGTTTAATTTATTGACGAAGGCGTGCTGTTATCAAGCTCGAAGCAACAATTTGCCGGTGGCAGCGGCTGCGCATCGTTTTCCTGTTAATCAAAATGTAGTCGTCGACTGGATCGATGGATGATCATCCTATAGAGAATTTTCTACGCTTCTTGCTTTAGATCATCTCGAATATTGGATTTTCCTTTTGTGGAAAATCGTGTGTGTTCAAGTCTTTTAATGGCTTACTACCTGAATAATGAATGACCAGCTAGGAGAGAGAGAAAGATGATAGAAAAGTGGATGAAAGTGATTTTTCAACGTTTTTCTTCTTTTTTCCTTTTCTTTGCTATAATAAAATAAATTAACATAAGTTATCGTTGTTCAAAGCTATACCTACTATTTCATCTACTCAAGATATTGTTTTCTTTTTTTCTTTCGTATAACAAAATTCTAAATCGTAGAAGAATTTTATATGCTCGATTTTCATTCTATCTTTTCGTTTTGTTGTTAACGATCGTCGTGTGGTGAATAATATTCTCCGTGGCATAGAATCGCGTGACGTTCATTAAGCGAACACTACTAGCGTGCAGATTTAATCGGTATAACTTTATCGCCTGCAATGTGTACGCCGAGGCGACGATCGTTGAATAGTCGCTTTGCTTCCGTCAATCTCGCTTGGTATGAAAAATTGACGATTTTAATGCCTTACGAAAGCACATCCTATATTTCTTATTAATTATTTCATTATTATCGCACACGTACGTTAATTGAGTTACACGTAAACCATTTCATTTAAATTACTTTGAACGAGCTCTCTCTCTCTCTCTCTCTCTCTCTTTCCCTTGTTTCATATTTATTTTTAAATAAATGTATACTTTTAATTTTCACTATATTTGTAGTTGCGTGTGTGAAGATTTTTTTAATAATACGCATGTGTGTTATTTTTTTATTTCTTTCTTTATAAAAACGTATCTACCATATTATTGATTTTGTCGAAATTGAACTAACACTGATTTCAAAATAAATTGAAGATATTCTCGTGATAGAACGTAACGAATGAAATTTCTTTTTTGTCCTTTTTATTTATTTTTTGTTTTTTGTACTCCTTTAAATATATATTTATATTTTATAGAAATATCACGATTGAAGCTTTGAATACCGACGGTGAATTCTTTTTTATATAATATAGATATTGATAATATAAAATATTATTTAAATAGTAAATATCTAGATTGATAATATTTTAACGTTCACTTTACTTTCCATTTAAATGAGAAAAATAAAGAAATAGAAATAAATTTGAAAAAGAAATTACAGACAGTACATGTATGGTGGTTTACGTATTATTGGATGTCTTATCGGGAAACTAAAAAGTGATTTAAGAGAACGTTGTCGATAAAGTTAAAAGTATGGTTCTCTATTTTTTTCCTTTTCTCTCTCTCTTTCTTTCTCTATCTCTTCTTTTCTTTTCCCTAGAGCATGTCCCTTTTCTATATTCTACCAAGGCAAATAGCATAAAGTAGTAACCGTAATGCATCGCATCAGTAAATGAGCAGTTAACCCCGATTTAGCTCGCGCTTGCGCTCCCGCACCCGACGCTAAATAATAAATCAATAATGTAAGCTAGTAATAGCCGTATAGTTGCGGAATTTACCAAGCCACGTAGGTACTTACATATACACATACATATGTATTAACGTTTCCATTTTATGCATTTACGTCGAGATTTGAGGTAAGAAAACGATAGAGAATTTTCTTAAACGTCAAATGAAATTTCTTTCACGATCAGGTTTATTCTTTTTGATTATTTTTCGTCAAGTTAAATAAAAAGAAAATATTTTTTTATGTATGATATTGTAATTCTAATCTCGTGGTAAATATATTTATTTCTCGATACAATATGAAACGGTTAGAATTGATTTGTATTTTTAAGCGTTGTTATTTTTCTTTTTTATTTATACCAAAATTTTAATCACAACGAATATATTTATTTATTGTTATAACAAAAAAATAATTCTATTTGTTAAAATAATTATTTGAGAGATTTATTTATAAGATACATATAAAGCAAGAATATGTTAATACGTTTGGGAATAGACATCGATAAGAAATGCAAACTTCTTGTGAGGTATACCGATTAAATCGTGTTAGTCAAAAGATGGAGAGAGAGAGAGAGAGAGGGTGACATGATTTACGCGATAGTTTCTTGTCATTTCGAGTAGAGCCGTGATTTTACATCTCGATCGATTGATAAGCTCCTTTGAGCTCTGAAAAGGGAGAGGGAGTCCGACGTGGAAGGGTGTTTCAAGCACCTGCGTTCTGTTCAAAGTCGTAAAGTTAGTACCTAAGGCTTGTTTATCGGTGCGTCATAGAAAGATATTTCTGCTTGTTCATAAAAAAGGAAAAAAACAAGGAAGGTAATTTTAATAGAATAATAAAAGGATATTTAGAAAAAATGTTTCTATTTATCCGTAATAACTTTTATGCGTCGTATTAAATATAAAACGCACGATCCAACAACGTCGAAATAATTTATACATCCTGGATGCATGTTGATACAATCAAATCATTTGAACACTACGTATACACGTATTTTGATCAATACTATCTATTTCAAGTTTATTTATTATCTTTCTTTTTGTTTAGTTTTTATTTAAAAATCTATTTTACCAGAATAAAGCATACGTAACGATATGCGCGTTGACAATAACGGTTGTTATTCAATCATTTTCATTCTGTCGTAAACATCGCAATATGATTATAAACGTTAAAACAGTAATTTGATTTCCTGCTAGATCAGCGTTATCCTTACGTAATTCTACAATAATATAATAAAACAATCTTAGTGTGTATTAAATGAAGAAAAATCAATCGTCGAGTTAATTTTCTGAGACGATATCAAATATTCGCTGTTAGAGTATAGTAAATATACGTTCTCATATCCCAACGGGAATTTATTCGATCGTTCTATGAACGTGGAAAGAGAAAGACGGAAAAAGAGAGAGTATGTGTATGAGAGAAAGAGAGTGAGTGAGTTGGTTATAGATTGCCAAACGCGTGCAATTACTTGAGGGAATTCCCAGCGAAGTTATCGAGTCACTTATACGTTCCCCCCGTCTCGTTTAAATCCGTCACCGACAGCGTGCACGACTGGGAAAGACAACCTGCCCGGAAATCCATAAGCCTGCATCGAACGTTGCTTCTATATAATCAACCTACCTGGCTTTTCCTGCACCAATCGTTCGCGCTCAACCACCCACACATATACACACACACATATATATACATATAGGGTGTCCTAAAAATTCTCTATGTATACCAAATTGAAAAGTAAGAAATGTTTGTGTTGACAGAATTGTATTCCAGATTGGTGGGTATTATTGGACTATATGATTTTTGAACTACGCTGTGACCGGAATGTAATATAACGAAACAAAATAGAGAAAATAAATATATATTGTAATTCTGTTAATAAACCAATATCGAATATTTATATTTCTTTTTTCGGTAAAGCAATTTTATAGGACACCCAGTATATGTATCTATTGATATATAAATATATACATATGTAAAGATAGAGAGAGAGAATGAAACGTATATGTATTCGTACACATTTTGTCCATGCGCAACGCTTGCAATTTGCGGTCGGACCGATCGGTTTGCGCGATCGATCGTTAAAATACGCGTCGTTGCCGTTCGTACCAGCCTGTCACCCAAACGATTTTCCTATCTTTCTCTTTCACTCTTTGTTTCTATCCCCGTATCTTTCTCTTTGTCTTTTTTCTCTATCTCTTTTTTTTTCTCTCTCTCTTTAATTCAAACTCGGAACTAAAACTCCGGTCACACGCGTTTCAAACCATCCCCGATATTTCTGTCATATATATTACCTTTTTTTTTTCTCTCTCTGTTTTATTATTATTTTTGTTCTACGTGGATGTATTTTTCAAGTATCGAGAAAAGAGATAACCTTTCATTGATTAGCCTCGTCAACTCTTAATTAGATGCACGATGTTACGTCCCACGCGTGTTATCTTTGCTAACGTGATCATCGTCACATCGAGTAGTCGCTGTCGTTTCAATGACAGCAAAGCGTGGGCTCGTAATGATCTTTTAATACTTGGCTTAACGTGTGTATTTTATTATTATTATTATTATTATTATTATTATTATTACAGATAGACACCAATCATTTCTGTCTGATAACTTTATTTCAGTTTAGTTAAGATTTTATTTCAAAGACAAATAAATAAAAGAGCATAGAAGAAAAATAGAGAGAGATTTATGTACATTATCGATCAAAAGTTTGTATACTTCGTACTTGTATATAAAATATTGTATTAAGTTGTCCCATAACTTTCTTCATTCTTTTTCAGTAGAATATATTTCTCTTATGTTGTATTTTATATTATTTTACTTAACAATATATAATTTTATTCCTATTGTACTTTGTTCATAATATTATGGGTTTTGATATTAGCAAAACAATATAAAATATTAAGTATAAAAATTTAATTAAGAAAAAGGAAGAAGTTTTTAGTATACATCAAAATACTTGTGTTTTACGTACGTAGAAAATTTAGTAATAAATTATTAATTTTCTAGATATTTATTTTATACCATTTTTGACATTCGTGAAACTAATTCTTGAAATTTTTATGTTCGCTGATTTTTCCTGAAAATGCTTACAAGTTTCTTCTTGATTTTGGTATGCGTAATGTGTTTATATTTAAAATAATAAAAATAATTTTTATTTGCTATAAACGTATCAGAAGTAAACATAGAAGTGTTCACTATGCCGTGTGTGTTATTGCATGAGAACCCCAAGAACGGTTTTGGTAAGAGAAATATACATAACTTATATCTAACTTCCCACTTACAGTCGTCACGATGCCGTTATCGGTAAAACCGGGAACGGTTAAGACGATAATGTTATCTGCACGAACGCGTACATATGTAGGGTGGATAGTCTCATTTGGAATGCATCGACGAAAATAGTACGACATCTCGTAAAAATCCCAGATTCCTATCCTTTTCCTCGCGACCTTTAAATATCGTTTCGCTCGTAAGAAATTTTTATTTCTTTTCCCTTCCCTTCCCTCTCTCCCTCCCTCCAATTCTCCTTCTTTCTTTTATCTCTATATTTTTATTCATCCTTTATTTTTTTCGTTCTCTTTTCACTTTAACATCATACTTATTCTAAATATATTTTCAAAAAGTTTGCTCTTTGTGAAAATTTATGAAAATGTTAACAATTCCTTTTTTAGTGCGAGTTGAAAAGTAATTTTTCGAGAATATTTTGTTTTTTTTAAACGTTTCCACGTGTACTTTTAAGTTAGAACGTCTCGTTAAAATTCGACAGTGATACCTCGTCGACGATATTAGTCAGAAAAAGTTTTTTTTACTTTTTTTTTCTTCTTCTTTTACTCTCAAACATACGATAGAGACTTTTCCCTTCTCCACACGAGACGATTACCTGTCGTGCAATTTATGTTAGTAAATGGCTGCAATCTGTACCTGATTCAACTTGTAAAATGCTTTTCCCTTTATCCTTCTTTCGCCGCTTTGACTTTCCAGTCGACTTGTTCACTTCCCTTTCACTCTCTCACTCTCTCTCTTTCTCTCTGAATCTTTCGCCCGGCTTCTTTTTCCTTCAGACGAGCTCTCCCCTCGTTATACTCTTTCAGCGTCCAGTTCACTCGCATGCACAAAAGTGCAAAACACCACAGAGGAAACGAGCGATTCGTGATCGCGGCCCGTTAACGTTTCACTTTTCGTGGTTCGAAAATTATTCCCTCGATAATATCGTATCGTGCAACGAATAGAGAACCCTCTCCCCCTTTCCCAACTCTTATTCCTTCGATCCGTAATGGACACCGAAATTGATCGGCACACGAACGTACGCTGGTTTTTCGAATCGGATCATTGATTTCGTGGTAAATTAAAAGAGAGTGTTGTTGTTATTGTTATGCTTTACGAGAACAACTTCTTCAACATTTTAACGGTAAAGTAAATCGCTTATGGCTGTGATAAGTTAAGAGATTTCAAGATTTTCTTATGCATCGCTAATGCAATCTTCTTCTTTGTTTGCATATCTTTTACAACGATAATTGATCTATGTGAAGAAGGATCGTTATACGGTTTACAATGAAAAAGAAAAGAAAGAAAGGGAGGTTATTTATCGAAGAAATTATATTCACCGTTTTTCCATCCTTGTACTTGTTGAGAGTTTTTCATTTGAAAAGTCTACACTGTTCTTGGCGGTAGCACCTGACTCCTGCTTTGAGAATTGATGAAAATAAAAAAAAAATGTAATAATAATAATAATAATAATAATAATGAAGAACATAAAACGCTGCTAGATGGTAGAAAGAGAGAAAGAGAGAGAGAGAGAGAGAGAGAGAGGGTGCGATGTATGCGCGATAAACTTGCGATAAAAGCTGCGATAATCGAGCGTAGTCGAGGCATTTCTAAGCGACGCGAAATTGATTGCAACCGTGAAAGATCGAACGTGTGCTTGGTAAAGGAGAAAAAGAGAATAGGATAGAGGAGTATATAGAGAAGGTAAAAGGTTGCTTGATCGGTATAAATCGAAACGGTGGAGTTGAGGGGAAGAATGATAGGAAATCGGTGAGACGCGCGTAGTATCACCGATTGATCTTTTGTGTTAGTGTATACTTATGTATAAAAGTATATGTGGTACATATATATTATATATTCGTGTATGTTTGTATGCGTGTAATAAAGTATGTGTATGCGTGTGTATACTGATAGATTCAAGCTACCAATTGGAATTGGCTCGTTATTCGCGCCCCGTTCCGACGGATGGCTCACTCCGATAATTACCGATCGCGGATAAATTTATGACAGCTATAATTTACGGACGGCCGAGCGTATACCTGAACGAGGGAGAGAGGAAGAGAGAAAGAGAGGTTTGCGAAACTGCGTTCGAGTACCTTCGATAAAGAGCGATTAACCATAAAACGATACTGACGCGATGCGACGTTCGATACTTGTCGTTCTACCATGGTCTCTCTGCATGGTCGTTCAAATTTTAAATCGTCCGATAAGCTGAGCATACTCACACGTATTACATAGACATAAATTCCTACACGCCTACTTACACAAATAACGTACATACATGTATATATAATGTTTGAGAGATCGAACTCTGGGAAAATAGAAACAAGGAAAGAACGAGCGTACAGTTGATTTCGTTCGATGGGAACGGCTTAGAGTTATTTATTTGCTGTTAGGTGAAAGTACATTAAATATTTCAATAGGGAATGTAGAATAGATGTGCAACGATATCATCAAGTATAAACATTATGGTAAAAGATGGTAAACCGTGATTGCTGGTAGTTATTCCGATCGATTTCGATTCAACGAAGAATTTCAGATAAATTAGGAATAATTTGTACGAAGTATGATGGTAGAGTATCTATTTAAGAAAAGATAATGTTTATTTATTGTTCGCTGTTTAAAAGATTTATCTTATCGCAGAAATCGTAAGAAAACTATTATATATTTATCGTTTTAGATTTCAGATTAATTTTTATTTCAATACCGATCGCGTCATCGCGTTTACTTTCCTGCCAAACAACGTACAGCGACTACGTTAAGACTTTTATTAATGATCACTTTTGTAACAAAGAAAGAAAAAAAGAAAAAGAAAGAACATGTTTATATTCATTTAAATGCTAATACGTTCATTATTAAACGAGGAAAATTAAATTAACAGTTGTCTCGTGTGTTTATTCATCTTTTTATCTTTATTTTACATCTTTATACCTACAATTTATATTCTTCAACGTTGGTGGCTCGCTAAACTTGGACAAAATGCTGACGTTCGTAATGTCAGAAGAAATAAGATCTATTTTAAGAGGACAAGCAAGCAAGCAAGCAACGAACGAAGCAACCCTTCTCTCTCTCTCTCTTTTTCTCTCTCTTAAGAGAAATATTATTCATTTTGGAGAGCTTATCGTCCCTACCTTACAAACAACTCTTCTTCTTCTTCCAAAGCGTTTCACGCGACTCGTTTCGTAGGAAATGGTAGGAACTACGCTTGAAGACCTCTTTTACTTACAAAATCTTACTCTTACATTCTGATTTTATCGTGGTATCCTTTAGGGTAGACAGAAGCGTCCAAAAATAATAATAACAAATATGTGTTTTCGTGAAAAACGTTATTGCATTATCTATAAAAGATAAAAAAAAAAGAAGAAGAATAAAAAACCACTGGCGGTGGTTAAAAGCAGCAGCAGAATCCTTCTATCAACGTTTCCATTTGTAAAAGTGTATCCTCTTTTTCTTTCTTCTTTCATAAGCTTTCAGAGAGATATTTTTTTGTCCCCTTTCCACCCTTCCCCCATACGATTATATACGCTCTTGGGAATTTCGTTCGAAATCCGTTAAATGATATTAAAGAATAATCTTTTACTTTTTAATGAATTTCTTTTATTTTATTTCTTTTTATTTTGTATTTGTTTTTCTTTTTGGAAGGATAAGTTTCCGTCGAATATTTTATTAAAACACAACGCGTTGCACGTAAAGCAGAAGCGAATGTTGCTAAAGTATTATATTAGTTAGCAGCAGGAGGCGTACTGCATACAAAATGAGTCGGAAACAATTGATTTATTCGGCAGGTAAATATAGTAGGTACAATGGGAAATGTATAATCGAGAATGAAGTAGGAAAGCAAACTCAAACTCCTCTCGACACGAAACTTCCAAACGGTTATTCCGATAGAGAGAGAGAGAGAGAGAGTACATTAGCTCTATGTAGAATGGCTGGTGGATTCGTTGAAAACGCGCATAATTAAATCCTCTTATCATTAAAGAAAGAGGCGGTGATGGTGTTAGTGTTAGTAGTGGTGGTGATGAGGGTGGTGGTGGTGGACGACGATATCAGCTTCTCGCTTAATAATAATTCGCGAAGAGGAAACTCGTAGCACGAAATTCATAACTCCGGGTTTTCATTCCCGATGATGTACAAGGGTACAAATAATATATATACACACACATACACATACATACATATATATATCACCGAGTGGAACAAATCGAATACGGCGCAAATTAGTAACAAGGTGGGCGCTAGAAATTTGTCTTGTTGCCTCGAGAAATAATTGCCTCGAGGATTCCTTTGGAATGGAGGTTGGCTGTTAGAGTACGCGGAAAAGACACGAACAAAGATAGAGGTAAAGAGACAGGGATATACAGAGAAAGATAGAAAAGGAAAGGAGAAAGCAGCGTGACGAGGGAGGACAAAGAGAAGTAAGAGTAGGAGTAGGAGGAAGAAGAGTAGGAGTTAGGGTCGAGATACGAAGAAGGAAGAAGGGTGGTCTCAGAGGGTTATAATGCCCTGGATGAAACGCCCGAGGTTATTAGTTTAGGAAGCTGCAAAGTACCTCGAAACAAGGTCTCTCTGTCTCTCCATTGGGTAATCAATATACAAGCAAGAAACCTGGCTCGTTTCACCTCGCTGCGGCTCGCTCAAACCATCTCCGAGAGTGAACGTTCCTGGTGGGTGTCGGTGCTTTCGTGCCCTTTCTTGCACCCTTCTCTTTTCCTTTCTCTCTCTCTCTCTCTCTCTCTCTCTTTGTGTTTTCACTCTTCTCCTTTTCCTATCATCTCCCTTGGCTTTGGGCTCGTTCGTTCGTTCGTTGGTTCGTTCGAGGCCGATAAACGTTCCCCAAACCATTCATCTGATAGACCCCTAACGTGAACCCGAACGAGATATCTTTTACTTAATAAACCGTCTCCTTCCGCCTCATCGAAGCGGTAGGTTAAATCATAATATAGCTATTTCCTTACTTTCTCGCTTTTTAATACCAAATTACTCCAATGACTTTCTTACTTTGCAATTAAAACATTTTTCTTTCTTTCCCTCTTCGATCTCGTATCTACTTTCCGGATCTTTTATTTATCAAAAAGAAAAGAATTCAAATTTTATATCGATATTATTTTCTAATCTAATTTGTTTGTTTATAATTTGTTACAGTCCGACCAGTACAGCTCTAGGATCATTGGATCAATTGAAGGAGTACCTGACGACACCGGGAACCTGTAAATGTGGTCTCGATTGTCCTTTCAGGGCTGAACAGGTCTTCAACTTCGACCCCAAGGTAAGTGAAACGTTTTTAAACGACGTATGTTCTTTTTTTTTTTTCTTCAAAAGATATATTCAGTAGTTTTACATGATATTTTCGAGTGATAACATCGCATTAACTAACGTATGGTGTTCTTATAAACTGTCGTAAATTGCATTACCCATCGTTAGAGTTCATCGTCCTGGTATCGTATTTGCATATTAATTATAGGATTTCGTCGTTATGTTTAAAATACGTGATCCGGTAACGAACACACATATCGTCGTCATCTATGTTACGTTCCGTTATGATGTCGTGTTGTCGACTCATGTGCTTGTCCCTGCTCGGATATTACGTTTTATCTTTTCCCATTTACACGAACGAACGAACGAACGAATGAATGAACGAACGCATTTGCTTCGAGAGATCGTTTACGTTTTCCCACGCGAGAATTTATTAAATTATTCGTGATACTAGCTATATCTGGCATTGAATTGATATTTTTAGTGTCACGAATGTTGACTCTTTTAATAAATGATTTTATCTTGACAATATAGTAGACAACTTATGTATACATTATTTCTCATACTCGATTGAGAAAAACGAGAATTTATTTTTTTTTTTATTTTTTTTATAACTTTTGAAGGGACAAAATATTAAAAACAATTTATTTAACTTTTTATTCAGATGTATGTGAAAATGTTTAATATTAGAGCGTATAAAAGATAATTTAAATGTACACACACGTGTCGGTGTTCTTGAAGTGATTAATCTATCTGAGATTTTCTTCTCCTTCTTCTTCTTCTTCTTCTTCTTCTTCTTCTTTATACACATACGCTAAAGATAGATAAATAATCTTAGTAAGATCATATCAGTTTTAATTTTTTTTTTTTTGCAAGAACATATTATTTAAAAGACTTCAACTGAACTGGTACGGTCACGCTTAATCTCCTTGGCCAGCGAGTTCTAGTTAGTTTATTTGTTTATCATAAGCGGTAATCGTTCAATACGCGTATAATACCACTCGTAACTATCGGCAAGAAATATCGTCGATGTAAGTTGAAAGTCGACGAACCTAAACGAAAGAACGAACGCCGGTATAATAGATCAAACGTTTTCTTGCTATCGCATAAAACGACTTTTTTTGTTTCTCTTACTCTTTTCATTAATAGCTGTTAATAATAATTCAATGTAATATAGTATGTAATACTGTCAACGTAAACTATCTTATATACTTGAATTATCACGTATCTGTAACTCAAACTTGCATTACAGTATTTGAATAAGAAACTTTATGGGGATCGTGGAATATACGTAGATTGAAATATCTATAACCCTTCGAACAAATACAATGTTACATTTTAAAAATATATAATTTTTTCTTTTTTTAATAAACGTTAATTAATCAAAAATTTAGAACACTTATGTACTTATGAACTATTTGAAAAAATGAAAATTGCAAAAATTATATTACACTAATGTTAAAATTATATAAAATAATTATATAAAAAATAGATGGCTACTTTGACGAGTGAGACGTTTACCTACGTTTAATAATTATTTATCAAATTATTCTAATTAATGTTCTACACTTGTGTAATATTTATATATATATAAAAAGTAACTTTCAATGATAGAAAAATATTAACTTTTAGTGGATAGTTGTACGAAAATCAATATCGTTAGAAAATATAGAAAAGGTGTCAACGACTTTTATCGTAGTCGTTAACTTGTGAAAGGTTAACACGGGACGGTAATAAAGTTTAGAAATAATCTAACGTCGATGTCGTCGAAGGAAGAAAGGGAGTATCGTGGTCAATTTTCTTCTCACTCATTTACCCCTCATGGGGGTATGTATTCGAGTCACGATTGGTTGGTAATAAAAAAAAAAGAAAGAACCATCTCGTTCCTTGGCCTGTAACAATTTACGATAAAATTCATCTGACGCGAAAAAGGGTATCTTTTTTTTTCTTTCTTTATTCCTTTTTTTTTCTTTCTTATATATATCTTAGGTGTGCCACGCGAGAAGGAGAATGTATCGTCACGGGCGGAACAGCAAAACTTATTACAGGGTCTGGGCAAAAAGAAATTGGACGCTTCTCCTACAGTTCGTGAAGACGTATAACAACATCGATTTCAATACGGATGATACTTACGATGCATAAATTAAAAATTCACCAAACTACCGGGTACCTTTCCGTAGTAACTATATGCGTGTATGTGTGTATAAGGAGAAGGGGAGGTAGACGATAGGTGTACTTGAAAATATGAGAGCAAAAGAAAGAAAGAAAGAGAGAGAGAGAGAGAGAGAAAGAGAGATAATGCTCATCGGTTTTGCTTAATTATTCCAGTAGCATGCGACGACGATATAAGAGGAAAACGTATAATTATCCATGCACCTGCTTGCTAACCACTCACTCTGTCCGCTACTGCTTAATGTTCTATGGTTTACCAACTGTGCGTTAATACGTTGCCTAATTAAACTTTATCATCATCTGACGATCTCTAAGAATCATAGATGCACACCGATTCAGTATCTTCTGTTGTTGACAGGGTAACGATCAGCCTACTGTTAATTAATAATAATTAGCATATCTGTATTAGTGTAAATCATGTAGAGCACGTTACATGCACCCTCGTTTCTATTCTACTCTCTCTCTCTCTCTCTTAATTTATTACAGATCTTTTTTACACTAATATGGATCGTTAAATAAGCAGTTAATAGTTATATGTACTTGTACTCTCTTTTATACGATCATTTATGATTTTTATGAATCGATATAAATGGAGAATATAAATTTTCTACGGATAAAATAAAGATCGATTCGAATCGATTGCAAGATTGGACGAGTTTTATCTGTCTTTTTCTCTCGTAAATAATCTCACGCGAGGAACGAAAAGCTTTCGATGGGTAAAAAGTCTCTTCTGACAAAGCCGAAAGATTGTATCGGCATGAAATCTGCAATGCAAACTTGCCATCTCGCAGGCGAACAATAAGACTGCCAGTCGAGTCTCGAAGATAGAAGAATAAAAATAAAATGAAGAAAGACGTAGACATAGACGTAGACGTAGACGTAGAAGAAGAAGTAGAAATAGAAATAGAAGAATAAGAATAAGAAGAAGAAGAAGTAGAGGAGGTAGAAATAAGAGAAAACGATGAAAGACGAGAAGAGATAAGAGAAGAAAATAAAATAGAAAGAGAGATGGAGATAGAGATAGAAGACATTATATAGAGTGAAATATACGTATATATAAGGTTGAAGAAGTTTTGTGGCATTTCGAAACATCGCCACATTGCATTGGTGCATTCGCTCTCGCGTATCTTTCCGGTTGGAATACGTGAGTTGATAGAACGATACACAGGGATTATTATGGTAATCGAGCAACATCGTTCATTCCGAGATCCTGACGTTTCGCGCCGCAGGCTTTTTTCACCGGGATTGTAATACGGGTCGCGTACACAAAGAAATACACAGAATTAAAGAGAGAGAGAGAGAAAGAGGGAAAGAGAAAATACAGATAGAAATATACAGAGAAAGCAACTCGTGAAACATTCTCGTATTTTGTATAAGTGTCTGAATATATATATATAATACATAAACGAACGACGTATAAATCTCTGAACGACGAGTATACATAAACGAACGAACGGAGAAAACTCGCGTACGCATCGAATATTCTCCATTGTGTGTACATACACTTCGAGTACGAAATTCGCGCAAACACGTAATCATAGGCAAATAGGAAGTCATTATATGGTACACACACAACCCACAGTGTCCTGTAAATTCAATTATAACGTAGATATCTGAAATGTACACGCGCACCTCGTTCGGTACTTTTCAAACATTTCGCTTCGATGTTGATTTAAACGAATAATTACATAGGCTGATAGAAAGAGAGAGTAATGGAGAGAATCGTGTTTATACAGAGATGCTTTTTGTATTTTCTATATCTGATTTAAATACCGCAATGTAATTCTAATGATATCAAATCGTGAATGATAATACGAAACGATTTTGATAATGCATACGAATTTGCATCGAGTTCTGTTGCGTGATATTGCATTACATTCAATATTTGTAACTATAAATGAATTTTCCAAGATAAAATAGAAAAAGCGGATGAAATATGTACAATATTTTATTTTAATCGTTTTCACAAATCATCATCATCATCATCATCATCACTGTATTTTATTATGACATTATACAGAAAGCATTAAAGGTTCAATATAATATTTTATCTCATTACACTTTACCAAAAGTTAGGATAAATGTTTCATCGAACGGCATATTTAATTCCTTTATTTTTATTTTCTCGTTAAGTAAATCAACGTCCTCGAAGACAAGTTCGAAAATAACGACCGACGATCTCTTTCGCGGTTTCGTGTCAGTGTATCCTGAGAACGATGTTGCAGTTGAATAATTCAATTGTGTTGTCACCCGTGTGGGAGCCATCTGCACGTGTCCCTCTGTGCTCACACATTGACATTAATCAAGTACCGTAACTATCCGTTAAGATCTCTCACGAGCCGTTGCGCTTCTTTTATACGCCATCTGCGAAGGATACCAAAGTAAAGAAAGAGAGAGAGAGAGATAGAGAGAAGGGGGATTCTTTTTTCCAGGAACCTTTTGATTTCGCCTCGATTCTTTATCAGCCACCTTCGGACATCATCGAACAAACACACAAGCATACAAAACACCACTCATCCAGTCTTCTATCCTTGGCAAAGACCACTATCCTTTTTCTTCTTCTTCTTCTTCTTCTTCTTCTTCTTCTACCCTCGTTCGATCTTTTCTCCACCCACAAGAGAATACGATGCTCCTTTTGTAAAACCAGACGCGTTTCCGCCTATTGTTGAACGTTGTCCCAGGGAGAAAGAGAGAGAGTGAGAGAGGATGAAGAAGAAGAATAAGGGAATCGTCGAGCCGAAGAACTGTTTCTTGCTTTCCCGTGGTTGCTGGCTACAAAGACGAAATTAAATTGTCGAGACAAACGGCCGTGAACCGCGAGAGCTTTTAATACGGTCCGTGTCATCCTCGGACTTTACCTTTGTCTTATTCATTCCAACATCTTTTTTTTTTCTTTTTTTTTTTTATTCTGTCGTCTCCCCTTCTTCTTCTTCTTCTTTGTCTTTTCGTATGATGTTTATTTATTCTTATCGTAAAATTCAAAGATTCGGATACTTGAAGATACTTGAAATTAATAGCTTTAATTAAACGCACATTAATATATATTTGTCTTTATTTCTACAAGATATTTTTGTACGATCCAGATATATATTATATATTATAAGTGAATATATATTTAAAAAGAATAATTATATTCATATTCCGAGTACAAAATGTTTGATAAACTTTGAATATAATATTTGCTTTTATATTATCGTCAATATTTGCGATAAATATCTCAAATTTCAAATTCTGTAATGTTTTATATAAAATATTGTATTTAAACAAATTACTGGATGTATGTTTGGTATAAAAATAAAAGGACAGTAATTCGCGTTATATAGAAAAAGTTTTGCCCTTTATCCTTTAATAAAGAGTCAATGTTTGTAGTCGATGTTTGAGTGACATGCGTGACGGACGGTTCATGGGTTTGAATAGTGCAAGGTTATAAAGTCGTTGCTATTCATTAACACATCCTCGATGAAAACTCGCGTATATAACTCGGGTGTGTCTTCTTCGTCCAGACATATTAGCAAGTATTTAAACGAACGAACGAACGAGCGAAATAGTTGCACCGTGACGTTAACAAAGAGTAAGTACTAACCTTTTATTATAGAGTCCTAGTTCGTTCTCGTTTAAGAACACGTTAGGTAAGTAATTTACCCTTAATGGAAAATAGCCCCCCTTTCCTAATGAGTTTCGCTTTGTTGAAAGCGTATACATTATTTTCTCGACTATCTATTTACCATCGATCTTCTTTTTTTACAATTATTATAAAAGACACCAAAGAAAGGATATAATAATGGGTGAAGTAAAAAGAAATAAAGAATCGAAATAAAACGAGAAAAAATCTCTCAGAACTTTCTTACTTTACCCAATATATATTTGACATAGTAATTTATTTTGATTTCAATGGAAATAACTCAGTTGTCAATTTGAAGCGATTCAACACCTGTTCACGGATTAGGTGATGGTTTGTTGATATTTTTCTTTTTTCTTTCTTTTTTTTTTGAAACTTTTCGAAAAGATCGATCATGATTGATCATGTGGTCGTGAAAAATCGATTAATCGTCTTACTTTGGTGCCTATCGTTTGATACGAAAAAGGCATCGCTGACAAAGAAGAAGAAGAAGAAGAAAAAGGGAAGTATAGGAAGAGTTAGAAGGAAGAATCAAGACTTTTATCGATAAAAGAGGAAGAGAGAGAGAGAGAGAGTAGGAGACGAAGCGAATACCGCACAAAAGGGTATTTTCTTAAAAGAACGTTCTTTGTAATCGACTGAAGGCAACGGCAGGGAAACGAACTTGCTCGGTTCTACAAAGAAAGTAATCTTGTACGGTGTCTTTGTGTCGAAGCGAACCTCAAAGTTTTGCGGAGGGTGAAAGAGAAAAAAAAAAGGAAAGAGAAAGAAAGAAAGTAGAAATACGCGAACGGGATGGATGGATGGTAGGACGACAGTGGCTGGAAGGGAAGGGGTTTTTGGGGTTGGGTGGATTTGAACTCTTCGAACGCACGCCGGGAACCCTCCTTTTGTAATTGCCAAACGGACCGAAATTGACGACCGAACGGTGGATTGAAAATGACGAGAAACTGGAAAAGAAGATGAAGAAAAAAGGAAGAAAAAAAAAGAATAATAATAATAAGAAGAAGGAAAAATAAAAACATCGAGTTGTAATTCGGACGTATACGACTCCGAAGCAAATCTATAATGCATGAAAGAGTTTGGCAAGCTTGACGAATTCACCTCGATTTCTTCTCTTCCTCCTCCTCGTCCTCTTACCTCCCTTGTCGTCTCTTTAGAAATGAGAAACCCTATTAACTTCGACACTCTCAAATTATCTCGCAGCAATTCTCCAGTAACGGGTCACGCGATCTCTCTCTCTCTTTCCTCTTGGAACGGCATTTATCGAGTTTTCCTCGCTCGATTTGTTTCGCGTTCCACTTTAGTTAGTTTTGGGTATTAAATAAAAATACGCACTACGTATATAGGTAGATGTAAGTACGCGTATGTTACGTATAAAACACGACCTTATTAAAGAATTACGAATGCTGTTTCGATTCGACGAACGATTTTTCGATATTCGTGATATAATGATCGATAATACACGCATAATGACACGGTAATTCGTTCAGAACGTTACCTTTTTTTTTTTTAATACGACCACTAACGCAAAACGCGTGAATTCTTTTTTTATTCCTTTCTTTCTTTCTTTATATTCGCTTTAATCATTATTTCTTTACCGTCGTATCGTTGAAACGTGTATTTCGTAAACGAGGGTAGTAAATGAGTAGCTATTATCCAACATTTTCCATAATAAAGAATTCGACAGACGGAACTCTTTTATCTTCGTTGCTTATCTTAGAGAAACAAGAGTGTGCATATATATATTTATATATGTATATATTTACTTATGTATACGCAAATATGCATAACACATATAACGAATAACGCGAATACGAACATTCACCAGCATACATACACACATATATGTAGAATTACTGTACGTGTATACAGTAAACGTACGAAGCTCGATAAGAGAGACTCGATATCGCGTACGAGAACGATAATTCGAAGATAATTCAATTTCCTTCGGATTGCCGTGACCCTTTTAAGCGTGCAAATTGAATTTCTATTAATAAAAACATATATATATATATATATGTGTATGTATATCCGTTGGCACGTTATATACTCTTTTTGTTTCTGCCTCATTTCTTTGTAATAATATATTTACCAATGTACCTTTCTCATTCTCTCTCTCTCTTTCTCTCTCTTCTTTCTGTCTTGCTGTTTCCTTTCTTCTCATCCACCCTCTCGTTTCGTTAGATCTCTCCTTGTCTTGCTTGCTTGCTTGCTGCCAGTCCAACTCGACTCGCATAAATTTATCGCGCTCATTAACTTGAAATATTGCATCGGCTATGTTTCGAGTTTATGAACGTTAATGCGAACGCCGTATATAAGATCAAGAGGAGTCGTTCCTCACGCGATACTGCGGGTACCTCTCGAAGAAAATCTTACACGAACGATGGCTTGATTTTTTTTTTGTTCTTTCTTTCTCTCTTTCTCTCTTTCTCTTTCTCTTTTCATTTTCTTCTTCTTTCTTTCTCTCACAATCGGTACGGATTTAAAAGGATATCGCTTGGAGCGATCGTCGTTCACTAGACGTTCAAACTCGAACGATCGCGTCGTTATACGGATTAATGAACATGGTATATTTCTTCTGGAACGATTCCTTTCTAAGAGTATTTTGTTACTAATTCGTTAGAACGTCTTTCGCATTCTCTTCGTCGAGAATGTTACACCGAGTATAATATATCCAATCCAATCTATGATTTTCTTACCGTCCTATCTCTTAACGATTACGTTAACATTTTATCCATAGTGCTAAGAAAAATTTATCTGGATCTTTCCTTTGACATATTTGTTTTAATAAATCTTATGTAACTATCATAACGAAAGGATTTTCCTTTTTTATGGGGAGGGGGCATTTTATCCCTTTTAATTTAATCTCTACTGTGTTAAATTTAAATCATATATATATAAAAGAGATACAAACGGTAACGAAGATAATTATACAATTTTAATTAAATTGTTTAAAAAAACAAATCAGAAAATCAATCAATCAGATTACGTAAGAAAATATTAGAAATTATTTTCTATTTATAATATTTATATAATTTTATATATCCAATATAATTTTCTTCTAATATATTATTGAAATAAAACAAAAGAAAAGAACAAAAAATTTGATCCCGAAGAGGATAAACTCGTAGTATGAGCTTCCTCGTTTTACAGGATAATTTAAATACATTTGTAATATCACTTTTTCGACGTATATCCGAGATGCTTATCGTTACTCAATGAAATCGCTTTAATGTAATTAATGGACGAACATGAAACTCGATAGGGAGATGAGGGGGAGAGATTGTAGGATAGGGGAAGGGAAAGGGAGGTGCTCACATAATATCTGCGTCATCTAGCCGTTAGTTCGTGTTCTTTCAACGCTACGCCAACAACCATTTATAGTTATCTGCGATCTACGATAGCAAAACCGTTCTCGATTAGCTGCTAATATTCCTGTGTATCGAACTTTCCAACATACTATCAAAAGAAAAAGATCCTATCGTCGATGATTGATTCTTTTCGGCTGTCTATTACCAATTAATTTTGAGTTACATTATATTATCGCTTAGGATCTTTCAGGATATTAAGACGATAGGTATTTTTGAATTATGCATTTAACACATTTCAGATCGGCAAACGGTGATCCTAAGATATTTAACATTTTATTTAGATTGGTAAAGTTAGATTTTAATTGGTAATTTTCGTTTATTTTTAATAATTCGTTTGACCACTGTTCAATGTTTATTTTTTTATTATTAAATATTTGAAGTTATTTACACACGGGTATTCAATTAAACGTTTCACTCGAATAAACGCAGATTGGAAAAATGTATTGATAATAAATTTCGTTTGTTTTCTTGAATTCTCGTCAATTGTAGATAAAAGTATACTATCTGAGTGATTCAGGACGAGTATCATCTATTGGTTGAAATATAAAAAGATAAAAATCACGTAACCGAACTGGTTGTGAATTTTTTGTTATCGATGTGTTGTACATAGGATTTTTGTGCATAGAAATCGGTTGGTTGATTGGGTTAGTCTTCGTTGAGAATCGTCCAAATTCGTGGAAACAATAGGTGCTGCTGCTAGTTGAATGTCATCGATTACCCAATACGGACGATACGCATGTGTAGTTTATCATTATCGTCCCTCGAATATAGGCATCAAGGGGTGAACAAGTATGCAGATAGTTCGGTTACTCTCCTATCTATTTTCCGTCTATGTCTATCTCTATCGTTATCGTTTGTAATGACATTGGTAATGCGCGCGCGAATAGGCTTGAGAGAACGAACGATTGGTTCTAGGGACTTAGAGAACTCTCGTTATAATTAATACGATTACATAATCGAAAGCATATCGAGCATCTATTGATAACCACCGATGCTATTTCCGATATTCGCACGATATTATTTACTTTAGTTACTATCATAAAGGGGGGATTAATATTACGTCATATGTGAACGCTGCAATCGTACTATTCGTATAATTATCTGCATTGAAAGATTTATTTCAATCGTAAAAAGTTCTGTCTCATTTTATTTCTATTTTTGTTCTAATATGGTATTACAAAAACGCATTACATTATAAAGTAATCATTTAAAAGTTGAAATTATTTTCAATTACGTGGTTAGAGTATTTTAATTATGTTAAGTCCTGGATGTGAACTATCTTTGTTTTTATCGTGCTCTCTCGATTGTGAAAAGATTTTTACAGGTAGTATCACGAAAACGCTCGACATCAATCCTATATTTACGAAGAATCGTCGTGTTTTATGGTAGCGATGTAAGATCACGAGTAAAAAGAAAAAAGAAGGGGTGGTTGATAAAAGACGACAGTGGTATAAGTTGGAATAGAGGAGACGAAAAAGAGGCAAAAGCTTGTGGCAGGTTCTCTGAGAGTGGTCGTTAATACGATTTTATCTGTCGTTTCAAAGTTGCCGCTTCTGCGGAGTAACCGGAGAGTAGAAACACGAAGGGGTTGAAACAAGAAAAAGAGAAAGAGAGAGACAGAAGAGGGTGGTCGGTACACCCTCGTTGAAGAGAAGGGGCTGCATTGCAGCGTATTGAGAGAGCACGAGTAGTAGAGAAGAGGCTTGGCGAATAGTAGGTGGAGAAACAGGAGGAGGAAGAGGTGGAGGAGTTGGAGGAGGAGAGCACCGCCGGGGACACTTGAGGTGAATGTTTTGCGAATGGTCGGTAGATGTCTGGTTTGCTCGAGGCTGATATCGACCTAGGTCTCGAGTCTGCAGCTGCCGCCTTCGACCTCTCTACTGTTCTCCAACCCCTCCACCTCCCACTGTCTCCACCACCACTAGCAGCAGCAGCAGCAGCACACCACTACTATCACAAACAGCAGTGGTAGCACGGCATCCACTAATACCAGAAAAGATAGCATTACTACTACTACTACCACTACTACCACTACTACCACTACTCAGCAAATAGCAAGAGATTCTCTCGCAGCTCAAAGTTCATGTCCATTTCGTGTGTCTCACCTCGTCCTGTCTCACGGATTCCCGACTCGTCGTTTCTCTCCCTTGGGAACCTTGGACGATCTGCTTTTTACTACTACCAAGACCAGCAATGTCATCACTAACACAACCTCATCCTTTCACGTTCCCATACTCCTCTCTTCCTCTTCCTCATTCTCTTCCTTCTCCGCCTCTCGATCACCTACCATCGTTGCTGCTGTTTCTATTCTATATCTATCCCCGTCTTTCTCTTCGTTCCAAAATCCCGGGCTTGCACGAGCTACCCGTTGCGCGACCAGCTTCACCCCTTTCTCAATAACCCACCATCCCCTATCGACTCCTTCCATCCACCCCGATTTCTCCAGGCTCGATTCTCCAACTCCACTCTCCCTTCTCCATTCTCTTTCTCTCTTTGGTCGTTTCCAGAACCGTGCAACCACCGTCACTACTACTACTACCACCAATCCAGTACTACTTACTACTACAGATCGACACTACCTTCAATCCAATTCGTCCGTGACAATATGAGCCTACACTGAAGAGAAGAGAATAAGAGAAAGAGAGAGGTAGAGAAAGGGTGGTGGGAGGGAGAAGTTAGAGAAAGGTACATCGTTCTAGAGACTTGTGTGTGTGTGTGTGTGAGTGCGCGTGTCTCGAAGCAGGGGGAAATTAACCTTTCAGGACGGATCGCGCGGAAACTCCGAACGAGAGGGTTAGATATGCTTGTGGTGATGGAATTAGTAATGGTGGTGGTAGTAGTAGTGTCGGTGAAGAAACGACTGCCAATGGACGAGGGAGGTCGGGTATAGATTGGCCCCTAAGGCAAAAGATTTCCGTCTTCGACTTTGACGACCGGATGAAACCTTTTTTACCCCATTTTCTTTAGATACGAGAGCTTTAACATTATTCAATGACAAGATTCGATTAAGTACCATTACTATACACTATAATAGATAGGAATGATTATAGTATTACTCCGATTAACATTTCGAAGTACTTCAAACGACGATAACTATCGTTGATTATTTAGAAATATCGTCTATCTGAGATATAAAATTTCCTTTTTTTTACGAGTTACCAACTGGTACATAAATGCACTTATGTTGGTTAGAGTTTTTAGCTCGATGTGCCACATTATCGGGGAAATAAAAAAAGAAATAAACCGAGCCGGTGTTCTCTTTGATATACGATTGCTTGTTATTTTTCCTCGTTGAATCTATAAAGAAAATCCGATATGGGAATTTTCTTTGTCGACGTTAATATCTTTTGAACTAATCAAGTTGAATTCTCTACAAGGAAACGGGACAATTCATCCGGTTATCTTAATAATTGGACGTCCCATAATGGATATATGGGAAGCATGGAGAAAGAAAGAGATGGAGTTCATTAATCGTGCGATTCAATTTCAATCTCTCTCGACTCCGAACAGTAGTCTATGCACAAGAAACTCGATTCGATCGGATTGTTTGTAATCTCTGGTCCGTACAGAATAGAAAGAGAAAGAGAGAGAGAGAGAGAGATAGAGATAGAGTCTGGTTTCTACGGTCGACAGGTACGTTGGCTGGCTCACCTGCAGTTGAATACACGAAGATAGAGAAATAGGGTTGTTCGGTGGGAGAGAGGGGGGAGGACATGAAGGAGGTGAGGAGCCAAATGTATGGAGATACATAGAATAGTCGAGCACGGAAGGATAGAAATGTAGAGTAGGATAGGACAGAGACTGCTAAATTCTGGCTGTGGCCGGGCCACGTAATTTATGAGAAGTGAGAGAGAGATAGAGAGATGTGCGCGAACGTTCTAAGCGCGTAAGCTCGTCCCCGCGTGCTGTGAGGGATGGAAAGATGGGAAAGGAGCTACCGTTGGAGAAGGAAGAGTAGAAACATGAGGAAGGTTGTGATGGTAGTAGTAGTGTGGTAGCGATGATGGTGTAAGAGGAGGAAAATACGGAAGGTAGTTAGATGGAGAGAAACAGTAACAGTCTGCTTCCTTCCGTGAAATATAATTCCTGCGCACATTCACGGTCGGATAATCCACGTTCGCTTTGCATGAAAACTTATTACGCTTCCAGTAGTAAGTGAGCGCCCGCGCACACGCACGTTCAACCTCATTGTCGGTGCTTTTCTCTCTCTCACTCTTTCTTTCTTTCTCTCTCTTGGGCTCTCTCTCTCTACTTCAGCTTGGAGCATGACAAGAACAATTACACTTTTAAATTACGTTACACGATATTAAGCCCTTTCTTCCCAACCCTGGCCCCTTTTCTCCTCCTATCTTCGCTTTCTCTTTTTACATCTCTCTCTTTTTCTCTTTCTCTCATTCATTGATCCTTTTTCCTGACTCCATTTCTATTATCGTTATCAAGCACATTTTTTTTCCTCTTTATTGAACAAAATTCTCTCAGAGTACATCTCTCCAATCTCTTCATTTTTATTATTTATATTCGTATTTTTCTCTTTTTTAAGAGAATGAAAATAGAATAAAAGTAAGATCTTTTCTCTTTTCGTTAATCGTTATCTTTATCGTTATCGTTTTCTCTCGTGTCATTTTCATTCTCCACGATGCTTAGCTGCTGCTGCTACTGCTGCTGTTGGCTTTTTCTCTCCCAATTTTCCTTCATCTTCATCGCGGGAATAATAATTATCTTTTCAGCAGCAGCAGCAGCACCAGCAACGCCATGGTAGAACCGAATAATGTCTAAGGAACGTTTTAATTATTTTATCGCGTGCTTAGGGACCGTGACCTCCTCTTCCCATCCCCCTTTCGTTTCTATCCTCCCTCAGTCTCTCCACTTTTCCTCTCCACCTTCTTAACCTCCTTCTTCTTTTCATTCTCCTTCTCGCCGCAAGCTTTCTCTCTCTCTCTCTTCAGATCTTTTATTTCTTCAAAGGCCTCAGGGAATTAAACTCGACTCTCGGCGACCAAAGTAACTGACGTTCCATTAATATTACACTCCGATACCGGTATTAGTTTGGATAATTATGGTCAAGGTGTATTATGTCGTTATAATATTTTCGTGCTCAATGACGTCGGACTAGAACCTGTCGTATCTTACTCGTATGAAGAAGATAATAAATGTTTTCTTGTCTCATATTTTTTGTTTCTATTCTTTTACCTCTACCCTCCTACCAGCTTTCTCTCTTTTTAATTAAATCTTTGGCAGATGTTATTGCAAATGAAGTCATATTTCAAATAACTCGATGTTGTTAGCTACGATTTAGAACGAATATCACAGACTATTATAAATCTTTAGAAGATATATAATAAACGTGATTAAAACGTCATCGTATTGCTTATAGTATTATTATCTCGTGATGAAATGAAAGAGAGTTCCTCTTTGATCTAATAAAATATATTTATTACACGACAACACAGGGATATATGTAATATTCTTTATCGTTATGATAGAATCACGAAGAACAATTTTTGTGGTAGTTTGTATTATTAGTCGAGTGTTATACTCGCGTACGTGTAACATCGAAAACAAGGAGATTGAGGGAAAATCGTGAAGGGTAGGTGTAGTAATATTAGTAGTAGTAGTAGTAGTAGCAATAGTAGTAGTACCAGTAACAGAGGGATAGGAGGACGATGTGTAACGGGTTATTCGTTGGTTCGTTCCGCCGGTATTTCCGACAGCTATTCAATTTGCGGGCGTTTCGCGCCCGACGGATCTCGCCACCGGTTTCGTCCCGGACAAATGATTTCACGCTGGAGCTGTTTTCTCTCTCTCTTCGGGTCGTAGATGTCGCGTTTGTCCGATACCAAAGTAGAAAGAGAGAGAAAGAGAGGAATATATACAACGAGGGGTGGTGAGTCAGTCAGTAGAAAAGAGGGGTTGAAACGCGCAACTATGTGCGCCGTGTCTGTACGCCAGAGGGCTGACTGAATACGAGTTAGATAAAGATAGAAAGAGCCACGAATCGATGAATCGGAGCGAAAAAGAGCTACCGGAACAGAGAGCAATCGTGGATGAATCGAGAACTAACGGATGAGCCACATCTCCAAACGCTATATCCGATCAATAACGAATACTTTCCTTCCCCAAGCTGTTGTGTGTGTGTGTGTGTATTGGGGGTGGGAAGAGGAGGAGGACGGGGAGCTTTTATCGCAGTCGAGGACACGTTTTCAACGTATTTCCCTTTTTTTTAATTTACTTTTTCTTTTTTTTTTCGATTTTTCTTTCCTTCCAATCTTTTTCGATTAAACATTTTTCTTTCTTTTTTTTTTTTTCCCCTTTCTTTGAATAATATCTCGAATAATATGTTCCTTTCGTTCTTTTCCTCTTTCCTTTTTTTATCGATCCGACTTTTCATAGCTTTTTGACTCCTACTGTAAAACATTGAAACACCTGTCGTCGTAATCATTATAATATAATAATAACTTATTTTTAGATACTTTCGCTAAGTTAATTTTTCATTTGAAAATGACTAGACGCTTACGCGTTGAAAGTTTTAGAAAAGCTTAACTCTAACGTAAACAGTTAATACCCTTTTCTTGTTAGTCTTATGTTTGCTGTCGTGCTTACAACGATGTAAGAGAACACGTGTTAGGGGATACGAAACACTCACGTTCGCTAGGAAGCTAGTTATTATTGTCATGATGCCAGGGTAAGTGGTATTATGTATGCGACTTTCTCTCTCTCTATCTCTTTTTAATTTTTTTTTTCTTTTTTCTACCCCTATCTCCCCCTTGGTAAAATTGTCAACACGGTCAAAATAATCGAGTCACAAATGTAATCGAGAATATTGATACGTGGAATAAAAAAATAAAAATTGTAATAACATAAATTCATATATTCCACGTTAATGTATTCAATAACAACTTCATACGTTACGTTGGTTCCCAAACGAATATCAATGATATTTTACATTGTTCACCATCTATGCATCGTACACGTACATGACGTATGCTAATATTGGAAAACCCTCTTCTTCGTGCAGATAAAGTTAATAAGCTTCAATGTGTGCGAGCAAGCGAACGATTCATTAGAACAGTGTTGCGTTGCGTGTAAAAGCGAAAACGCGACCTCTCATTTTGATCAGACTTCTACAAACACACATTCACGCATATACATACATGTACCTAGGTACCTAGACAACATGCCTTTAGTGTGTTCCTTTAACTCCAGCAAGCTTTACTTGCTAAGCAAAAAAAAAAGAGGAGACAGAAGCAGAGACAGAGGGAGCAAAGTAAAGACCGTAATCCGGAACTGGTTTGGAACAATCCTCTCTCTCCCCTCTTCCTTTCTTCTTCTTTTTTTTGTTTAGTATCTCAGGGATAAGGGAGTGCATCGCGTTGTGAACGGAGTCGGAGTTGAACGCGAAGGTCCCACAGGATAAAAAATAGGAGATAGAGGAAGAGAGGAAAACGAAGGACGTGGAGAGTAAAGGAAAGGGAGAGGAAGAGGAGGAGGAGGAGGACGCTGTCTCATCCTCTTCTCTCCTTTCCTCACTTCACCTCTCCTTCACAGTTGCTACATTTTTTGTTCCCTCGAAAAGTCCGTATTGTCAAGTGGCGCACATACGTTGACTCTGAATATCTCTTCTCTTTTCCTTCTCCTCCTTCTCCTCTTCCTCTTCCTCCTCTTCCTCTTTTTCTTCTTCTTCTTTCCTTTTACGACATGACACATACCACCCTCCCCCAATCCGTTTGTCGCTCATACGGATTTTCATGTTTCGGTCGGATCTTACGAGACTCATATACATACGTACTTTTTTAGTGTTGGAGGTTGGGAGAGGGGACGGGAAGAAAAAAAATAGGGAGAAATAGATCGACGAACTACGTCGGACGTTCTTTCATACGCGTATTTCTTCTTTACTTCTATGTAGAAGGAGATAGGTAAGCACATGTACACACATGTATTTACATATATCTGTCCTCTGTATAGACGTATATTAGGTATGTGAGTTGTATGCTATTCCAGGCTGTACCTCTTTTTTTTTCTAAGAGTGTTTCCATAGAAAAGCGGAGTGGTATTTTTGATAGTATGCATGTGTCTGTGTCTGTGTGAATGTCTGGCGAAGACGCAATATACCGTGCCTACTGGTACGAAGATATCTCGTCCTTTTCGTGATAAGGACATGTGCATTTATATATTACATAAACATATACTAGATGTACGTAAGGTATATATGTGGAATGTTGAGGGAAGTGGATTCGACAGACGGTTTCTCCGTGTTATTCTCAACGCTATGCTGCTGCCATTGCTGCTGTTGCTGCTGCTGCTGCTGATGCTGATGCTGCTGCTGTTACATACGCAGTAAGATATTCCAATGCATACGTATTAGTATTCGTACGTGCGTTCGACTAGTCCATCCTCTTGGAAATACTACCCACCTGGAAATATTCTCTCTCATTCTCCCTGTCTCTCTCTGTCTCTCTGTCTGAATTTCCATTTTCCTTTCTCACTTCGCCGTCGCCCAGAGAAACGCTCCTTAGGAAGGACGACTTTGCCCTTTGGCTTATATCCTTTCTCTCTCTCTCTTCTTCAAGTTCAAAGTACGTTCCAGCGTTCATCTCTGACTGCGAGGGGCTAATGGTACTTTAAACGGCTCGTCGACACGCGCCGTGCGCTTACTGCTTGTCCCTTTGTTGACCTTAACTACGGGTTTCGCGCTAGTAGCATCTCTATTTTCGTCAATTTATTATACACGTCAGAACATTTGCTATTGTAGACAAAAAGCATTGTAATTGTAATTACCCTATATAAAGGGGGTTCTAGTTTAATAGTTCTAACTTTAGATACGTTTAGTTTTCAACAAAGCGCGCAACGAAGTGTTAACAAACGTTAAACGTACAGAGCTACAAGGAGTTTTGACTATTTTATCAGAGAGAAAATATTTGAGACCTGTTCCTGAGTTACGGACCATAGTTAACCTTTGAGATAATACAAAGAGCGAAAGTTGATGAAATTTAATTAAAGTATTCTATTATTTATTTTCTTCTACATTATTTTGACTTACATATTGTATATTTATGTAATTTCATTTATATATAAAAATATTTTGTTATTTTTAAAAAAAGAAAAATTAGATTTTAAAGGATAACAATTGAAATAACGTCGTTTGCCATGCACAGAAACAAGGATTTTGTTCTCGTTTATCATTTACTCGCCATGTACGTGAATACGATAATCCATTCTCATCGATTCGCAATCAGGATAGAAAGAGAAAGAGAGAAAGGAAAGCTGCGAACCGAATTTATGGTCAACGTAAAACCCCGTCGACCTCCTCCCACGTAGGTAACTCGTTAAAACGTTAAAATACATTGACAGACAGTAGTAACAACAACAACAACAACAACAACGACGAATACGAAGAGTCTGACGTTGACGTTAACATCGACAACGATGAGAAAGACGACGACGAAGACGACGACGAGGACAATTACGAGAAATGGCTATCATTCTTTATTCCAATCTCATTCATCTCAACATTCCATTCTAATCGAACTCTCAATTCTGTAAGAGAGAACGAATCCATTTCCGTAAGTCAATACGCACGAACGAGCGCGAGTAAACGCGTTATTGCTACGACTTGTCGCTCATCAGTTTCGAGAGCAGTTACCCTGCTAACATCTCTACCACTACTATCACAATCACCTATAGTAGTAATACTAGTAATAATAGTAGCGATAGTAGTGGTAGTAGTAGTAGTAGTAGCGGTAGTGATATTCACCCCTTGAAGGCATCTACCCTCTGTAGGTACGTACGATCCACGCCATTCGCGTACATTTCGAATTAATTGAACCGTACCAAGTTACAATGGTAACATTGTTCGTTCGAGAATAATAATGTCGCTCGAATGGGCTGAAGGAGAAGAGATGGAATGGATGGAATAAGAGAGAAAGAGAAAGAGAGTGAGAGAAGAAAGGGATGATGATTGTGATGGTGGTACTGTTACTGGTGATGGTGGTTGGTGGTGGTATCGAAGCGAAACGAGGGAATTAAATTGCTTTTCAGCCGTACGGAAAGTGCTGTTTTACAAGGCATACGCTGTAAGATCAAGTGTGTCCTGGCAGTCTGCCACACGGTCTTGCTTGATAATAAATGTTCATTTAAGGAAAGAGTGAAGAGGAGGAGTAACTCTCTCTTTCTCAAGGAGGGATCTTTTCTCGGGGACACGGTGAGGGCTAAGAAAGAGAAAGATAGAAAGACTGGTCGGCCCTGAGACGTTTTTCTTTTCTCGTGGTCAAGCTCTCTCGGTTATAAAGTGCAACGAGCCCGTCTCGGTGAGCCATACTCTCTTGTCCTTCCACCCTCTCCTCCCTTTCATCCTTCTCCTCCACCTCCTCGTCCTTCTTTTATTCCTCGAGGTTCACGCCGTCGTCCTTGTTGCAGTTCTTTGTGTACGTCTTCGTGGAAAAGTTTCAATTGTCTTCGATTCTACGAGATCAAACACGTTCAATGATCTATCTTACCTTTCATGATGTCAATCGGTACACGGTGATCTATGATTTCAGAAGATTTGTTTCTTTTTAGAGTGTCGTAAAGAAAAAACGTATCCAATTACCTTGTCGATCATTCTTTGAGGTCCAAGCATATCACCTTGACATACAGCGTTTGTACGTGTATATAGTCGTATTACACATCTGACACGATCGGTGTAATGTATTTAGGATTGTAGACATAACATAAACAAACAAAACAAGCATTGACCATTGGCTTCGTCTTTGAAAACACATCATCCTTGGTTGATGTGTACATACGTACGTTCGGTATGATAGACATCACTTTGATAAGTATATACATTTGTTCTTCTCTTTCCCGTTTGAAATATGTTTTTATAAATACATATCTCTTTTCTAAAGAATACATTAAGACCAAACGGTACCATTACCGATCTTTTAATTCTACATTTGTAAGTATAAATATGCACTTCGTATTATTAGCATTTAATTGTAAAATAGAATGTAATGTTTGTTTATAAAAAACTGGTTATGATATAAATAAGTATACATAAATAAGTGATTTGTAGTATTAATAATACGAAGTATATATTTAAAGTGAATATTTATTGAAAATTATTCAAATAAATAATTATAAGAATTTATAAATATACAACCTTGAAGATAATAGAAAAGATAGGTCAAGACATTTCTTAACAAAGATAATAAGCTTTAACTCGTAATTAGATATTATAGTAAACGATCTTGGATAGTTTATCAATTGTAGAGGCGTGAAATCGATGAGAAAGAGACAAAGAGCAACGACGTAGAAACGATTAATGAGGTTACCGGCTGATTACGCATTTTGGTCTCTCTCTCTCTCTCTCTCATTTTCATGGTCGTGTGTTTCGAACGATCGTGATAATCGATTTATCTGATAGGATACGATTGTAACAAGAAACAAATAAACCCCGTCGACGGGTTAATCGCGTTAAATCGTGCAAGTGGAGAATAATTAAAACTACGTTTTATCGTAAATTAATAATAATAGTTACATGCTCGATAAACGCTCTGCGAATAATTAAATTGCAATCGACTTTGTCCCGCTGACTCATTTACACATATTATAGTATACAATATATATTATATAATACATTTATTATTACTTTGAAAGATATCCTATAAACGATCGATATCACCCATCTCTCCTAGGACAAATTTGAACTTTAATTGAATCGTCGATCCCTGGACCTTTTGCTATTTCAATAAAACTTTTTACCTGGCTTGATTCAATAAAGGATTTAACGTAGACGCTTTTCAGAAGCTTTTTTCGCTAGACGATTTCTTTTTTTCTTTTTCTACCTATCTCTCTGTCTCTCTATCTCTCTCTCTCGAAAGGCTAGGAAACGTTATTATCTCCGGATAGAGATATATTCCATCACGTACGTCAGGACGAAACACGACGGCAATGATCTAATTATCAGTGGTAATTGTTCCGGACAGAGTTGGTCGTCGGGTCCTGTTGATGTCGGTGATGCTAGGGTAGGATCGTCGGTGGTGGATAGATCTAACGGACCAACTGATGGGTTGGTGGAATGGACGGATGGATGAATGGTTGAATAGATGGATGGAAGGATGGATGGATGGATAGATGGATGGATGGATAGATAGATAGATGAATACTTCCTCTCATCCTTTCCACAATCCGCTTTCTCGCTACTTCCGTCAACCAATTTGATCGTTCGTGATCGCATATATGAGTTAAACTTGCACAGTAGCGGCGGACGGCAGAGAATATCGTGAAACACGCGTGCGCGTGTATGTTATATATAGCCTATCGCATATTCGTAGTTAGAATTGACTTTATCGGTATGTATCTTCGCGGTATCACATCGTGTACGCACCTGTCCGTGTGATTTTCATCGGGTATCATCACGAGCACGTCGTCAAACGTCGTCGTACCTCTTCTCTCTCTCTCTCTTGCCGGGCACTTCCATATTAGCTACGTCGGAATTGTCGCTAAGGATAAGCTTATCACCGATCAATAACTGTCAAAATCATCTGTCGATAATATTGGTACTTGATGAGGGAGTGAGAGAGAGAGAGATTGGTTTTAACACGATGGAATACATCATTACCCATCTCTCTTTTACGTCTATCAATCAATCGATCATTAAATTAACACCGTATTTACATAATAACTAATTTATATCTAGCCAATATATACCGAAATATGTATATATATATAAAAGAATATTTTTCCTTTGTGATAATTTTGTTAAATCCGAATCGTTGATAGAGTAAAACGTACAAAGTTTGACGTTTTGCCAGGGGTTAAGTTAAACAAATTCATTGGGTAAAATTTGGTTGAAAAGTGAGAGATCGTTATAGAATAGATGGATAGATAGATAGATAGGATATATATTCGTAATTATAACGGTGGCACGTTTAATGCTTTAGCGTTAATTACGACTTGATCGATTCGTATCGTAGGAAGAAAAAAGAATTAAAGTAAAAAAGTAAAAAAGTAAAAAAGTAAAAGTTTCCGTGGCAATTATCGATGGTTCTCTCTCTCTTTCTCTCTCTCGTCGATGGTGGTGGTGGTGGTGGTGGTTGTAGAAATTGTATTTGTCCGACGTATACACGAAGGTAGCGATGCAAATATGGGGATGCGCGCGAGAGCGTCCGGTTACTCCGCATTTAATTAAACTTGCACGATATATCGCGAATATTCGATTATAGACAAATTAGTTTAGTACTCCGAGCGCGGTTAATTTTACGCGAGCCGACGTACCAAGCCGATTGTTGTCTACTACGATGCATTAATGGAGAAAGAGAGAGGAGAACGGAAAGTTAAAAATTGATTTAAAAAGAGTCCCCGGAAATCTCTCTCTCCCTCTCTCTTTCTCCTCTCTTCGATGAACATTTCAATTGAAAGTTATATACCACCTATCGATTTCTACTAACTCATTCTTTCTCTCTTTCTTTTTTTTTTTGTAATTTTTAATAATCTCGTTAGACGATTAATAAAGAATCAGAAATATTACTCTGATTCCTATCTATCTCTTTTATATATAAAATAAAAAATAGAAACAAAGAGAGTCGCGTATCATTCGTCGTGATAAAAAAAAAAAGAAAAGAAAAAAAAATAAAGATAAACAACAACTATAGGTACATAAATCGATTATCGAGTTTTGTATAATAAAGTTTTTAACGAGTTTCTATCGAATAAGTTTTGTAATACTCCAGTGGAGAAGAGGGCTGGGTAATCCGTTTAATCTTCCGATCATTACACCACTTTAATAAAGATGAAGAGTGAGGGGATGGTAGGGAGAGGGGGAAGAGGAGGTTAGGAAGGTGAGTGATTCATGGAACGCCAAATAATTTCTCCGGAAAGACAATAAGCTAAGTGCTATGCCGAAGAGGGGGCCCGCTCTCTTGCGCGCTTAATGTTATTAATTAACTGTGCAATTGAGTGAAGATTAATTGCTGAGAGAAATTGAGAGAAGAAAGGAAAAGGGAAAGAGAGATGCTACCAATAGGGTGAGATTGTAAGAAGAGAAGAGAAGAGAAGGGTACACTAACAATAAGATCGTTCTGCGGAGTACTCGACCTTCGTCTAATGGTAATTTGAACGCGTGTCAATTTAGCGCACACTTTCTTGATAATTATACTTTCCTGTTAGCATTAAAACGTATCTCTCCCCCTCCGAAGAAACGATAAAGACGATTTGTCTGCGGAACGTTTACGCTTTTACCACGTAACCCTAATCGTTACGTTTATAAATTGACCTTTTAATGTTTTATATACGATACATATTTTTCCTTTTTGTTTAACTTACTAAAAAGAATTTACGTGATAATAATAAATGATTTATATCCTACCATGTAAAATCTGACAAAAATAAAATAAAATAAATCTGTGGTATATTCGAAAATCATGGTTTTGTCTTCTTGTTTGGGGTAGAATAAGGAAGGAGAAGAAAATAGTAGGTTGTATAATTTAACGAACATGAAATATACCGGTCTCCCTTATTTTTTCTAAATCCAAAAAGTAATCTCACGATAGGATAGAAAGAAGAGGAAGGTAGGACAAAGTTGGTGATCGTAAATCTGGATATTTTTTTTTTTCTGTTACAGGTAAGAGTCAGCGGCTTTTCTTCCCTCTTTTTTTTTATGTGAGATTTTGCGTTCTCCATTCTGTGGAGGGGGTGATAGTGGAGGTGGGAGGAATTGGTGTTCGGGGTACGAAGCATAAGCGTATGTGAAGCCATGGCAGAGGAGTTTTAAAGGTAATACAGTTGGGGAGACAGGAAAATCCCAAGTAGGATCAGAGGGTTAGTGATACAGGGGTTGCATGACTTGCTCGAGGACTCGCGTGTAAGTGGCCTCCTCTCCTTTTTCTCCTTTTTCTCTTATCGCTGGCTTCTTTATTTCACGGCTCGATTAGGCTCAGTGCGTGCACTCCAACTTGAATTTTCATCCCTTTGTCTGCTACTCGCCGGTTTGCTCCCTCGACTTTGCTTATCATTAATCCCTTACACTTCCAGACCCATAGAAGCTCCTTTCGTTTCTTTTCCCCCCATCTCCACCCCCCACCCCCATCTCCACTCTACTCCTCTCTTCTTCCTCCTCCTTCCTCTTTTTTCCTTTTCCTTTTTCTTGCCATCGCCACTCTTATTTCTCCAACCTTATTCAATTTGAATATTTTTAATACCCGGCATATCTCAGTCGATATGAACACAGCCGTTTAAAAGAACGCTCCTCGAATAAGCTTATTCATCTTCCGATTTAAATATTCTCCCTTTACCATTTTCGAATCGTCCAAGATTAATTCTTCCTTCTCGCTTTTACTTCTTCTCTTTCATAACATTTATCTCTCTCTCTCTCTCTTCTATATACATACGTTATACATTACCGGTAAAAATTATTTTACCCTGTAGAAATATGCAAATATTTTTAAAATAAATAAATTCTCGGCTGTTTATATTCGTTAGAACGAATTACAGAAATAAATCTGTTTTTATTAAAAATCTCATTACAAAATGGAACAAACTTAGCGAATTTTTTTGTAAAGTATTTCAATATTAGCTTTTCATCGAAATAACCATCTCTTTTACATTTATTACTATCTTGCATAACCTTGGTATCTAAATTAATCTGAATAATAAACGCGATTCAAAAATATAGAAGATACCAAAAATAAATTTAGCACAAATGAAATTTACATCAATGGAATTATAGATTAAAATTAAATGTTATTATTATTAATTATTGAAACGTACAATTAAGCCAACTTTCAATAATCTCGTAAGATAATCAAATAATTATTATCAGTATAATGTAGATTTATTATACAAAAGATATTTTATAATTCGATCATTTGATATTCGTATAAATGGAAAATTGATTATGTGAAATATAACAGTTTAGTTTGATATTTCGATATAATCGTATCGATCGCGGTTGAGAGCGAAACACAATTTGCCTTTTGACGTTTCAAGCATTCAAAGAAGCCGTAGGCAAATCTCGGCTTTGCGATTGATATTACCTGCTGAATTCTAAAGTCTATTGATATCAACGTGGGACTCCTAATATTCGATGCACAGAGAAAGAGAGAGAGAGAGAGAGAGAGACTTGTATACGACGCATATTGGAGAAATGGTCTGGGTATATTGCACGCCAGGAGATAGATGTTGCATTCAGGATCGTTTTCAACGTATATTAGAACGATTCACTGGGCACCGGAACAAAACTGAATACGGCATTAGGGAAACGTTACAGCTGGTTACTGTGGAAGCTGACTCGGTTCTGCATTGGTAATCTTGTGTCTTAACGCTAGGGCACGTTCTCTAATATTGTCTCTACCAACCGGTATAATATACACATCTTCCTTTGTCAATATCTAAATGCATATGCATGCGTATGTGTACATGTATCATTCGATAATTCCCCTCTCTCTCTCTCTCTCTCTCTCTCTCTCTATTAACGTAATTTTTATTTATATACTCTAATAAGATAAATATTTCTCAGTCTTCTTGTAACCAGCAAACTTAGTGATCTGTACGTTAATGTGCTTCAAAGTGTTTTAAATCTTGTAAACTTTTACAAATTTTTATCTACATATTTATGAGGTTGATAGTAAAGTGAATTTATGTTCGTTAATTTAATTTGCTAATATTCTTTCATCACATATACACATACCACACGTGCACAAACATACTTAGAGATAATAAGGACACTGTAAATATTTAAAAGAATTCATAATTGTAATTGAATATCGTATTAAACGTTAAAGTTTAGATCGTTTTAATTGCCTCGTAGTATCTAAAAGTAGAATAACTCAGGGGTATGGAATCCTCTTCAAGATCTAATTCAGTCGAAGTAACTTGATTTTACGTAGCATAAAAAAAAAAAGGAAAACAAAAAAAAAGAAAAAGAAAATAGTAAAGGGTTTCTCGGATAAAAGTTTATACAATCCAAAGGCAGCAGAGGAGGAGGAAGAGGAGGAGGTGGAGGATAAGCAAAAGTTATACACGAAACGAGGAAGAAAAACTTTTCAAAGCTACGTAACCGACTATTAACGCTGTGTAACGCATCAGACCGAAAGCAAGTCCTTCTCGATTATGTGTTTACCCAAGAACTTGGAAAAATAATCTGTACTTTAATAGTTTTAACTTTAGCTTATGTGTACGTAGCGCGCACGTATATGCATGTGTGCGTTCGTGCATGCACTGAAAGATGTTTTCCATGTTTTTTTTTCTAGATAACGCGACAAAATTTCTTTTTTAAAAAGTAGTATATAAATTAAGTGAGTTTATTTTCTATAAATAGGATCGAGGGTACCGCGTGGGAAACAATAAGTTGTGAAGGGATATTATAGTGTTTAGGAAAGTTTTGATCTATGGGAATAGAAAGAGAGGTAGAGATATACCATAGATAGAGAGATAGTTTGATAAAGAGCGAGTAACAACGCTTGTTCGCTATAGTATCACGATGAATCATGATTGTACGAGAACTGACCGTTTAGATAATGAAATTACCTAGTTTCACGTAGAATAATATCGGCAATAAAATCTAGTGACGGTGGTGGTGATGGTAGTGGTGGTGGTGGTGGTGATGGTGGCGATGGTGGTGGTGGTACCGCATGCGGTGGGGTCTCGCATCGGCAAGAGGTAGATTGCAACGAGAATGCATCAATTTATATCGGCGAACGGCCAATTATTGGCAGTTAGTAACGATTCATTGTCGTGGATCGATGAAATCTCTCGTTTCGTGTCTCGATCGAAATGTAAAGAACGAATTTGCGCCATGCTCTTTTGCCTCTCTCTATATATACTATATATCGAGATTGTGTTTTAAAGCAATTTACGTATATTAACGGTGATCGACGGATCGTTCAGTCGGCTATTTATTTCTGATGAAAGCTGATACGAGTTTTATACTAGTTGGTACTGTAGTTGTTACTTCCTTATAGAATATAATGTTTATTTGAGATAAACACACATACCTACATATATTGGGTTAAGCGTTAATACGATATATGTATATATTCGTAAATTGTAAATCTGCATATCGGATTATACGTCGATACTAATCTATGTATTAATATTTCTACTGGGATATTTATACACTGTAATAAATATACTTTACAATTTCAAGTTTAAACGTTTCTATAAAATTGATAATATACATATAATAACAACAACAATAATAATAATAATGGTTTAATAATTAATTCAAATATTAACTCGGTTTACTCACTGTACATATATTAAAATATATTATTATTATAATTATACATCGTTTGGTTATTCGAACGAAAGTAAATTGGGATAATGACATTGTAGAACGTATGTCAAATAACGGCCAAGCAAACGTTTATCTACAATTTGATTTAGTTCTTTTAACATAGATGAGAGGGAATAATCGTCGATAGAGCGTGACGTTTATACTCTGATTCCCGTTAAATAAATCTCCGTCCTGTGTTCCTTTAAAACTCTTTATTCAGGCGGAAAGGTTTAAAGGTTTATATACTGGCGTATGCAAAGCTAAGTCAATTTATTACATCATAGTCCTCTATGCCGCACGTTATGCGTTATAAATCAGATTAGTATGCCGCATTAACTCGTAGCATGCTTTATTATGCTGCTGCAACGTGTACCGCATTGCTCTCCAATATACTTCCCATACTACGATATTGCAATAACATTTGTTTTTATTTTGTTTTTATCTTTTTTATATTTTCTTTTTTATATTTATATCATATGGTGACTAGCCACGTATTACTTTAGTTCAACGTTTAATCGTCTTTGTTATACGTATAAACGTCTTATTCATTTTAAATAACCTTCCTACAAAAGGTATCTTAGTTTCCGTCCGAAATGTTATTTTCAATATTTAATCATTATAATATCATTTAACATTCATTGACACTTACTTTATATCTTATTCATAGAAACATTTTAAAAATTATTAACGTGAAGATAAATTTGTAAAATTTGATATAAATTCTATAAAATATAGCCATATATAATATAACGTAATATATAAAATAAATTACATGAATAGAAGAAATATATATATCTATATATATGTAAATGCTTTGATACTTGTATCTCGGTCCTAATCGATATATCGTGTTGTATGTTACAATTGTGGTATTGCATTGAATGATACCGAGAACGAGACGCGCATGGATTCTGTCAAATAGGCTCGAATCGAATGTACTGTGTCACTGTTTCCTAATTCAAACTCGGCAACTTGGCATCTACCCACGTCAGTTAATTACTATTTGATTGATTTACCCGATCCGTATTACCATTCTCCCTTTCCCTGATACGTCTCACTAATGAGAATTTGCTCGATTCCTCTACCGTGAACATTGAGAAACTCGATCCTGTCGGTCACACGCTTCGTTCTCATTTTCCCTCCTCCCTCTTCCTATTTCCTCTGACCCTCTTTCTCTTTTTCTTTCTCTCTTTCTCTTTTTCATTCTGCCCTCGTTTTCTATTTAATAATTACTCCCTTACCAGTCTTTTTTTTATCGAATATAAAAGTAAAGAAAAGGTGAATGAAAGTGGTGGGATGATAGATACCCAAATCACGTTATGACAATATTATAATATAGCTTCATTCGAGAGAAAGAAAAGAGGTAAAGAGAGAAACGAGAGAGAGAGAGAGCTACTATCGAATTCATATTTTAAATCCCATTCTCCGGTAACTCCCGGTCGTTTAATTAAAAATCAAATTTCTAGCAATCACCGTAAATGAGAGTATTACGCAAATCGGCGTATAATTCGAAAGTGGAAGAAGATTCCCCTTGCTTTTCGTACGGCGATAATTACGCGCTCGTTAGACCATCGATTGCTTATTATCGGTGCTCATTTTAGAAAATATTTCACGTTTTGCACACGGGATATGAGAGTGAAAGAAAAGAAAGTAAAGAAAAAAAAATCTCGGGAAGATAATTATCGTCGCGGGGAGTTTTATTGCGCGTTGTCGAGCAGAGGGAAATACGAGAAAAGAGAGAAGAGAAAGAGTGGTAAGGGAGGCGTAATAACCGGTCTACAAAGTAATGAACGATCAATCGAACACGAAGCCGAGTATATACGTGGCCTTCTCTCGAATATAATCGTGGTTAGTGGTGATGGTGGTGGTGGTGGTGCCTGGTTGTGCGGTGTTGTGTTGTGTGTACACGTGGGTCACGAAGGTGAGACAAGGGATTACGGTTCGGCGGCGGTGCCTGGTGTGTCTGGGAATCGGACAAAGAAAACGAAATTCTCCGCGAATCTCACGCATTCTACGTCCTTTTATCTTCTCCATCTCTCTTTTCCCTTTCTCTTTATTTCTTTCTTTATCTTTCTTTTTCCCTATATCTTCGTCTATCTTTCTCATGCCAACTTCTTCCTTCTCCGTGCCACTCGATTCTCACGTCAATGGGGGTAAAAATATAAAAACAAGAAAAAAACCAAGATGAAGGAAAAAAAAAGAAGAAATGAAACAAGCTAGTCGGAATTTTCTCGTTTCTTTACGAGGATACGATCCATTATTCAGTTTACCTTGCCCTTGCCCTTGCTTGCTTACTCACTTGCTTTACTTTCGCTAGCCATACTAACGTCATTGCATCGAAATGCACATTTACGCGTCTACTCGTAGTATGCATTTACATACACTTGCAAATGTGTAGGATAGAAATAAAAATAAATAAATAAATAAAAAAGAACCTAGTGTGCATCGTTTCGCTCGATTTTCTCGACCGATCGTTACACGTACGAACGAGCTCGAAAATGAACATTATCTATTTTTAATAATCGCTACGGTCCGTCGTTCTTCCATCCATTCATTCATTCGTTCATTCGTTGGTTGGTTGGTTGGTTGTTCGAGCTTCCTCGGAAGCTGTTTGTTAAATCGTCCTGTTCTCTTCTCTAGCTGCGGATTAACGAGCTTTCATTATTTAACATGCCTTTTCTCTTTTACCTAACGCCAGAGAACCTATAGTATTTTGCTCTCCCTGTCTGTCCTTTACACGATGAGCATCGAGTAGGAAAGAAAATGAACGAGTTCTCTTTATAATATATGCTTGAAAGCTTCATAAAACATTTACTTTTAACTTGTAAAAACGAGTAATAAGGTTAGATTTTGACAAGAGGAAAATCCAAACGTTATATATTTCTCTCTCTCTCTCTCTCTCTCCTTCTTTATTCAATGGGAATAGATATGAACGATAAAATTGTTTGTCTATTACGTTTAGAGTATATATACCTTAAATTATAATTTGATATTTTTACTCTACTCTTATTTCGATACGAGAAATAAATAGTTTGCCTTTGAATCTTTGCTTTTAATTTCATTTAATACATAATCGTGTGGTAATTTTTTGCATCGCCAAAAAGAAAATCTGTTCTTTATTGGAATTATCTCTGTTTGGTATAAAAATTAGAATTGAATTTATTTAGAATTAAAAGAACAAGAATCATTTATTTTTTGAATATGTGTTAAAGTCCTCTGAAATACGGTATTCTTTTTATTGTAGAAAAATGTTTTCTTTATTTTTTTTCAACAGAAATAATAAGAATTTTACTTTGTAAGAGGACGATTTGGCACACTTGCGAACACGTTGAAACGTAAAACGTTTGTACGTAATAAAGTGCGCGTTCTACTCGCTCTCAATCTCCGTACTCTGTTCTTCTTCTTCTTCTTCTTGTTTCTCGAGTGGCAAAGCAGCAGCACCAACGAACGTTCTTTTCTCTTAGCTTGGGACTTCGGAATACGACGGCTTATAAAAACAGCCGCAGACAGACGCTTTGTCCTCTCGTTCTGCCTCGAGCCTTACTCGAAAACGATGAATAATAAAAGCACTTTACCACATTACGCTCGCTGGAAGATTCGATCGAATCTCCATAATTTCGGATCAGCAGCTTTCATCTTCTTCTTCTTCTTCTTCTTCTTCTACCTCTTCCTTCTTTTCTTTTTCCCCTTTACCTCGTTCCACCACTTCTCTTTACTTTTCTCTATCGAACTGGACTTTTATCGGTGTACGACGATCATCATCCTTATTATCGTCCATCAAACTCGATCGTTATCCAATTAATTTTGATTCATATTTTTCATTCGCCTCCAACGTGTATGTGTATATATATAAATTATATACCATATTTTTATTTTACTCCTTGAAATGATTTCGCAATACCTTGCTTTTGCATTTTCGTGAATTATTTTATCTTTATTTAAATCACTTTATAAAATATATTTATATATTGTTTTCATTAAGAAAAATAATTGTAGAATTAATGTTAAATAGAAACTATTACATTTATATTAATTTTTATGATTTTCGTGATTTGTTTTTTTTTTATACCGTTCCTTCGTATTTTAATTTCCCACGAAAAGAGAAAATATAGAGAGCATTAAAGAAGAAGCAGTTTGGAGCAATTCTAAAGCAATTTGCAGGATCACGCCGTTGCCCTCGTGATCGGCGTTGTCCGATGAAGAAACAACAAGGAGAAAAAAAAAAAAAGAAAAATGACTGACCGAGGAAGGATCATATTCGCGGATCTGCCAGAGATCATATAAGTGGGAAGAAAGGAATCTGCACGAGAAAAGAAAAGAAAAGAAAAAAAACAACAAAAAAGAAAGTACAAAAAAAGTAGAGGAAGAGATCAAAGATGTGCGTTTGATACGAAGTAGTTTTGTGCCCTTCGATGCCCTCGCAATTAACCTCCGGCCGGTACTTTCGAACTGTTCGCCAAGAGAAACGGAATTGGCCCTTTTGCTGCCGTGCAATTTACTACTTAAGCGTTATTCCTTTGAGGAATGTATTGCTACGTTTTGGAAACGATATATATACATAGCCAACTACGATTTATCGAAATATTCTCTTCTCTTAGTCTGATCGATATTTTCATTGAGTTTAATATATCGATTCGAGTTTTGAAGAATCAAAACTTCGATCATTAATAAACAATATTATTTTTTATATATTAGATTGTCCCATAAGTTTCTTCCTTTTTCTTAATTCACTTTTTATATTTAATATTTTATTAATATTATTTGATTATTTTACTAATATTAAACATCATAGTATTATGAACAAGGCAATAAAAGCATATTTTTTCAAGCAAAAGCATATATAATTAAAACGTAATTTATCGCAATGTTATCGTGATTAAACGAACTCGTCAAAACTTGACGACGAATTGAACGAGAAAGCTTAAGAATGATTTAACGGTGAAAATAGTTTAGTCGTCTAGTCTGTAGGACAAGAATACAGTAGCTCGAAAGATCGAGGCGCTATTATTACGCGTTTTTGGCAATCGCAGACGCAGCTGTTTCGTCGGAGAAAACTAATTTTATCCGGTCGGTTCGCATAGGTTCTTCTCTCTTGCCTTAATTATATCGCTGCACTCTGGTTAGTTACATATAGGAGAGAAATAGTAGAACCCTTACCGAAGAGAGATTGGACCCTCCCTTTCGATTACTTGGATACACGTTACTACCGCGGTGAACATGATTGGAAACTGCGGTATGCCATTGTGATACCATTTACGTTGCATATTAGTCAACGGTGTCATCCTCTGACACCTTTCTAAATTCATTTCATTCAAAGTTTCACAGAATTTTCATCTATATAATTATTTTATTATTATTATTATTAATTTTGTTGTTGTGATATACTAGTTTTCTATCTTAGATTTATGAATAAAAAATATTGTATACTCTTTACTTCAGATAATATCGATTATCTATTAAACAATTGTTGTTCCATTCTACTCTCGTTCTATTCTATTCTATTCTATTTTATCTCTCGTTTAAGATTTTGAAACGGGGGTAAGGGTAACCCGAAGAGAGAAAAAATAACTTCCGCGTAGAGTGGAGTCGAGCCTGAAAGAAATTTATGATCCTTCGTTCGGAGTGGTTTTGGGGTATAATTCACAAGATGCACCTCGTTAAAAGCGGGTTTATTATAGAACAGTATTTTTTCTACCTATCCAAAGTATCTTTTATTTAGTATTATAATAAATCAATGTGGTGTTCCGAAGAATTCGAGAGAAGAAGATGAAGAAGAAAAAATATAAAAGAAAGAAAAGAATAGAGTAAAACAATTTTAATCTCGTGTCAGCAATATATAATACAATGATGAAATATAACGAAGAACGGGGTTTTTTCTTGTAATAAACAATAATACTTGTAATACGAATAAATGATCGAACCGAAAGAAAATCTATAATAAGCTTAATAAGTGGTATCACACACACACACGCACACATCGCTAACTGTAGTGTGTAGTAGTCGTATACACTTACGTTACCGTTAGAACACAGTACAGTTAGTCGTAAAATGAATATAACCAAGTGTGCTAAATGGTAGAAGATTAACAAAGATGAGAGAAGATAGGTCAAAACAGAACCGCGAGAATTAATATTTAATCTTCATCTAACTGTACGTGCGACGTTTTGCCCTCGACGATTATCCATGTGGTGTTGAGCTTCGTGACCGATACGTGTCTTCGTTTCCGGTTGAAATCCGGTGAATAGAAAAAGAAGAAGAAGAAGATGAAGATGAAGATGGAGACGAATAAGAAGATTGTGTTTATAGTTGGTACCTAATACCCACATACATACATATATACATACATACATACTTAAGAGGAAATAAATTTGTTCGACTAAACGAATCGTTCGTGTCGTTACGAACGTCGTCGTTTACGTCGTCCCTTTTTCCCTTCGAAGTCCATCGTTAATTTTTTTTTCTTATTTCTTCGAAATAACAAGAAACACACTTGGACCAATAGGAAGGAGTCGATCGTTCTCTTATCCGCAAAAACACGTTTCGAGTGCGTTTTTTTTATATATTTTTTCTTTTTTTTATAAAACCGTTCCTGACGATAAGCTGCAACTCGGAACACTCCTCCCGGTTCGAGCCGTCCGAAGCACAGCTCGGGAATAATGTATCGGATCCTTACCTATTTATGCGACAGTACTCGATGCCAATCTGCCGCAGGGAATACCGAAGCAGTCCCTAAGAAGGGAAACGTCGGAGTAATCGATTTTCTTGCTACTCCAAGTGCTCTCTCTCTTTCTCTTTCTCTTATTCTGTCCGGCAGGCAAATCGTTATTTCTCTTCCCGACGATATCCTCGTGTGGAATCTTTCGAAAGTTCGCTAGACGCGAATACGATCTTCTTGAAATATACACGTTGTCCTTTTTTTTTTTACTTTCTATTCTTTGATCGGACACATCTACTACCTTCACATTTCTACCTCTCGTGGGATAACTGCCATCATTCGAATCTTAATGTAACTCTGTTTATAAATCTATTATTTATAATCTACATTTTCTTTTCTAATCGAATTTCATAACATCTTTCATTAGATATTCTCGGTTAAAAATAATCTGCTTAATTGTTAACGAATAAATAAGAATTTGTTGAAAATAGCTTTTCGTAATATAGTTGCCAATCCGTTAGAAAATCTTGGAAGAGAAGAAGAAAAAGAAAAAGACTATAGTAAGAGAGAGAGAATTTAATTTTATAGTCATCGATTAGCGATACCTTCTGACCGTACAACGAACGTGAATGAAAAAAAAAAGAAAGAAAGAAACTAAAAAATAAATAAATAAATAAATAAATAAAACTAGTAAAATAAAAAGAGAGAGATAAGAGGAGAATAAGGACAAAGAAATAAGATAGAAGGTAGCACATGGGGGCACGTGTGAATTAAAGAGGCGAGTTGAGCGCCACTACGACGGCATTCCATGGTGCTGTTAGTCCGTTGCATCCACGCCGCCCTGTTCCTCCGATCTCCTTATATACGTACACGCGTACATACGGCAATGTATGCGTGTACAAACGTGCACGTTAGAACCGTCAGGACGATACGTATATACAGTACATCAGGTAAATCGTGTCTTCGGTACCAGTCGTCAGGCTCTTATAGTGCTCTTATAGTCAATGCACGGTCGCTAGTGAATAACGACGAGACCCTTTCTTCCAACTCTGCGTATACTAGTCCCCCTTCCCTCTTTTAAACCCACCCCACTCTACTCTCCCCAACCCTACCCCATTCCACCTATTCGTAATAGTCGCTCCTTCGACCTCATCCATGATCCTTTCCACCCCCTTTCATTCCCCAACCACCCATTCTCCCTTTTTTCTCCCTCTCACCTATTCCTCGTCGATCCCGCTTAACATTTGTTATCTACGACCGCGATAAATCACCTTTGGGAATAGCAAATTTATGTCCAAGTACTTACACTACGCCGATATCTAACCTTCATTTTTCAATCGTGCTAAGCTCAGAGATCGGTACTTTGACTCTTAGCGATCGTAGCCTCGATGATCCTGAGAGAGGTCATCGCTTTGGATAGATAGGTGTGCATGCATTAGTATGCGTGTGTTTATGTATCCGTCTCTATCTCTCTTTCTCTTTCTACGTGTAACCACTCGAGACGCGTTATTTTCAATTCAATCTTTCTCGATAAAGTATGAAATATTCTCATTCTCATCTTTAGAAATATTCTCATAGCGGATTATAGTTAGGAAAATAATGACTCGCATTTCCGAATAGATACCTTTTCTTTCTTAAGATTTTCTCTCTTTCTATTTCATTCTTTATCTATTTCTTTTTTTTTTCTTTATTTCTTTCTCGTTATATGGAAAGACACAATGGAAACTCTAGAAAGGATTGTATAACATAGAGAGAAAGAAAAGTTATATACTCCCGCGGCGGATATATTTTTTTTTGATGGTTAATCTTCCCCCTAGCTAGAGAGTATCATTTGAATATCGCAAACGGGAAATACTTTTGTATGAATGGAGTTTGCCGCGCTGCAACCAACGGGAAATACGTTTGCGAAAGAATGCGTTCAATTAATGGGTAGACATTTAGCTGGCTTGGATTAGAAGTTGAGCACTTAACGTGCTCACGTTGTCGTCGTCATTGTCGTTGAGTACTATTGACAACGAGTAACGACGAAGTAAAACGTGATTTGCCATTAATTTTCTCTCTCTCTCTCTCTCATTCTTTATCTTTTTATTTCCTCTCATTACTACGATTATACACAAGTCTATTTTCAACTTATAGTTATCTATCTAAATCCTCTTTAGTTAAAATGAAAATGTTCTTATGAGACGAGTAAGAAAGAACAAAAAATATACGAACGTTTGAAAAGATTATATCAATATTAAGAAAAAGATATATATACATATATAAATATAAGAGATGATTCACGTGTAGGTAAGTACTTAGGTGTACACGGGTGTGTTAAGAAAAGAGATATACGGTGTATAGTGTTGGGATTAGAAATTGAGCGCTTAACGTGGATAACACGCGGCTCTTGAAAGCGAGTAGTCGCCGCGGGAAAACATGATTCACCGCGACGTAGATTCCCTCGAGGACTATGAACGAACGTACGAAGAAACGAAGAAAGGAATGGACGAATGAACGAAGCAACGAAGGAAAGAATAAACGAGCAAGCAAGCAAGCAAGCAAGTAAGCTGCTGTTGCTGGTGCTGCTGGTGCTGCAGTTGTTGCTGCCGCCTCTTTCTCCCTTTCCTTTCATTCTCTTTTTTCTTTCCCGACCGACTGGTTTTGCTTGGCGAGCAATGGACTCTCGATTTCGAAAGGGAGCGAAGACCGGCCACGAGGAGGAAACCAGCCACCCAACCGACACTTGTCTCGTTACGAGTCTGTGGTGTCACGTGCAGAAGAGTAAAGAATAGTCTCGTGCCACGATCGGAAGAATACCGAACTCAACAAGACGCGTTGTTCCTTCTTTCTCTTTCTCTTTTAACTTCCTTTACTTCTTTTCAATTTTGTCCCTCTCGGTACGATTAATCCGCCTCTTTTTATCACCAACGATGATCGCGTTCTTTATTTCTTATTTCTTTCCCCTCTCCTATAAAGATAAAACCTTTATTCCAAGAAGGCTAATTCTTTTTTACGATCTAGAAATTCGTTGTGGAATTCTACTAAGGCAGTTAACTTCCTCTCTGATTTCTTAGTTTCTTTTCTATTCCTATTCCTTTCCCTATTAAGCTTTTCTCGTCTTAGAAAGGTTTCCCTAAGCGCTTAACGAGTATCGATTTTGTCATACAAACTGTTATAACGTGTAGTAGGTGCGTTCAGAGATTTCGCGATAGCATTCTTAATCGTCCCGAAGCCGGTCGTGCGATTTAAACGAACCAGACTAGTAGTAGGAGTAGTAGTAGTAGTAGTAGTAGAAACAAAGATCGACCTGCTGCCTTCCTTGGTTCTTCGATTCTCGGTAGGTGCGAGAGCCGATCGAGGATTACTTCTCTTTGGCTTCCCGCTTAACGGCTACGTATCCTCTACTACTACTACTCTTCTATTCGGTGCTATCCTTAACAGCGTTTCTCAATTTCTACCTTATCTTATATTCTCTCAATTTCAATCTTAAAAGTAGTACACACTATATTTTATTGCAATGATATAGCCCTTTAATACGGTTATCTCGAATCGGTTATCTTACTGTTTTCTTTAATGACGCATATATTTTCAATGTTAATGTTTATGCGTTACTATTGTACACCATATATATTGAGATTACTTAAACGGTAATTTTGGATATTCGATTTTGCGAGTAAAATTGTATCCAACGATTCGGTAGTAGTTAGTTGGTTGGTTAATCGAGCATTTATCGATGTGACTTTTGGAACATTCTGTACATGTTCTGAATAGATAAATAATGTATTTATTAAATAATAAAAAGAGAGAAAGAAAAATGTATGTGTGTATATAAGTTTGATCACTTTATTAATATTCAATCGCTTCGTTAAGCTCGTATATTTTAATTTCATTAATCGAGGTAATAGAAAGAGGATGAAAAAAGTAGTAACGGAAAATAACTGGAAGGATCATTTTGCAGTCGCCAATCGAGATTGCTATTCCTTACTCGGGCATGCTCGTTTAACTTCCTTACAGGCCGTCAACACCCACTCGAGAAAACTCTGATCGCTTTCTGCCACGCAAAGCGTTCCTAATTTAATCGGAGAAGGAGGAGGAGGAGTTGCTCGAATAACCGATCTTGTTATTTGTATTCATGTTGGTTAGAAAGAAATAAAGAAAGTAATAGTGACAGAAGAATTTGTGACAAATAATTATGCTAAACCACAAAAAAAAATAACATAATTCCCAGACGGCAATCTTTGACAAAACCTGTATGAGAAAATATTGATAAACCTTTGACGATAAAATAAAACAAAAAAAATCAAAGAACCATATAAGGAATATGAAACTCTAGATAGAGAAATCGTACGTACGATTTTATATAAACCGTCTTTGGAACCACCGATGCTTGTAAGATTTTACACGGGGTCGATAAAAGTACGTACGCGACCAGACGCACACGTTCCTTTACTACTTTTCTTTGGTCTGACCAGACTCGTGCACCTACTACTTCCTTCGCTTTCTATTTTTTCTCTTTTTCTCTCGAGATACTTCTTGCCTCGTCGTAAAGTTCTCCTCGTTCCTTTCTCTTTGATTCTTTCTTTGCTGTTTTCTTCCGTCTCTCTTTTTCTCTCTTTCTCTCTTTCTCTCTCTCTTTCTTTCATCTTCTTTCTTGTTCTCACTCTATCTCCCTTCGAACGCGTGTCTCCTCTCTCAGTTTGTTCCTCCACATCGTCCTTCGCCTTCGCGAGTTTTTCTCTCTCCTCTTCAGTCCCTTCTTTCTTTCTTCTTCTTCTCCTCCTCCTCCTACTGCATAGTCCTCTTCATCCTTTTCCCTTGCTCTTCGAAGAGGCGCTCGAGCATGCGTGACTCAAGGTCACCAACTCATGCAGCAGTAACCGAGTCCTCCGTACATACGTATTGAACATACCCTAACACTACGTACTTACTTACTCACTTATTTACTTACACACACACACACACATACGCATACACTCACGTATCTTTCACACACGGTATTTGACCACCGCCGTCAGCGACTTTACTAACGCCCTCGAATATAGCTGGAACGTGTCGGTATTGCTGTTGTAGGTCGGCGAGATGTTGCTGAATTTTTCTCTCGCTCGCTAAGAAGATCGAATTCATCAGATAATCTCTTTATTTATTTACCTTCTTTTAGCAATTTGTCGCAATTATCTACACACACACAATTACACAGAGACATATAAATATATATACGCGTATATACATTCACGTTGTTACACTTCGTTAATTTCATTCTAAAATCGATTATAAACGCGCGGTAAACTCTAATTATAATGCATAAACAAAGGACAAAAAATATGTATTCCTATGAATAAATCATGTTATTTCGAAATGAAATCGTATTACTATTCGGTCGTGCGAATTGATCCGTTTTAAACATGCTGATAAATGATACAATTCATTCGATTTAATCGAACAATATCGTAATCGTTTTGTAGTTGTTAGATTGTCGCTGTCGGTGATAGTTATGTTGGTGGTGATAGTGGTGGTGGTGGTGGTAATAGTGGTGGTGTTTCAATGACGACCCAAATAAATCAGTCAGCGTTAGAGTAAAGGTTACGCTCTCGTCGCATTGCGATTTGTGGCGCGCCGTTTAAATGTCATTATAATGGCTTAGCTCGTAAAATATGCTCGTACCTACCAGAGGATAAGTATTATCGTGACTTGTATCCTTCCTGTCCTATTCTCTTTAAAATAGATGATGGAACTATTCGCAAAAAAGGAACAGAAAGGGAGAGAGAGAGTAAGAGAAAAAAGAAAAATTGGAATAAGAAAGATGTTTGTTCTGATCTCGATCAAAACGATTAAGAATGTTGGCTTTACGAATGCTCAGATGCTCGATCTTTTATTTCTTTTTTATTTACATTCTAAGGAAATAGATATAAAACATCTCGGTTGACAAATCGTGTTGATTATTCATTTACTCCAAGAATTAATCATCCTTTATCTTATCACACCAATATTAATGAGCTTCTTTCATTCCAGTTTTCTTAGTATGTTTAATGCGTAAACTCGAACACGCTTGTATCTATCTATCTTTCTCTAGCACACAGAGAATAAATTTATTAAGACTCGTCGGGTTTGCGATTACGTTAATCATTGGGTGTGTGTGTGTCTGTGTGTGTCACAAGTCGACTTATAACGTATCGATCAAGTATGACAAATTCTTCAATGATCAAACGGGATTTAAAAAGGAAAAAAGGATAACACTTTTTATTTACAAATTACACGTTTAACAATTACTTAAACGTATGATTTATTTTCGAAAAATTATTGACTCGCCGTTAATAGTTGATTTCTTTTTTTTCAACGAGAAAAGAAGGGTATAATAATGTTGGATCTATTAAACGAGTATTTATCATTCCAGTCTAAGGTGATTGATCTTGAAACGTGAGGGAAGTAGTTTGGGTAGAGGATGGAGATTAGTGGACGAATTCCGATGTTAAAGCTAATAGATTTGGTTTTAACGGAGAAGAGGGTAAAATCGTAGATAGATCGTTCGGTGCTTTCTTGCCGCGCGCCTCCATAAATATTCGCAGAGGACGGACGACGGGAAGCTGGACCGGACGGACCAGGCTGCTTCTGCTACTGCTGCTGCTGCTTGCCCGCACGCGTCGCTGAATCCGAGTTATGCGCGGACGTGCTAATAACAAGCCGATTCTATTTCCCCGTGAATTCCGTCATTCTATTACACGGCACGCTTGCCTTTTGGGATTTATGGACGGTACTAACGTTTCACGAATATTGTCCGAATCGGTTTCGATTCTTCCCAACGTAATTCACGACACACACCCTCTCTATCCTCACTGTTTATCTTTATCTCTATCTCACATTATCCTAATTCCGAATTCTCATAATTTGCATTCCTAACGTAGCTAATCTTTCTTAAAATTATCCAACGTTTAAGAATATGCATTCCAAATTAATATGATTCATTGAAATTTATGAAATATGGTTTTGTTTACATTATCATGCTAGTGTATAAATTCTTTCGATCTCATTTCATTTCATTTCTTTTTTCTTTTCGAGACGTATATGTGCGAAGAAAAATAAATGTACTAGATACCAACAATCTGTAACTTTAAGGAATGTACAATACAACTTCTTCGAATCAGGCACGAAAGGGGGAATCGATTTAAAACAACGTTGAAGAAGTTCGATAGAACGCGAGTATCGCGAATATTCGTCATATCTTAGTTTTTCGATTATCGTTGACTCACGCAGAGAGAACCACTGGTCACGAACGAACGAACGAACGAGATTCCTGGGCAGAAGGCACGATATCGAGTGCCATGGTTTGGTATGGTTTGCCCATGGTATGCCAAGGTACGAAGGGACGTCTCGGACTAAGAACGGGCGTGAGCAAGAACGAGTGGCCGAGAAGAAAGAAGAAAGAGAGAAGAAGGAAAGAAAGAGAGAGAGAAAGAGAAATCGCGAAGCAAGCCGTGAGCTTCGAGATCTTTCGGTTCTTCTTCTTCTTCTTCTTCTTCTTCTCTCAGTATTCTCTCCTTTTCTCGCAGCATCCTCGTAATAAAACGATCCCCCCTCCTCCTCTCCTCCTCGACCAATTTACGCCTGCGAGATCCAGCTTGGTTCTGCACGACGTTTCTCTGGCAGCCCGTTCATAGCCGATAACTCCATTCCGACGTTTGGTCACGACTTCGAGGTATCCCTCGAAGGCTTACTTCGTGTCAACGATCTTCCACGGGTTCTTGTCTTGCGAATAAAACGGATTGCCCTGTTATTTTTTTATTTTCTATTTTTTTTATTTTCTTTTTCTTTTTTCTTCTTCTTTTACTTCTATTCTTTACGAGACGGAGAAATGTGAAATTGAAAATCGTTTAAATAATAAATATTCTTTAGCGTTTTAATTTTTTGATAAGAATATAATAATTAAATATATATGAAATAATATTTGATAAAATATCTTTCCTTTTCTCTGGTGGAAAATTAATTAGAATTTATTTAAATATAAATTTGGAATATATATTATTAAAAAGATATATTTATTGGTGTAATCAAGGAGTAACGGTTAAACCGTAACTTTGTATCAATAAGACTATTACCATTTTAAATATCGACGTTTATTATACCGCTTGAACTTTAACTAATATATTCGAGTAAACTCGTTGTATTACATCGTAAACATCCACAGATTACACGTGTTCGTCTCTAATTGCACTCGTTTCACGAAATTAGAGTCCAACGAGTATCCACGTTACTTTATATCGTCGTATTTACGTCCCAACGTATTGCCTTTTTACCTTTTCTTTTATTATCTTTTCCCGTTCATTTTCTTCTTTCTTTCTTTCTTTCTTTCTTTCTTTCTTTCTTTCTTTCCTTTCTCTCTACGGTGAGAAACCCTTAACGATACTCGTAAGTATTATTATTATTATTATCATTATTGTTATTATTATTATTATTATTATTATTCGTCTTCTTATTTAGTTCGGACGCACGCGCGTATTAATAAAATCCTTTAAGAGAAAGAAAAAAATAAGAAGAAATCTCTTTCGTAGTTTTATTTCTAGGATCATCTTATTCGTCGTGATATCCGGTCGAAGTATTATACACATACACAGACAAACACAGGACGATGGTTTCTTAAATGGCGCCGCAGGATCGTTTCGTCCTTCCATTCTTCTCTCTCGTGGGGGGATAAATTTGACGTTCGATGCGGTCGCCGAGGCGAGAGTTGCTTGAACCGTGTTCGCATAAGAGAGAATGAGAAATAAAGATAGAAAGAGAGAACCCGAGACTCTTTCAAGGCCAACGCAATTATTGAGTTTATGTAGATGTCAGCTTGATATTTAATGCGCCGTTTGTCTACCACCTCTTTTCCTCCCTGCTACGGCATGTCATCGTCAATGTGTTCGCACCGAGTAAAAGTCCCAACAACGTTTCTAACTCTAAATCAGAAATACGCGGATTTAAGTGAGTAATAAAATAACGAATAGGAAGAAACCATCTTCCCTCACACCCCCTCCTTACCCCTTCTCTCTAAATGAATCCTGAAATATGCATTTTTCGAATGAACGCAATACGAGTTTGCATATCCATGACGTTTCCATTTTCATCTAAATTTTTGTAAATAAAGTTCAAACGTATTTTTATACTCGTAAATTTTTCTACATTTAGAGTGAGTTGTCTAATAATTTTGATAAATTATCTTGTACAATAAAGAATTTTCTAAATTTCATAGCTGGCTATCAATGTTTCTGGATGTTAGTTTTCATCATCAAAGCAGCAAAGTGTCTTTTAGAAGAAAGATAAATGTTTGTAAGTCTTCGTATAGTCTTGAACAAAGGCTATATCGTATCGGTGGGACGTATATGTTTCTCAAGGCCAGGGACAAGTATAGTACAGTACAGTACGTGTAGTGTAGGTTACTCCTTTATTTGCTTGCTTGCTTGCTTGCTTGCTCGCTCGTTCGCTCGACTTACAACAGTCGATCCTCTCTGCGACCGATCGCATCACCGCCGACGCATAAACATTTCTCCGATCCTACCTGCTAATTTGATCATGCTCGTCGTTGGAAACCTCTTGAAGAGTTAAAAAGCAAAAACAAAACCATTAAAAAAAAAAAAGAGGAAAGAATAAATATCGTGAAGAATTACGATATGTGCACATTGAAAAGCATCCATCCCTTTTACCTTTTACCCCTTATCTCGGTACATTTTCAAGGCCAATTTTGTGTGTTATACTCATTTGTTAACGATCGGCTGTGCTTCGTTTATTATTTACGGACCAACAGTTTTAACGGTCAACAAGAATGATCGTAATCCACGTGTTCTGAATATTACGCCGCTATTAATAAGGCTCTCGATGTTTCCGCTTTCAACATATATACGATCCTATTACTCGTTCCATCAAGGCCAAAGCAATTAAAATGTTCGTTTCGTATACTATTTGCGTATAACGACCGATATGGCTTTTAATATTTAAAGAGGAAACGGACGGTAGCATCGGTAATTCTGTAATTTATATTATTTTTCAAAAAAACAAAACAAAAATACTTTATTCCGATAATCGTAATTATCGATATCATGTACCAAAGTTAATCTACATCGTTTCAACACGCTTATCGTATTTTCATTGGCATATATTATACCACGGTTTAGTTCAATTTGTTAGAGTTTCGAAACAAATGTTCTCTTTCAAAGTGGGCTCGTAAAAATATTATTATACCGAATAGTATAATAATAATAATAATAATAATAATGATCAGATTTCTTTATTAACTTCGTTGTTACATAAGATAATATCTATAATATTTCAAAATCAAGCATACTTCACGAGAACATTATACGTTAGGTTCTAAGAAGAAGATTAGGAAGACGTATGTAACGTGATGCATTTAAATTCAACGAAATATTCTTCGATAATATTAATGCAAAACCTTTTGCGATACAATTATTATCTCGTTTGTCGAATATATAAAAAGAAAGAAAGAGAAAGAAATATAAAAAGAAATAAATAAAATAAAATAAAATAAATATGTATGCTCGTTCATCGAGGAAAGTTGTTTTTTTGCGAAAGTATCTAAAGGTATAAAAATGTTAGGGAATCTTAAAAGAATGTCGAGAAGAGGAGAAGAAGGATCGGTTCATGATTGGTTCGCTTATAGAGTAGAGAATCCTCGGTTTGATAAGTTGAAGAAAAACTCGACGTCGAAGAGGAGAAGGAGGTGGAGAAAGAGAGGAGAATAAGAAGAAAGAAATAAGCTGCTTCGTTCTACGATTCGCTGATCATCAAAGACCGAGAATTGAGTTTATCTCTCGGTGCCATAATTCATACCGGTTTTTCGGACATTCAGGGTGGCGCGCGATTTCTTGCCAATCACTCCGGTTATAACATTCGGGGATGTTAGGACTACCGATGATGTTTCTCCTTTAGACTCGTTTTAAAAAGCCGAGCACTATACATAAACCATGGAGAAGGAGAAGTAGAAGGGTTGGGGACTGATTCGATATGTTTTCTCTTTTCGAGATCCTCGTATCTCTTTTGAACTCTTCCCTCCACCTCCACCACCACCACACCACCACTTTAGCCAAATCTTTACGGTTATTATCAACTATACGGAATATATCCGACTTTTCGATCCGTAGATCCGAGAATCCCACGGCATTCTTCGACTCCGACACACATTCGTTGAAGATTTTTATGTGTGAGAAGCGAGGGCGACGCACGTAACGACGAAGCATGCGAACCAAACACGCACGTATTCACTCTCTCTCTCTTTCTTTCTCTCTTTCTTTCTCTCGAGTCTTCTTCGCTCGAGAAAGATTTAATCGTCTCTCGAGCATCGGCACAGAATAGTTACATAATTGCTGGCATCCCGTCGCTAGTCGTACCAGAACTCACGTGCCTTTTCTCTCTCTCTCTTTCTACCTACGACCACGATTTATGTTTTTGTCCAGACTCTTACTACTACGATTTACTAATACTACTAATATCTACCACATACTAATATCTACACCACTACCATAACCATTACCTCCCTTTTCCACCCTTTCGCTATCTCTCTTTTCCAAGGAATGTTCTTTTCTTGTTGTTTTGTCTATATCCTACCTCTTTCTCTATTTCGTTCAGTTGAAGTTTCATGACAAGATACCTATACCACGAATGCGACATTACCAACCCATTCTCATAATTGATTTTAGATTTAATCGAGTTAAAAACTACTACTACTACTACTACTACTACTATTAGTCGACTTACTCTGTTACGGTTTTCTAACGAACCCAGTTCTACTATTATCATCGTGATTATCTCATTCTTTTATAACTTACCATACATGTTATTCGATAACATATCAACATTTTTCTTGTATTATTTTTATAATAATATTTTTTTTTATATACTTTGTTATAATTTGCTCCTTAATTAAATTGCAAATAATATTATATTGTATGATTTCTTTGAATGTGTATATATATATATAATAATCATATTACGAAGGTAAATAAAATTGATGGTTAATAAAAGTAGGAGGAAGAAAATAATACGAAATCGATACGCTTCTCAAGTCGACGGCGGTCGGTGTTTCTCTCTTCGATTGGCATTCGAAGGTTCTCTTCGAGTCAGTCGATCGATCGATGGTCCGGTATGACAACCATTATGTGATCGATAAAGAAAAGAGAGAGAAATAAAGAAAGAAATAAAGAAAGAAAGAATGAGAATCTTTCGTCGTTGATTTTCGATTATTATTCGTCGTCGTAACTCAACAAAAGGAGCATGGTATTACGTTGGGATCCGAAACGTGTGTTTTACCTGTCGGTTTTCTTCGATATTATTAATATGACACGACGTGGTATTTCTCGAATAATTGCATTGCCATCTTTTTCCTCGACCCGTTTCTTTTTTCTCACGCGTATATATGTGTATGTGTGTGTGTGTGTATACGTTTTAAAAACGTACACGTCTCTCTGGGTTTCTCTGTGTGGTGGTATGTGTGTTTACGAACCATACTCATCGACCAACTAATTAAAGTCTTACTCATAGCATATGCGCCATCTTGAAGACGCTTCATCCTTTTTTTCTTCTTTTTTTTTTGTCTTTCCTTCCTTACATTCTCTCTTTCTTTCTTTCTTCCTTCCCTTTTTTCATCTTTTTTCTTCCCTTACTTTTCTTCTTTCTCCTTCTCCTCCTCCTCTTCTTTTTCTTACTGCTGTCGTCCTTGTCCTTGTCGTCTCGTCGTCGTCGTCGTCGACGAGTCGAGTCGAATCGAATCGAAAAAAGGGATAAAAAGTACAACGAGCAAATTGTTTCGGTCTTCTCATAGCCGTTGTTGTCCGATCAACTCGATAACAAGATAGAGAAAGAAAGGAAGGAAGGAAGGAAAAAAGAAAGCAAGCAAGCAAGAAAGAAAGAAGGAAAGAAAGAGAGAGTCACCGTTTTATTTTAATATCTACCAATATTTTTATTTTCAATTTTTAAACCAACTCGCTTGAACAGTTACCATCCTTATATTATTTCTTTCTTTATTTCTTTTTCCATCACTCAATATCGTAATTAATAACCCTTACGGTAATAATTGATTGGCAGGAAGAACTCAACGTGGACGTTTATTTTCTACTCGTAATTGACGATTATGCGAGTATTATGTTCGGAAACGGGGATTCTCCGATGATGACGTTTCTTTAAAAGGCCACCTCTCGTCTTTCTAGTTCTTTTTTTTTTTTTTTAACGAGCCAAACGATCCTGTAATAAATTTTATCGGAATCATCGAGCGAGGGGCGGAGAACTCTTATTTTCTATGTGAACACGTCGTCGTCATCTTGAAGCGAAATTAATTTTATTTCTCTTCCCTTTCCCCCCTTTTCCTCTCTCTTTCTCTCTCTCTCTCTCGACTTGAGTATTATAAACGAATATCCTGGAGAAACGGTGAGCTTCGTGTGTGCCACGGAAATGTCCATAAAATCTGGGCACTTAGCCAGATCGGCTTGGAGCGTGACGTAAAACGGACTGCTGGTTTCAACGAAGATACATTATTCTCCGTGCCAAAGTCGCTCGAGGAAAGAGGGTTTTGGTTGCTTAAAGAAGTAAAAAAGAAAGGAGGAGGGATGAGAAGGGAGAAAGAGGGAGGAAGAAGCTACTATTTTTCCTAGTAAAGACATTTCTTTTCTGTCTTATGTTTCTATTACTTTCGTTCGAAATATTGGTTATCGAGTAGTCGTTGTTTATTGGCGACAGAATCCTGATAGTAGTAGGATTTGGTTTATGCGATATTTGAACGAAAAGGAACGAAGGAAAAGAAATAGAAAGGGAGATAGAAAGAATGAACAATTTTTCTTACCAATGCATGATTTATGATTCACATTATCGTTACGATCTTTTCTTTCTTCTTTTTGTACGGAAAAATATGAAAAAGTATGAGTTTCGATTGGTCGATATCATAGCAAAAAAATGAACTATGCTATTTTTACAGATACAATCTTTCTTTATTGAATAGACATTAACGGTGCTTCTTCTTATTCTTCTTCTTTTTCTGTAACTATTTTTTCGTCTAGGCAGACAAGTTTCGTTCGTATAAATCGGTTTTTTTTCCCCTCTCTAGTCCGTCGACTATTGTGAAGATCTCTTTATATCGTTGCTAAAATAATCAGTTGACCTTTTATATTTCCATTTTATTGGATATTGGACGTCGCTTCCTCTCCTGTGCGAATTAGGATTTCGAATAAATATTTCCAACCCGATGTTAAAAGTTTCGATAAATTTTTGTTGTTGTTGTTTTCTTCCTTTTAACTTTTTCACGAGAAGCAATTAGTAGTTTGGTATCTCTCGTAACAAATATCGATCGCGTTACATACAGATTTTAATTCAATTTCGCTAAGAATTAGTTAAATAAAAAATAAATGTAGGAAACGTTTTGTTGTAAATAAATAAATCGTTTTGAAAGATTATTATTATCCATATGAAATAATGAGATTATAAAATAAAGATGCATCAACGAAAAAGCGATTGGTTTTCTTTTGAAAAAAACAAAACAAAACAAAAAAATCATTTCATTAAAACGAGAACTTTGATCCGATGAAGTGAACCAAAAAAAAGAAAGAAAAAAAAGAAGAGGAGAGGAGATCACGCGCATCCCTTTGATCGACTAACAAGAAAGCTCACTTTCACGTCGATCGAGGCTGCTTCTACGAAAGACGACCCATCAACGCGTTTCAGAATCAAACGCGATCTCATGGTATGTCTTAGCGCGAAATGCACTCTTATATATCCATGGCAAAACCCAACAGCAAGGTGAATCTTCTTCCTCCTTTTTCCGTTCAATCGTTGAACGATCCAGCGCCGAAGGTGCAATTAATTTAACCGCCTTCATTAAATTATCTCAAAGCTCGATATAAAAGGAATAACGCTTAAAAGAAGAAGAAGAAGAAGAAGAGAAATTAAAACAAAAAATTGTTTAACTAAAATTCGTTAGCCTACGTTTTCTTATATATAGAGAGACAAGAAGAGAGAAAAAATAACAAAAAAAAAAAAACAATCATCCCTTTTCTCTCCGTCCATCCTTTTATCTTATAATTTTTGTTCCTTCACGTCCGTTAATTATTTCTTCGACGACGGTTCCTCTCTCGACGTGGTTATTCAGAAACCAAGCGACTCCAGGATGGATAGCACACTGGTCACGCTTGGACGCGTGGTCCATGGTCGAGGGTGGTAGAGAAGAAATGAAGGAGAAGAGAGACAGATAGATAGAAGAAGAGAATACGAGAGAGTCTGTGTATGAGAGAGAAGCGTTGTGAAAAGTGCAACGAGCCGCGATAATTCAGCTCTCAGTTCTCGCGTGGGCGTCGTTGTAATTTTATCTCGAACAGAGGACGTGCTGGAGACGGACAAAGGAGGAGGATGTCCAGATGAAAAAGAAGAGAAAGAGAAAGAGAGAGAAAGAAAGTGAGATAGAGGGAAGGGTAGAAGGAGGATGTGACACAATGTTTTACGATTCTCATTTATAATGTCGGTAATGTTCCGCTCGGTATGCAGTGCGTATACGCCGACTGCATTGGTGATGGTGGTAGGGTAGGGGGTGGGGTAAGCAAACGGGAGAAAGAGAGACAGAGTATCGCCCCATGCGAGACATTAATTCTCCCATCTGGAATTTATCGTGGCTACCACCACCACCACCATCATCCTTCCGGGTTTGCTAGATGGGTAAAGGAAGAAAGGAAGGAACGAGAAGATTCGTAACGTTCGACTTCACGAAACGTACTGAATTATTTCCGATCTTCGAAAACCCATACGTCATTCGTACTAAATCGAAGGAAGGAAATGAAAGAGAGAAGAGAGAGATATACTTAAAAGTAATGGAACGGAAATAATGAAGAAAATTTGTGGAACCTCTCTTTCTCATGATTATTCGTTAATATTTCATCAAATACACGCGTAGAAAGAACATTTCTATTTCTTTTTTCCTTTCTTTGTTGTTATCAATTACGTTGATTGTAAAATAAGTGAATTGAAGCTGGTCAAGATGCGTTCCCTTCGTATGGCAAAGTATAGTTTCAATCAGAGAGCGGCCGTAAGCGGATCTTTCTGGCTCGTAAGCGATTCGAGTGGGCGAATATCGCCGACAGGCAAGCAAGCAGGCAGGCAAACAGGCAGGCAGGCACGTACAAGGAAAGTATCGGTGCCCGGTGTGTCGTTTTTGAATCGGTTGCGCGAGATGCGTTATTGTCAGAGAGAGACAGGGAGAAGCCAATTTGCGAGCGGTCCTCCTATCGGAATTAAAGTCATAAAATCGCGGACTAATAGCCTTGTTACGTTAATTCAGTGTAATGTCGCGCAATAAAGATAAACGTAAGAGACGCGCGTATGCGCCCATACCCGCAACCAGACTGGCATAAATTTAATTTAACGACGCAGAAGGACGAAGATGGGAAAGCGCCTTAAGAGGGATGAGAGAATGAGTAAGTGAATGAGTGAACGACTGAGCGAACAAGTGAGTGAGTGAGTAAGTGAGTGAGTGAGTGAGTGAGTGAGTGAGTGAGTGAGTGAGTTAGTTAGGTTGTGAGTGAATGTATATGAGAGAAAGAGAAAGAGGAAACTCAGCTCATCTCAGGGATAGAAGCGTTAAGGTCCCTTCTTGATTGGACCCCTCGACTCCACCAACGACGTTTCATCGAACGTTACCTTGATTTATTTCCCTCGAATAAAAATACTGCATGGATCTTCCTCGACGAGAACGACGACAACGACGATTACGATTCACGATAACGACAGCTTTCATAATCATCGATATTTAAATTCAGCGAACAGATTATTGTACTTCGTGTAGTTCGTTTTTCGATTTCAAATTTTTATTCCTGTTATTGGTTTTTAGGATGAAAGTATTAAAAGAAAACAAGATGATAGTTTAATCTCTCTTTTTGAATTTTATTACATAATTGTATCCCGATAACGATAAAGAATTATCTCGATTGATTCATAGGATCACCATAATTGTATAATCGCTGTATCAGCTAGGACGAGATTTCTTGATAACGGCACCAAACGCTATACCATTTACTAACGTGATTTATAATACTTCGTTAAGTATCGAATTATTTTTTCTTTCCTTTTGCGATAACAGAGTACTTTTCTAGATTATTCGTCCGTAAGGAGATAAAAGCGATCTTGGAAAGGATTGTTCATTTATCCTTCAAAGAAGAACAAAATCTTAGTTTTCGGTGATTAAACGCAAATTATTTATTGCGTACCGAGTGTGAGATTAATTCACTTAAAGTACCGAGCTTCTCCCATATCCGTTCTTTCTATTATTATTAACACTAACCGATAAAAAAAGTGATCGTATTATATTTGTTAATATTACTCATCCGATAAAAAGCTTACTCTTCTTTTTATTTATCAGAGTTGAACGATAACGTTTCAGAATCTTAATCTTGTTGCTCGGAAAATAAATCGAAATTTAACGTTTTTTGGCAATGATCCAAATTACGGTCTCGAGATCAACTCGAAAATTTATGATTTAATAGACGTATATATATATATATATATATATATATAAAGGCCAGAACAAATATCATTTTTAACGAAGACCGAAAGTTGAATTTAACGTGGTACATTTTCTGGATTTCCTGGGGCGTTAATGAAATATGATATCTTATATTTAATGCTTGTTAATGATATATGTAAATATGAAAATTGATGTTTCCGTTGTAACGTTATTACGACTAATGCGTTACGGTATAACAATTAATTGATTATTTTCATGAACTTCAACGAGAAATTATTAGACCGTAACTAATAACATATATTAGGATATTTCATAGTTGTTTTTAAAATGATTCATTTCTTCTATACTATTTTTAAAAGAAATAAAATATTTCTTCAAATAATATCTTCCATAATATTTATCGATCGGATTTATTCATCGTCGAGTGCATTATAATTCTTTCTCTCAACAAGGGCGGGTGGTGGAAGCAGCGGGGGTTAGTGGAGAGGAGGAAAGTCGGCAGACTAGAATGAATAATAAACCGGTCGGAGAAACACGTTCTGATTGAGTTAACTGGCAGCAAACGTCATTACACCATCAACTCGAGGACTTAACATCAAGGCCGTCGAGCGCGCAATCGTATAATCTCGACATCGTATTCAGGTCGTTCTTAGTTAATGTGAACCTCCGATGCACCGAGTAGTTTGATGTATAAAAGTATAACAGTGCGTATACTGTTGCTGGCTATTACACACATACACACTCAATGTAAAGAAATAAAATTGTTCTTATTTAAAAAATAAAGATATTCTATTTATTTGATATAATATCAATTGGGGGTATTCCTTTAAAGTAAAACTATCGTTATTAAAAGTAACTTTCATGAATATTTAGAATATCATCAGATCGTAGATAGGAATCTTTAGTTTGCACGATGATATGAAATCTTTCGAGTCATGGGGAAAATGGTTAAATCGTATATCGTCGATTAAATCTTATTATAGGTATATATATATAAATATGTATTTCAGAGTATAAGTGCCTCTACCGTAAATGCCCCGTTTGCCGAATCGTCAACACCGTACTGAACTTAAATTATACATACACATATAGTAAACGATTTAACTTACATATACATACATATAGGTATACATTACATGGGAATATATGTATATATGGAAATATTCGTGTACAATTTTCAGACACGTTCGTACATATATATAATATATATGTATACATATAGAAACGTACACTTTACTCTTCCATAGGTCTATGCGCCAACCAGTATTATCTTATTTACGATGCGTCGTAATGATACCGCGTTCGCAGTCGTAAATTGCCGAGAAACGTCTCTTAGACTGACACGTAACACGGTGGAGGAGAAGCTTGCGTTGCCATTACGGACATCGGCCTTCTAACTTGGACACGTTTTAACTATGCGAACGTCCTGCATCGATCATCAACGACGTTGCCCACCCACGCCGATTATCGATTCTCTCTCGAGAATATTCGAGAAAATTGCTATTAGAGCTTGTTTATTTTTTTCCTCTTTTTTTTTTTCTTTTTTTTTAATCATAACTTTTATTTTTATGCCTAAATTATAAGTTTATATAATGGTTGAAAAGTAATTAGAAGTATAAGAACTTTTTAATATAGGTGAGATATAGGTAAATATTAAATCAAAAGTAAATGGTGTAGTATTGCGAAATATTTTAACTATAGAATGTTTTTTTTAACAAATTTAATCATAAATGAAAGAATAAATTCCAATATAAAGTTTCTTTCTTTTTTCTTTCTCGAAAAACATTGGGCAAACATTATTCTCGAAAATAAGATTCGACGTTACTACTTTTTTTTTTATCTTTTTGATCGTTCCACACGAACGTTCGCCAATTATGGCAACGCGCTTGGAAATCGACGAACGGAAAGATTACCTCGGCTTTCACACATATAAAGCAGCCCATGAGACAGACGACGCCCCTGATTCTGGAGACGTTTACGTAACCGCTCGACGAGAGATGTGGTTTCTCTCTTCTCCCAAGAGAAGACGAGAGCTTGGTTGCTTGCTTCCGAGCGACATACTTAGCTCGAGATTTCCTCTTTTTATGGTCGTCATCGTCGACGAGCTGAGCTCGTCGAGCTCTCGGGTAAATAAATAAATCGTATCTCTTTTCATGATTGCAAGCAGGGAAGTGCAAACTACGTATTCTCTTTTTTCTTCTTTCTTTTTTTTTATAAAATGTAATATTAAATAATATAGATTTTTTATTAAAGAAAATTATTACAAACTAACAAAATTAATCCAGGGAATTAATCATTGAATTATAATCCTACGTTTAATAGTTTTATTTACTAGAAAATTGATTATAAAAAATTTCAAGTATATTAATAAATAACAACGGGTGAAAAAAAAGGGAAATATTATTTATATTTCGAAGAAACCTAATAAATTTCAGTCATCGTTTTGAAGCAGACGCAAGTGTTAAGGGAACTGAGGCATTCTATCTCTTCAGCATAATTATAGCAGTGAGTGCTAGCGGTAGAAGTGCGTGTTATAGCTCATAAATATACGTTTTTCAATCTCCGACAGCTTTCTCTGGGTTTCCCACTTGAAAAGTTTTGTTGTTTCTGTAACACGTCGCGGTATCCAGCAACGAAGGTCGTTTGAATCAATGCCAGAAGCCGTTGCTTCTTTTTTTTCTTGCCTTTCTACTTTTTTATTTCGATTTGATCTTTATGAGGTTATACATGTTACTACAAGGTAAAAACGTTATGGATAGTAGAGAAGAGTTAACCGAGTCTAGAGTGAAAGATAAAGATAAAGATAAAGATAAAGAGGAGTATGTGAGTAATGCTCTATCTTATTTTTTTTTTCTCTTATTTACAGATTGCAACGCGACCTTGTAGCCCGGATCAGGGCAAGACGCGAGAAATGACCAAGCTCTGCAACCATAAGAGGAAACTTTTGCTACCGAGTGCAGCAGCCAGTCCTGTTGCCGCCTCCTGTACCTTGCCGGTCTCCTCTTCGACTTTATCTTCTGGGCCAACACCGTCGACGGCAACACCGACAGCTACGGCACCGATTCACGCCGATTCGCCCACCTCGCCGGACAAAACCAGAAAAGGTACGTTCCGATACTACTACGATTATCCGTTCTTTTTTTTTATGTTACATTTTCTTGTATGTTTAGAAACGTTTAAATAGCTAACGCTAAATAAAAACTTCTCAAGAACATATCGTTTACTTTAATCAATTTTTAAGTTAGATTATTATTGTTAATTATAAATTGAAACGATATTAGAAATTTTTAAACATTAAACGTACTATTACCGATCTAATGTGACCGGTTTTATAAAATTTCAATTAACATTTTTTGCATTCGATTTTTCTTTTTTTTCTTCACTCGACTTATAATTAATATAATTAATATAATTATAAATGTAGTTTTTTTTTTATATAATTATCTTACAATTATAGTTTTTATTAATTTTTTTGTTAAACCGGTCTAATTATAATTAAAAGGTATAATTAAAACAATACAAAAACTATCGGCTAGGTGTAGTTTCAGATGCAATAAGAAAAGAAATACATTATTCATGGTTTCTTTTTTTTTTTGGTAAACGTAGAGTATAAAAGTTTACAAAAAATTCGAATTATCGAATGATCGATGAAAAAACGTATATTTTCAATGAAATGTTAATAAAATCATGAGTTTAACACAAGTATCCATAATACTTAAAGTCTTTAGAAATGAATTGGTAATCTATCTCACAAGGATAAACTTTTTATGCCTCAAGTTGGGAAGAACATATATAACGCGTGATTCGGAAATAAGGTAAAAGAAAGTTTTTCCTTCGATCGATTGGGTCTCGTCTCTTTCTTAGCGTATTAACAAAGTTTTTCGAAGCTAAGCTGAATCGTCGCCACGAAAAAGACTATCCCGCGTTTATTCGACCTTCCTCTCACTCTCTCCTTTTCTCTCACTTCTTTCTCATCGTATCCTCCAATGAACATCGGGAACACGTGCCAACTCTTATTGGAGGAAGACCAAAAGTTTTTCCTCCTTTCGACGGTCGAGAACGATCATTAGGAAAAAAAGTCGTCGCCTTGTAAGGAAACGAAAGAGAAAAACTAAGAGAAACGGGAAGATAAAGAAAGATAAAGATAATGGAGAATATAAGAGGAAAAAAAAAGAAAAATAAATGAGAGAAAGAGAGAGAGAGTGAAATTGCGGCATTAGCGGAGAACCAGACCGTACCCTCTTTTCGCGCGATGACATTAAACCTTCGAATACTGTGAGATATACGTGGTAGGAGTAAAAGTCGAGGGTGTGGTGGGGGAGGGGGAGAAGGAGGAGAAAGAGGAGGAGGAGGAGGAGGAATGATGTATTACCACCGGCAGCGAATTCTCCACGGGATTTTCATTATCAAATCCCGTAACTGTCGGACGACCGCGCCTCTTTTTTTCTCTCTCTCTTTCTCTCTCTCTCTACTCTACTCTTCTCTTTTCTTCTTATTTTATTTTTTTTTTGTTTCTTTTCTCCTCCTCTCATCTCGTTAATTAAACGGCTGTTACTCGAAACGTCTAGCTCGTCGTGCAAAGACTCGTCGGTGGTAACTGCCACAGCTGCTCTTTCGTTGCTCTCTTTTTTTCTCTTTCCTCTCTCTCTCTCTCTTTCTGTTTCTCTCAAAATCACTGAAATTATGATTGTACGTTCAAATTAAATTCTAACGCCCGTGTTTTCTCTCTCTCTCTCTTTCTTTCTCTTCGTGTTCGCTCGATATTAAAAGGACGACGAGAGAATGTGATTAGTGAAAAGCACGCTCGCGTTAATGGCGAGGTAATAATTAATCGTCGCTTAATACCCGTCCGGTCACGTGTTTGTCGACCCGCAGAGACAACAAGTCGTTACGCGAGTGAATTGAAATTTTCCATGGAACGGATCACGCCATTATCGAAAATAAACGCGACGAACATTGAAGGGTAGAAAGAGAAGGAGATTGAGAGAGTTAACGGGGGTGAGATAGTTCGATTTATTCACCGATTGTACACGATTGATTCGCTAAGATATTTTACGTATTTCCCTTTTACGACTAATATATTCCCAGCCTTTATATGTTCGTTTAAAACATAATATGTGTTCGATGATTTACGAAAGACCCGTAATACATCGTAAATGTTTATCGAAATTTGTAGAAATATTTTAACAATGGCTAGAGACCTCTCGTAAGCGACCGAGAGAAGTATAAAGAAAAATAGAAAAAGGAAAAAAAAGGAAAAATGAGAGAAGAGAGAAAATGTCTGCGCTTAGGGTCGTCTAAAGTGACGCGAAGCGGTGATGCAAGGTAGTCGAGAGGACCGGATAGAAAGATCGTAGTCTTCACCCCCTACAATGACACTCCTGCCCTTTGAAGATCGGTATAAGGGCGAGAAGAAACGGGAAATGAAAGGGTCTTGTGATTTCTCTCTTATTCTTTCTGCTTTTACACGCTTCAAGCGTGCACCTACAACGTGCATTTTCCTCTTTCGCGTTTGCGAGAAATGAACGCCTTTTTTTGTCTATTGTTGTTATTATTATTTCCATTTTTTCTGTCTTACTATTCTTTTACGCGGCATAAAAAATGTCCAAAAGAAAGAACAAACAAAAAAAAGGAAATAATGTTTTCTAAAAAATCTAATAGAAAAGCAAAGTAACTCTGGGTTCGACGAAAAGTTAGGAACAACAAATTATCATAAATTTCTCTCGTAGCTCGTTTAATCTTTCTTCACTCTTATCCCATTAACTCCTTAATAGTGATTATTTTAACTCCCGTCTTTTGAGAAAGTAATTGTGGTAGTAATAGTGATAGTAGAATGAAATTAAAAAATGTCTACAAAGCGGTCCGACAAGATCGTTTAAATAACTTTTTAATCATACGTAAAAATAAAAGTAATAGTAGTAGTAGAAGAAGAAAAAGAAGATAGGGGAAATTAGTTAGCTCGTGGCATTTTATATATAATATCAGAAATTCTGTTTGAAATCGGTATTAGGTACACGTAAATGTTATATAGAAATCGTATATAGAAAAATAGTAGATCCAAAATAAACGAATCACAGAAAAGAGTAGTAGTTATAGTAGTAGTAGTAGTAGTAGTAGTAGTAGTAGGGTATTATCGTGTTCGAGGTGTGTTGGATATTACAGCATACTGGGCGGTATAAATTGAATTCCGTCGTGAAACCGTTACGACGACAAGGGAAAGGGAAGTAGGAGGATGAGTAGGAGGATGGTGGTAGTGGCATGGGTAGAAGGGGTAGGGGGTTGGTTGGTGGAAATGCATTATACACTCGAGCAGAATCGTCCATCCCCATTTTGTGGCGTGCTTCTCGCGCATGCCCGGTTCACGATTTTATGTCCTCTTAAACAATTTCCTCTCGTAAACAATTTTCCCCCTTTCTTCGCCGATCGATCATGCCTGTCTCACGTCGGCGTAATGCGTGCTGGTTTAAACTCCTACGTCCCAACGTCGAACGAACGATTTCCTCTCACGACGCGTCGCAACCCTGACGCATCATCGTTTCGTGTGTTTTGCGGTTCTCGCTTTTCCATATCCTCCTCCCTCAAGCTCTCTCCTTGTATCTGCGTCTATTATTGCCATCTGAATATTATCCAGGGATTTTACCCGTGAGGGTTAATGTATTCGCTATTCCTATAAACAACATGGTATTCAATCGTTTGTCATCAAAAATTGTCGTCGAGAATAAACTTGACGTGAACAAATGTTTAAGTCATTCTTATTTCTTTTTTGTTATACGAAATGAGAAAAAAATGGAGAAAAGAATTCGATAAATCGTTGAAGGTTTTTTATTTACAGCCATAGATAGCTAATGCAAAGATTGGAATTCAAAAGCCAGAGTATCTTCTTTCTTCACATATAATATATATATATAGAAGTTATATATAAGTATATAGGTATCTACGATGAACGACCGTTTTCCATTCTGTCTATCAAAAGGAAATTGAAAGGATCCTTTTGATCTGTTACTATGACGCTTATCGCTTTTGCTCTTGATAACATGTCGTGGATAGCGTGGAACGTTCTGATGGAAGAAGGAAACGCGCAACCCTGCGAGATGTCCGGAAAAGGGACCACCAATCGGCCGTTCGTGTCTTCTTATCGCGCGGCCGATCAATAAGTCCCGGGAGGAGGAAAGAATCCGCTCTCTATTCGCTACCAACGACAAGCGATGTATGGTGGTGGTGGTGGTGATGATGATGGTGGGTAGTAGTGGTGGTAGTAGTAGTAGTAATAGTTACAGTGGAGGAGATGGAGATAGAGCTGATGTTGCTGGTTGTGGTGGTACTGCTGCTGCTGCTTCTGGCAACGGTGGTGGTGGTAGTGGTGGAGAAGCCCGGACGACTCTCAAGGTGGGGAAAGCAAGCGCAAGCATCCCTATCTTCGTCGTTGCTGGTAGACACAGACTTGATAAGGGTTAATTTCGTACCAAGAGATGGGGATAGGAAGGGTGGTAGGAGGAAAAGAAGGAGGAGGAGTAAGGGAGCGAGCTAGCGAGTTCACGCATACACAAGCACGTAACACACATCAACGTAAAAGAGACGAGCTTGAGAGTAGATGAGAAAGGTGAAGAGAAGAGAAGAGAAGAGAAGAGAAGAGACGACGACGACGACGGGGGTAGTGGTAGTTCGCGGTCTCGCGAACTGTCCGCTCGTGATTCTTGCGCCTGCCCGGACTAACGTGCAATCCCTTGCAATCTCTTTCTCCTTCTCGACGGTTCTCTCTGTGTAGAACCCCTCATTGTCGCGCAAGCGCACTTCAAATCACAAGTATTCAGTCTGCAACGACGCCTCGACCACGAAACGTCTGATCCGGGCTAATCTCCAATGATCGCCGGCAACTCGTTTCACGTCTTGTATCGAAAGTCTAAAAGACTTTCTCTACGTTATATTATCGTCTTTTTCCAGACGATCAACTTTATTTTCATGCTGTGAGTTTACCTTTTACTCTGTATACTACTCACCAGTTAACTCACGTTTCTCTTTGGGTATCGCTTTGGGTAACGCTTTGGGTATCGTCGCTTCGTGTGCAACGTTAATCGAGTTAGTGGAATACCAACTATGTGTTTATACACCCCTATATAGTTTTACTTGATATATCTATACAACGAGATCACATTTGAGAGCCAACGGAAGTGAATTTAGAGTACAAAGTGTTACTGTTTGTTAAACCGTTAATAGCAATTGTATTCCTTTATGCTCAAGTATTTTTTCAACACTATGTATTTATCAGGACTAGTAGTATTATTATTACGTAGTCCTTATCATTAAGAAGATTTACAGATTACACTGTTGACTATAGTCTGCCTACTTGAAAGTAAGGGGGGTGGAAGGAGAAATGATTGGCGCGTTGATGTGAAACTCCCTCGGAAGCCACAAAATGCTTGGAAGATTTTACGCAAATCTTCATCCCCCTTCTTGAAAATCGGGTTAAACCGTCGCCACTAACAGAGATAGAGATAAAGCGAGGTAGGGAAGAAAGGGGTGGGGGAGAGAATGAGAAGGTGCCTTACTGCCGAGTAGAGATTCATTACTAGCCGCACTCCCCCTTCCACTACTACTACCACCTCTCGTTCGTCCTCTTTCTTCTCCTTCGTTTCCTTCGGCCTGAGTTATCTCTTCAACCCCATTCCCTCATTGGTGTTCACGCTGGAGAATAATTATCCGTTGTAGCTTTACAGATAAAAGACCCCCCGTTGAAAGCCAACTCTCTTTTTTCTCTCTCTCTCTCTTCTCGTTCGCCCTTCATTCTAGCCCTCGTAAATCACTGCAATTTCGAAGTGTCGACGACTGTTATAGCACTTTACCGGCACTTGTGTACACTGGGTCGATAACTTCCGGATGCATAGATGCTGTCGCTAATGTTTACAAATGCTCATTCGAAGATTTTTTCTTTAAGCGACCTTATTTTATCTCCCACATTATTATTATTATTATTATTATTATTATTATTTCAAACAATAAAAATGTTTTTAAAAAACATTCTGAAATATTGTATTTTGTTTTTATTTCGTTCTTTGAAAATAATGTGTTTTGTGTTTAAAATGATAATTAAATAATTTACTTGTTTTGCTTACATAGATGCATTTTAAATATATACGTTTATTTGTAATAACAATGTTATTCATTTTTTTTATACGCAGATGGTCCCAGCAAGAAAAAGAAGAGAAAATTGGGGGGTATAGGGGGCTTGTACTCTGGAGTTTCCGTATCGCAACTTCTGGCACAACGGGAAAGAGCCATCGCTGCTGTTTCTACGTCAGGAGTTCAAGGTTCATCGGTGCCTAATGGATCGCAGGTAAATACTATTCATAATTCTTTCTTTGATTATTCCGACGACAATAATTGCTTATTACAAATACACTTTTATTTGTAGGTGTGGCCGATAGCGATCTCTAATTTGCAGATCCAACAAAGTAATCAACAAATCTGCCATCAATCGTTAAACTCACCTTCTCAAAATCACGACGTGAATAGTTCAGCTCGAAACGCTCAACAGCGGTTAAATCAGCACAATATGTCTGGAATGCTCATGGGAAATCCGTTGATTATGAATCATCAAAGTACTAATTTCAACAACATGACCCAACAACAGCAGCAGCTTTTGCAACAACAGCACCAACAATTATTACTGCAGCAGCAGCAGCAACAACAACAGCAACAACAGCAACAACAACAGCAACAACAACAGCAGCAACAGCAGCAGCAACAACAACAACAACAACAACAACAACAGCAACAACAACAACAGCAGCAACAACAACAACAACAACAAATGATGCAGCAGCATTTATCGCAGCATCAACAGCAACAGCAGCCTCAACAGCTTTTACCTCATCATCAACAAATGCAACATATGCCGTTGTTACAACATCAAGAGCAGCAACAACAGCAACCACATCCAAATGCTATAGTGAATCAATTATCGCAACAGCAAGTTCCTCATTATTTAAATCAGTTAAATCAACAATCCTTGCACGTTATGCAGCAGCAACAACAGCACTTGAACCAACAGCAACAGCTTCACATACAACAAATTCAGAAACATAATATGCAACCGCCACAACAGCAACACTTACCAGCGGAAATGGATCAACAACAAACAGGAAATTATAATTCTCAAATTCCTCAAGAAGGTTATGTACATCATTTACAATCTGCGCAAATGTCGCAACCTGTTCTTCATCCGCAATTGCATCAGTTACACCAACATCAAATACAACAACAGCAACAACAAGATCAGCATGGTATGCAGACTCAAACTATTGATCCATTTCAAATGCAAATACAACTACAACAACAGCAGCAGCAACATCAACAGCAGTTGTCACAAATGTGCGTGCAAGCTCAGTATTCTAATCAACAATTATCCCATCATACCATGGATATTATACAACAATCTAACGGCGGGCCTATTATGAGTGGAATCAATTCTTCTGATATGCAAAATAGACATAATCGAACACAATCAGTTACTGAAGATGATTTAAGTGCGAAACAAATGCAACAGCAACAACAGCAGCAGCAGCAACAACAACAACAACAACAACAACAACAGCAGCTGTTAATGCATAATCATAACATGCAACGGCATCAAATTGTAGAGAATGGAAATCTGTCAAATAATCCTCACGAGAATGCACAACGAATGTATACGCAAGGTCAAGTTCAGTATGCAGCGAGAAACTTTGATTCTCAAAAGATATCAACTGTAGAAGCCAAATTTGGTCATCAACAACAATACGCTTTAGTCAGCCACGCGGGAAGAAGTCCAACTATTAACCATGCTACAGAAGTACAATCGGGTATGGGACCAACTAGCGGACAAGCAGGAACTATTCATTTTAACACAAGAACACCGCCATGGCAACAAAATCGTACGGTTGTCACGACTAATCAATCTTCATTAGCTACTGTCCAGAATATTACCTGTAATTCTTTCGATCGTGTTCCTCCTCTCCATCATCACATTCCACAAACGTCAACATGGACAGACGAGGTAGCGAGGAAAAAAGCCAAGACAAGTAAGAGTATGATGAAAAAACAGCGCCTGCATGGTACATCTGATATAAGGAGTAATAATAGTCTCGATCAACCAATACCAAGTCCAATTGATGAATTTAATGACAAAGTGCAACAGAATAGCGATCAAATTGGTTCCACAGTCAATAGTAGTGGCCCCTCATTCTTAGAGGATCCTAGTGGTTATTTAGCACAGCAAACTGCTCTACTAAATAGTACGATATCGCGACAAACTGGCGTTAATAACACTCAAGTGGCCATATTGAACAACCCGAAAGTACAACAAACGAATCACAGTACGCATACAGCGAGTAATCCCTATCTTGCACAACCAAAGCCTTCTTCTGCTGCCAGTCCTTCAAGTACAACATTTAATTCTGTGAAAAATCATGCCACTTCGCCAGTAGTGGTGCATAGCAGTATGACGCCAACGTCTAGTAACGGTGCCATCGATTCCGATGGTAGCCCTTGCCATGGCTGCGTTAGCAGTGGTGACAATCAATCCTTTGTACAAGATCAATACAACAAACAGCAATTACATCGACAATACGTATTGCATTCTGATCAACGTGAGGATCCTGTTACATCATCGACGTTTGGTGAGAAATATCAAGGGAGTCAACAACAAATTGATTCGAGACCTATTCAAGGAGGCACTGTTAGTACTAGTCACGGTTCACCGATCGGTACAAATAGTCCGGCTAATTCGGATATCCCGGCTTCCTCGACACCTGGAATATCTCAACCAGCAACACCACAAAGTTTAACTTCATCCCAACCATCGACCCCACATAGCTACTCACAACCACCTACACCCCATTCTCTTGCATCGTCATCTGGTCAAATACCATCTCAACCTTTAACACCACACTCTCATCCATCTTCATCAAATCAGTTTGCAACTCAACCGTTAACTCCTCAGGCACCACAACCTTCGCAATCATCGTCTAATAACAGTTTGGAACAGCACTTGGAAATGTCATGTTCAGCTGCAAATAATCCTAGCGTTATTTCACCAAGTACATCCCCTTCCCAAACGTATTCTACGCCTATGGACAATATAACGTCTCAGCTACCAAAGAGACAAGCTGTTAGTACGAGACAGCTATCACTAGATGGTTATCAACCACATCCACATACAGTGAATACAGTTTCAAGGATACCATTAAATTCTTTTACCAGTACGTCGTCCGTGATAACGACTATGGCAAGCGGACATACGGTTAGTAGTAATACAATTACCTCTGTGCTTGCTGGAAGAGCGAATACGGCGACCGTATCTATAAATACGCCCTTGGGGATGCCCAACCCCGCTATTTTAAACATTCTTTCCAATAAACCTCAGCAGCCAACAACGGCACCGCCTGCTCTCGTGAATGTAACAGCGACGTCAACGACGGTGCATCATCCGCATTCGATTCCCCTTACACCTAGTCAATCGTCGACGATCACAGTGTCGAAGTCACCATTGGAGATGGTTCAGAGCGTAGTAAGTAGTATTCAGGTACCTCAAGCGACAACTAATTCACCAATGCCACAGACTCAACAACAACAACATCAGCAACAACAACAGCAGCATCAACAGCAACAGCAGCATCAACAGCAGCAGCAACAGCAACAACAACAGCAACAACAACAGCAACAACAACTGCAACAGCAGCAGCAGCAGCAACAGCAACAACAACAACAACAACAACAGCAACAGCAACAGCAGCAGCATGCTCAGCAACAGCAGCATCCGCAATCGAACGTTCAAGTTCACAACGTTCTTACTTCTGGTGGTATATTAAAACATCCAACTGGATCTACCTTGCCACCAGGACATATCTTAGTGTCCAGTGGTGGACAACTCATAATGGCTAGCACCGGGTCTACTATTAATGGCGTGATGGCACCACCACCTCCAAAAATCATCTCTAATGCGAATTCAATGCCACCGTTATCAGTTTCGCCGATGGTAACTAGTGTAACCGGAGCAGTTAGTCAAGTTATTCCGGCAGTTGGTGTAGCTCAACAAGTGATAGGACAACCAACAGTTTTGGTTAATGCTATACAAACGCCGGTACTTATTCAACCCAGTGTTATGACAATGGACAGTATTGGACAAAATGTACAAATACCTCATCTCACGGTTGCTACCGGGAATGTAATACAAAATGCTCAGTCAATCTTAGACGCAAATCAAGATGTGACGAGAAACGTGAGTACAAATCAGGGTATCGTGAATCGTCAACCAGCTCTACTTTCTCCCGAATCCGCGATGAGTAAAAAGAAAGCATACAAAAAACGAAAGACCAATCCTCAAACCGTAGCGTCGATGCTTCATATCGCTTCGTCTCAACAAAATGCGGGTATGCTAATGCAATCGCAATCGAATTTTGCACAGCAAAATTTCCAAGCACACAGCATAGGCGGGCCAATGTTACAGGCCCTAACAATTGTTCCTGGCAAAGGCGGTGCACCCGCTCAATTGGTCATGAATGGTCAAACTGGTGCAACGTCCGCGCAATTTAACACTCAACAGATTATAACGAATCCTCAACCTACTCAACAAATAAATCTTTTGCAACCAGTTAATTTGTTGAATGGGGCAGCTGGAATGGTACAGAATTTCCCTACCATTCAACAATTTATTGTGCCTGGAATAGGAAGTATGGTCATGTCTGCCGACGGTACTGCAACTTTGTTGCAAGATACTGGAAACATTGGAATGCAGCTACAAATACAAAATGTAAATGGTCAGAATGTCCTTACGCCGGTACAAAATCACAGCGGAATATTTAGTCCGAGTCAAAGTATTTTGGCAGCTGGACCAGCTGGGATGGTGATCAGAACACCACAAGCAACTGGTAGCAAGATCATTCAACAGCACAGTCCTGGTGCACAGTTCCTGTCTCCCAATAGTGGTCAATTTCTAGTGAATGGAACGACATCTTTTGGGAATCAATTGAGTCCAATAGTGGCCAATGTTAGTCCCAATCAACAAGTGACATTTAATACGTCTCAGGTTAGGCCACCGAATATGCAGGGCCAACAGGAATTTATACAAATGAACGGCCAAACGTTAATGGTACCATGTGCTACCGCTCAGAATATTGCCGTATCATCTGCACCAAATCAACAGAACACAACTTTTGTTCAGCAAAACACAACGATAGTTCAACAACAAACCACTATGGTATCGAACAATCAGATACCAAATTTTCAGACAGCGCCTTCGAATAATGCAGGGGCCGTTGATCAGACCTTAAATTTAGATCACAACCAGCCATATATTCTCAGTTCGGGTATGATCTCGGGAAAACCGCCATCTTCTCCAAAAAATAGCATTAACTCTCCTACCTCCGATCAAAGCATGGAACAACAACAATACGTTCTGGCTAGTAGCAGTACTTCTGTTATCGACAAAACGGGACACCAAATCGATCAACACAGTCCGCTGATGGCGAGGCATTCCGTATCTACTCAAACAGCTGGTAATCAAGCAAACATAGTACAGTCAGCAATGATGAGACAGGGTTCTCCGCCAGATACGACTACGCACAGTCCAGGAAATAGTCAGCGGTCAAATAGCCCGTCTGTTGACACGACAACGCATGGAGCAGCTTCCCCTGCACCACCAATCAGTACCAGACAGCATTCTTCATCTACGGTAATATAAGAAATAATTTCCATATATAAAACTCTATAATAATTATTATTTTCTGTCTTAATGTTAAAGGATTGACTTGACGCTACTGGGAATTAGAATATCTGATTAATGTTTCTAGCCTATGGTTCATTGCGTGTCAAGCAGCGAACCTGATTCTGGTGACATCACGATGGCATCAGAAGATTGGAGGATTCAGGGTGTTACAACAAAAGAGATCACATTAAGTCAACCCAATCTACATGGAAAGACTTACGTGGAATCAACAGTGACTACTGGGATCCAGGTTGGTACCCATGTAGAACAGGGTAACCGTCATCTAGCTCTAATAGACATGCATCAGCCAGCTGATACAACACATGCAGAAAACACTTACGCTGACTCACAGGAGCATATGGACACATCATCACCAAATCATTCCATTTATTCAGACACAATGGACCACTCGCCAATGGAGGATCAGCTGACCATTCCTAAAGATCTAATGGATATCTCTCATCATGAGATCGATGTCAATAATCCGTTGCCTGTTGTAGGACAAGCGCATTATCAACCGATCCTCTATCATAGTCATCATTATGTGCCTAATACAAACGTGTATCGGCAGCAAGCCTTAGTGCCAGATCATGCTCATTACACGATGCTACCTCACGCGAATAAATTCGATCCTAAGCCTTGCGACGTTGATAATAATCAACATAATAATATCGTTGAGGAAGATAGCGATCAAAATTCCGAGGATAAAACTACGGAAAGAGATAATAATATTCCTTATTGTCAATCTAACGTTGCCTGTCAAAAATTTATTGGCGTCGGTATAGCCCAGCCAAGTCTCTATCCTCATTTATATAATTATAGGTCTGACCCTAGTGGCATTGCTGTCGTTAATTATTCGCCGAACAAACCGGCATATTTAAATCCTTACGTTTACAGTCAACTTGCATATGCCCAAGAGAATGACGATGGAGAGGAGAGTGATTCCTCGCTGGAGGAATAACATTTTTCTTTTCCTCTACGATAAATCGATCGATTAACTTTATATATATATATATATATATATATATATATTTGTATATTAAGAAAATTAGGTTCTACAGTGGCTGCCTGCGGATGATTAATGCAGAAACACGCTCATTGTGAAAAAAAACTCCATTCCCCCATTCCCTCACCTCCATCATATAAATCTTTAATCATTAAGTTTGTAATTAGTTTGTATCTAACGTTAATTTTTACTTTTTATTACACGTGTCTTGTGAGAGACGCGGAGCGTTTTAAACGCTCGAATTAAATCATCTATAGCGTTATTATTTAAAACGTAAATGCATTGCAATAATGTAAGCGTATTATTAACCGTGTGTTAAGCGGATTATTATTCGAAAAAGATCATGAAATTCTTTTATAATGAGAAAAAATAAATCTTTTGCTGAACAATATCCTTCTGATAATCGAATCATATAAATATACACACAAACATACCTTTTGACTAAAAAAAAGAAAGAAAAAAAAAAAAATTAGCATGTGTAAAAAAGTTTGAGTTTTTGTTTATTTCGTATATCGTCGCTCTTGTTTGCATGCCAAATCGAACGTGCCATCATTTCACGTTTTATTATCGTGAACGCGGTGCTAGAAGTTTGTGGACTGTTCTTTAAAAAACTTTCTTCATTTTTCAAACAGCTTCTCGAATAAAATATTTTTGTATCAAAATTTTAACGATTTTAAAGGAAAAAAAAAAAAGAAAATAAACCAAAATTACGAAGAATAAAAAATTTATATCTGAATTATTTTCGTGTATGCTTTCTTTTAAATGCTCGGGCGATTCGATAGAATGATGACGCTATTGCTGAGAATAAATAAAAAAAAAACAACAACGAAAACATGGTTTAATGCGTATAAATAGTTGGAAGTGTTGTTATTATTGATATGATATTTAGCATGCGGTTGGTAAGCTTGTGCCTGAGTTGATCGAGTTGTATTTGACAGATCTATACGTCAGAGACGTTGAAGCAAGCGGAAGGTGTGGTGAGCACGGTGAGGTGCGAGGGCAGGGAACATGCCCTCGGCCGAGGAATCAAGCGAAAGTTGGAGTCCATCCATTCGATGCATTCCACCCTGCATGAAGACCAAGATGGTCAGTATTTTGTACGGTACACACTTAGATCTTAATTAAACGTCAATAGAGCTAGATATTAATTTTCTTAAATTAAAATAAAAAAAATAATAATAAATAAAATATAAGAAGTATTCTTGCATAAACTTTATTGAACTATTATTCGTAGAGTTAGAAAAATATTAAGTTCTTTAAAAAAAAAAGGTTCAAATAACTTTATTTTTTCGCACATTGTCTTAACGTGCGAGAATACTTCTTGAAAAAAAAAAAAACAAAATAAATAAAAAAGAAAAAAACTTATGCAAAAAATGCAATGTAAATTTTCTGTAGATTTTAAATATATTTCTCAATACTCGTAAATCTGTTAGAATATTTTTTACGAGTTCTTTTAAATTGTTTCTTTTTTTTTTTGTTAAATAAAATTAGTCACTTTTTTCAAGAAAGAAAAGTACGATAAACGCGATAATTGTTTAAAAATTGAATACACGTTAAAAATAATGAAACAAAGAGAGAAATTTGGTACGAGGGGAACGTTATTATCGGTCACATTTATCTCCTTTTATTTGAGTATATGTGTATATATATATTTGATTATGAAATGCCACGCGATGTGTACTAAAAGAAACGTTATTCAAACTCACATTTGCATTGATATTTGCACGAACGACGGCGGTCTTTCTTTCTTTGCTTGTGCATGCTTAGAATAACGAGCGAATTCATGTGGTGCTGCTTACTCGTTGCATGGTAAATTACTTTGGTAATTGCTTGAAGGTGTTGGAAAATTCTTCATTTTATTCACGATTGTACATTATTTTTTTTTTTTTACCGATCATTTTATCTTTCTTTTATCCTGCGGCCAAAAAGCCCATATAATAAATCTTATTTATTTATTTATTTAATTATTAATTTGCTCACTTACGCACGTAATCAAATATCGCGTGTGTAAGTAGAGAAATAAGAGAGAGAGAGAGAGAATGAGAGAATGAGAGAGTGAGAGAGTGAGAGAGTGAAAGAGAGAGAAAGAGAAAGAAAAAAAGAAAATGAAAAAAAAAAAACAAACAAATAACATTTCGTCATAAAGCTGCTTTTATCATTAATTACATTCGCTCGAATGTTTACGGAACAGGTAAGTGACGTCAGTACTAAACGGATTTCATTTTATTGTTCGCGTATTAAATTTGATAAAATACGTTAAATAACAATGTTTAAATATTCGTTACTTGTGTAAATAATACATATAAACATATATATTTATATATCAAAGTTTCGTTGCGTTTACTAATTGGCTGTCAGGTTTGTTAATATCATGTTCTCGCAATCACATCGAATTGTGTGGCCAGGGGGCTTCAATCATATAAGTTCACTTAGTAGGGGGTGTGGCTCATCGATTTACGGCGTTACCTGTATATATGTGTACATACATATATATTCATCCTCATATAATTTTTGTACATAATTGCTATGGCATGTGCGCGCAAATACGTCGTGGGTGAAAATATTGACAAATTTTATAACAAAATCTACTTTCAAAAAGTACTATCCAGAATTTGAAGAATATATTATTTAAATTTTATAAATATGAGAAAAACTATGATAATGCTGATCTCACTCATTGGTTTTTTTAAAGTTTTAATTTATAAATTACAAATTATTCTGATTAAATAAAATATGTATATATTATTGACAAATAGATCACTTTTTGAAGTAATTGAAATGAAAATTTGGAAATCATGACACCATATAAATAAAATAAAATAAAATAAAAAACAAATCACTTGCATGTGCTCTCATCACGAACAACTCGATAATATTTTTATCCCACTTCTGATTTCGCCTTATCATCGATGAATGATGCAACTAATTATTTTTAACGAGCACTCGCGCGAAGGCAAGATGCACATTTCGGAGGATGGACAAATGTACGGCTCGATGTAATAAAAGACGTAGTCGTTACAAATTCTAACAATTCACCAAAGCCATTACACCAACTACGGAACTAATTTTTCTATGACACGCACCGCCAATCATAATTATGCGTTTCATTGTTTTACGTTGCACATCTGAAACAACAATTAACATTCCAAAATACCGAAAGACTGTGTAAACTCGTATTGATATTTATTTATAATAATTTGTCACGATAAACACTCTAATCGATTTACAAGTATTTTTTACCAAGTATTTTTTTTTCTCTTTGCACTCGATTATAAATAAAAATAAAAGAAAAACTAAACACCAAAATAATATTTCTATGTAAATAATATCTATATTAACTCTTATAATATTTGTTAACCAACTTTGTATATATAATAATACAATATGTATATTGAATATTATTTTTCAAATGAAATCGATGTGCAAAGAGTTAAGATTATTTCAGATATACGTACGAGCTTACAACCACTTGTCTGAATTTCAATTACCGTGCACAATTACAATTTTTTTTCCTCGATGATATTTAATTCCTCTCGCACCATATGTAAAATATAAAACGAGCCACGAGAGCCCCGTTAAAAATAAAAAAAAAAATAAAAAAAAAAACCACAAATAGATAATAAAAATAAGAAAAAGAAAACAAAGGATCGTTGTTTGGAATCCTCAGTAGCTGAGACAAAGGTGGAGGAGAAAAAGCAATGGAAACTGGAAGTGGGTGAACTCGTGTGGGGTGCAGCAAGGGGAAGTCCCGCTTGGCCGGGTAAAGTCGAGTCCTTGGGTCCACCGGGCACGATGACAGTTGGGGTCCGTTGGTACGGGGGAGGGGACACTCTCACCCAGGTCGATGTCAAGGCCCTCAAGTCGCTCTCCGAAGGCCTCGAGGCGCATCATCGTGCCCGAAAAAAGTTTCGGAAGTGAGTTTGATTCTCGCCCTCTTTCAGATCTCTCAGATAATAATAAGAGAGAGAAGAATCTTTTTTCTTTTTTTTTTTTTCTACAAATTAGACCTATTTTAACAAACATCGTTTTCCAAAGTAACTTTCGTCTTGGAACAAACAAACAATTACACGTCGGAATATGAAAATAAACTGCTGTACGTGGCTGACTTTTTATAAACTTGCACTACTTACGAAAATTCTCATAATTATTATACTATGTATATCAATTAAAAATGATTACGGAGAAAAAACTAATGGTCTTAAGCATACAGCAATAATATTCATTAGCAAATCAACAGCCAATTAAAAATTAGTGTGAATTCAATTAATTTCTTACGTGTTGTTTGCAGTTTTCAATTATCGTAAGCGCAACGAACGAAATCAACGAAGGAAAAAAAATAATAATTATTGTCTGAACGATAAATTATTTGGAAAACTATAAGAAACGAAATGATATATGTGTTACCTATTTTATTTGACTATTTATATCTATTCTTATATCTTTTTCTTAAAACTGCTACTGTTTTTTAATCTCTTTTCGTAGCACGTTTAGATTTTCGTTTCGCTTTTGCTTGATATACACCGATATCATATTATTAATATGAATATATATAAATATATATATTAAATAATATATGTATATATATATTCATATTCTTTATTCTTTTTTTTTTAATCGTGCCGGACGAAAAGCGGCATTCCAAGGCCTATTAATTGATTAACTTTACGATTTTATGCTTGACCCTTGTGTTTTTTAGAAGTCGTAAATTGAATATGCAATTGGAAAATGCGATACAAGAGGCTATGGCAGAGTTGGACAAAATAAGCGAATCGTCGCATCATCATCATCATCATCATAATCATCATCGAGATAAGGCAGCATCGGCTGTTCGAAGGTCATCGAAGGTTTCTTCTAGTCCTACAACGACTACGAGAAATCCTGCTGTGAACGTCGTCGCTAAGAGATCATCCAAGAGATCAATGGGAACAAATTTGAATCACGGGAAAGCCGATCAAAAGCAATGTCGATGAGATAATTCATCGATGATAACAACAACAACAACAAACAATATACAATATATTCCTCGTAGATCAGAATAATTCGAATATACGCAAAATCGATTAATTTGAATCTCGAATGAGATATAATCTAACAAACGCGCATAACTGGTTTCCTATTCTAATCCATTCCTCCCTCTACGTTTAATTAGATTGAGAAAAATCATAGAATTTTCTTCGTTCCCTTATCCTTTATTTATTCCGTCTAGAGTTTCTTAAAGCTCCCTTTACGATTGATTAGCATCGAAGAACACGTTCTACCGATCTCGCGTTTATCTTTCTTCGAAACGAAAACGTCGATAAACGCATACCTATCTCTCCTATGTCGTTCGGCTTCTTGTCTCTCCGATAGCCTTCAATTAAGAATTTCTCAGTTGTTCCAAGTTGCGATTGATCGTTGATTAAAGTATTCCCCGTTTGTCGGCTGTCAAACGTTCACAAAGGAAAAAAAAGGGACGATTAATCGTTACCGCGTTTGCTGACGATTCTCTATATATAATAATAATAATAATCCGACGTCTCTCGTTCCTCGTTCTACCTTTTCTACAAGAAGTATCATCTATTTCTTTTTTTTCTTCTTCTTCTTTTATTTCTTTCATTTCCATTTTTCTTCCCCTTTGCTTGCAAAAGTTATCGATAAAAGCCTATAAGTAGCCTAAGAGAATAAACGAGAACGAATAAAAGGTTTATTGTCGGTCGTTAACTATTGCGAAACGGAGAGAATAATTATTATACGAAGGTGAAGATTAAACGAGATCAGAGTAATGATTGGAAACGAATTAATAAGTCGTGAGAAAGAAGAACTAATCTTTGATGGCACCGTTTTGGGAAGGGGGAGGAAGGGAAGGAGAAATACTTTTTATAGTCAGTCGTGTCTACCCAATCTCTTGGCTTTTCATCGAACGTCCACTCGCATAATTGATCGTTACTTCCTATTCGTTTATCTGTTCATTCGTTCGTTATAACGATTATGCGAATCTAACGATCAAAGATCTCGTTCGTCTACGATCTAGCTAGCGACTTTTACCCGATTTAATGAGATCTAATTTCAACTCGGTGGAAAAAAGATTTTATTCGTTGTAGGATTTATTCATGAATTATTATTATTATTATTATTATTATAATTATCATTATTATTATTATTATTATTATTATTGATTATTATGATTATGATGATTATTATTATTATTATTCCAATGGTGCTAGTTTATGGTGAAAATACGATTTCTGCGTGAACGTAAGAAAAAGAAAAAAAAGAAATGAAACAAATTCACACAATGTATTCGCGTGATCGGAACAATTAATGTATGTTAGCGTAACCTACCGTCGTACGAAAATCATTGGTTCGACGTACGACTTGGCCTATATCCGACATTTTCAAATAACCCTTCAAATAATTAATTAATCAATTACGGATTTAATAATCAATCAAAAAAAAGAGCACCCTAGACTCTTTTACTTTTTAACGGACTTTTCCATTCTAAAAGTCTGAAGCGTGTATATATATATATATTATATACGTATATAAATACGCTTGTACATATAGTGTCATTTTTATTCGAAACGAAAAGAGAAAGAAAATAACATTCGTAACGAAACGGATATAGGTGAATTTCCGTCGAATATTATTTATGATATGAATATAAATACTTTCCTCTCTCGGCAAAGTTCCAAAAAATAATACACAAAAAAGAAAAAAAAAATCCAAATAAAAATATAAACAATTTTCGATATAATTATTAATTATATTCATTGACTTTCCGTGTTACGCTTACGATCGATTAAGATTTTGAAAAGATACTTTCGTCTAATCGTTCTGAATTTTTATTTGAAAACAATTTATGTACAAAAACAATTTATTATTCTAAGAATAAGAAGAAAAAGAAGAAGATTTCTAATACGATACGTGAAATTTTCTCGAATACTATTTTATCGATAAATAATATTCATTGTGAGTGTACGTGTATTGCCAAGAAAAAGAAAAATAGTATACGAGTTATCAGTTTTATTAGAATGCTATGAATATGTGTGTATGTGTAAGCGTAAACGGAAAGGATTATATTTTAATGATACGACTTTGCGTTGTATAACATTATTAAATATTCTAGAGGAAAAAAAAAGAAGACAAAAATATTCGTTCGAGCATTTTAAACTACGGAAAGTTACCGGAATGATGTTTAATGAAAAATATTTTCAATCTCGGCATAATAATTTTATAAGTACGATTATAAGTACCCACACACTCTACCACCCTCCCTTACGCTAATCGGATTTGTATATATAGAACAAGAAGAAGAAGAAAAAAAAAGTAAGAAGCAAAGAGATGCGATACGTCACAAACTGGACGTTGTTTTACGATGAAAGTATTCTACTTTAAGTTTTTCTTTTTTTTTTTTTTAAATAATTAAATCGAGAAAAAACGAAACAAACGAACGGAGGAGATAACGTTGAATTAGATTATTTCAAATGATAGGGTGTTTGTACCTTAAAACTCGTTGAGAGCATTTTAAATATTTAGAAAAAAGATAAGAAAAATATGAATCAATGAAAACAAGTTCTCGGATATTTGTGTTTAAAGAATTTTTATCACTCGTGGTCATTGATCGTCGAAGTATCTACCGTAAAAAAAAAAAATAAAGAAAGAAAGAAAGGGAAAAGAAAGGAAAAGTGGAATAAACTAAAATGACGTTACTATGAAAAATTTATATAAGTTGTGTAATTAAAAACGAAGGAAGACGAGAAGATTTTGAGTATATCTCGCCAGGAATATTCTTCGATTAGACGTAGTGTGTAAAAAAAAAGTAAGAAAATAAAAAATAGAAAGAAAAAAAAAAAGAATAAAAATTAAAAATAAAAAGAGAACATACGATAGACAATAAAGGGAGACGCAAGTATCAAAAAGAAAAAAAAAATAATAAACAAATAAATAAATAAAAAAAAGGAAAAATAATAATAATAATAATTATAATGAAAAAATAAAGAAAGAGAAAACTGTCGCGCGCGCGATTTTTTCATTGACGTCTTTCATATTCACATAATTATCCGATGATTTAATTTGTGTTTTTCTTTTTCTTTTTTTTCTTTTTTAAATCGACAAACTTCAAACTTAACACACATATATATAAATGTGTGTGTGTCCGTAAACGTATAATTAAAGTTAAAAAAAATAATAAAACGGGTCTGTAAAAGAATTTTCTAGCGATATATTACATATGATATTGTGCTTGTAAATATGTCGATGATAATCACACCAAGAAAAAGAGAGAGAGAGAAAGAGATATAAAGCTCACAGCAAATTATTGTTTTTTGTTTCTTTGATAATATAATAATAATAAAAAAAATGATGCAAGCGTAAAAAGAAAAGTAATGTCCGAATGCTGGTCGACAGGAAAACAAGATTTGTTCAATTTTTCATAAGAAATGTGAAAACGTGTAAAATGTAATTGTCGATTTTTCAAAATGAAACTTTATATAACATACACATACGTACATATACATACATACATACATACATTCATACATACACACATACATATTTATATGTATATATTTGCTTTCTTTATCGGATAAAAAGAGTGTCTCCTTATAAATAAGGAAATATTATATCAGAGCAAATCAAAAAAAATTTGCGATATCGCATGTGTAATAACGTGGAGTCTTTCAAGAAGCATAGATTTCGTCTCGTTTTACCTGGTACCTTAGATTTTTGACCTTTTGCTGTCACGCACACTAACCGTACGGTTCGGTTTGTAAAAATTTTAGACGATATCAAAAATGAGAGCGAGCGAGAGAGAGCGAGAGAGAGTGAGAGAGTGAGATAGAAAGAATGAAAGTAAGAAGATAAGAAAGAAGAGAGAATGAGACACGCAAATAATAATAAAATAATAAAGTAACATAAAGAAACAGAAAGAGAAAGAGAGAGAAAGAGAGACGAGTTTGAACAGAAAATTATAAACAAAAAAAAAAGAAAAAAACAAAATCATGATTTTTGTCGTGATCCTCGTAAAGCTCGTAAGTATGATTTCGATAAGTGGCGTAATCACATATCACCGATCTCGACAACGATTTTCAAAAAGTCTCTAGGCGTTTTGCACGTTATATTACAAAAAAAAAAGAAGAAAAAAAAGGGTAGAAAAAAATAATATAAACGAGATGAGATATGATAATGAGTAAAAAAGAATAAGATAAAGATGATAAAAAAGTAGAAGAAGAAGATGATGAAGAAGATGAAACATATAAATAATGTAAACGGCTGGTATCGCTGTAGTCGCAATGGGACCGTTTTTTAAAACTATAAGACAAATTCTTATCCATAATCGCTCTTAAAAATAATCCCTTTTTTTCGCTCTATAATAATCGTCTCGAATATGATCGTATAGCGCGAAATAAATAAATAAATAAATAAATAAATAAAATACAAAAAAATACAAAAAAAAAAAGAACAAAAATAAGGACAGAACGTAATCAGTCCTTTACCAAAACATTTTTCTTTTTCTTATTTCTATCGGACAAGAACACACCATGGATGCTGCGACTGATAATAAATCATTAACAAAATTTCGATTACTTTTCTCCCTTTCGTAGATATTGAAATAAAAAATTAATTCAAATTAAAATGGTAGAAAGGGAGAAGAAAATAGAGAGAGAGAGAAAGAGAGAGAGAAAGAAATCGACACGAATCGCGGACGGGAGAATGTAATTTAAAAAAGAAAAGTAAAGAAAAGAAAGAAAAAAAAGAATCAGTAAAGACTTACCTCAGTAAACATATACTCAAGAATCAAACGTCTTAAATTCGAGAATATATACTGTAGTGCCGATGTCCTTTGTATATTTTCAATACTGTAAATAGATATATAAATACGCCTTATTAAATAATTAATGGTAAATTAATCAGCGCAATCACGCCGTAAAACGGCTGGTCGATCTTTGCGCATCTTGTCGAATATCGTCAGGTTGGTGCGTTTTACTATAACGAAAAGGAAAAAGAAAATAATATCCGTGAGAAGGAAAGAAGGAATGAAAGAAAGATGGATAATAGAAAGAGTATTATATGTGATCGGATAATTAACGTTTTTTAGTATGGAAAACAAAAAATGATAAGAACGGAAAGTAGAGTGCGAGAGGAGAATAAAGGAATAAATTAAAAATTAAAAAAAAAAAATAATAAAGATGGCCTATGTTGTTAAAATATCTCGAAAGTCGTCTATATTTACGTTACGTTGCATCTTCGGCTATGTATGACGATTCGTCTAAAGATTGTTCACGAGTTAATTATGCGTTAGTCGAAAGAAAGAAAGAGAGAGAAAGAGTGAAAAAGTGTGAGAGAGAAAGAGAGCGTATCTGTGTGAGAGAGAGAGTGAGAGTGAGAGTATGAAAGAGTGTAAGAGAGCGAGAGAGATCGTGATAAAAGAAAAAATTTAAAAGAATTAAAAAAAAGAAAAGAAAAGAAGGGATAAAAAGAAAAATTTTTTCGTGATATAACGATAGTAATTATTCATTGAGCGAATGAGATAAAATCGACGAGTTTTTTCGGCGAATATTTATTGCTATTATTATTTATGAAGAAAAAAAAGGTAGAATATTTACGGAGCGTTTCGTTCGCTTGTTGAGTTTTGAGAGAAATATAAAAGATAGAGAAAATAAAAAAAAGAAAGAAAAAAAATTAAAAATAAAGCGAGATGATAAACCGTGCGTAAAATGTATAGAGTATAGCCAAACGAAATAAAGGGAAAGGAAAATGAAAAGAGAAATAGGTATATCCTTTCGTTAATGAATGGAAATATCTAATTGGAAAAGATACTAAGAATAAAGAGGGGGGAGAGAGAGAGAAAGAGAGAGAGAGGAAGAGAGAGAGCTTGGTCAAACTCGTAAAACAAAACGACTTACCGTGATTGCGTTAATGAATAAACAAATAAATGATATGCGACGAGTGTACTTTCGGTGTATAATATAAATATTAATATTATACATATTATATATATATATATATATTATATCAATTGTCAGTGGTATTATACTAAGAGATGATAATTTTATATTTACAAGATAGAAGGACCGTTAAATTTAAATGAGTGTAATATACATATGTACTATGAATTCCCACCCTTCCCCGATTCTAGGGAGAAAGTTAGCAAAGCTATCTTATTTAATATAATATTTGGCATAATATTTATATATATAAATATGAATATAAATATATAAATACAAATATAAATATATAAATATATAAATATATAAATATAAATGAATGAATGGAAATGAATGAATAAATAAATAAATAAATAAATAAATGAATAAATATATATATATATATATATATATATATAAATAAATAAATATATATATATATATATATGTATATTATACATACACACAATGAGAGATAGAGCATAAAATAAAAAAGAAACAAAATAAGAAAAAGAAAAAAAACAAAATAAAATAAATACAAGAAAATGGATAGTCTCGGGTGCGACAATATTTGCCGAGCCCGAGAAAAAGTAAGAAGCTATGTGATCCACTACTACTAGTAGCTTTTAGCTGTAAAGACTTATACTTTATTTTGTAAATTTTGTTTATACAATGTTTGATCGTTCACGCATAATACTATTGTATGTGAAAAATAAGTTAATAAATCATTAACATGTGAAGTTAAAAGGCGTTCCATTTCTGTGTCTCTCATCGATATTCTTCATTCGTTATTTAAATATACATCATATACATGGTAAATATTATTTCAGTCTCTTTATTTATACATGTATCTATATATATATAAAAATATATTTTTCTACTTTAAAGTCAATATTTTCTAAAAATAAATACACAAGGGATGTACCAACAGCTAGAGTTTTTATACTTTTTACGCGTGTCATATTCGAAAACAGATACGAGTTGTTGCATCCTTTTCATTTCTTACGATAAATACTATTTAATTATTTTATTAATTTATGCATAAATTAACAAATGCAAAATTATTAACAGACGATAAACTGGAAGAAATAAAGAACTGAAATATTGGATTGAGTTGGGACCGAAAAATGGTTCGATGGTAAAATAATTCAAGATGTTTCTAGGAGCAGATGGAAGATGGTAGCAGGATGCTCTTCAAATGGTTGCAAGAATAAAATAAATCGATCGATATGTGGGAAGGTATACGAGGACATCCTTTAATTAATATCTACTACGTAGGTAAGATTAAATGAAAAGCTTCATTTCAAATAAAATGATTAAATTGTATAAAAATATACACAACTCTAACGACATGGTTTATTGAAATTATTCAACAATTAAATAAATTATTTTCTAACTCTAAAAAGAAAAATCATTTCTAATTGAATCTAATGCAAAATATCGTAATTTTATTTTTTTCTAAAGTACCCAAAGATTAGGGTAATAAACGATAAATATAAAGTAATAAATATTATCTGCTTATACTGAATATTTTACATTTGATATTATTTTACTTAACAATATACGATTTTATTCCTATTACCTTGTTCACAATACTAAGATATTTAATATTAGTAAAATAATATAAAATATTAATAATCAAATATAAAAAGTTAATGAAGAAAAAAGGAAGAAACTTATTGGACAACCTAATAAAAAGAACTATTTTTCATTCACGTTTTGAATCGACGTTTTTATTCGCGTTACGTCATGTGTGGTAATAAACAGAAGGGCAGACAAGGTATCCCTTTCGTTTGGACGATCAATGTCGTTCGGTTTTCGATACTGTTCGATTTGCTTTCTGTCTTTTTGTATCTTTTTCGAAATGTTTGAAATGAAGAGGGAGAGAGAGGGAGAGAGAAAGAGAGAGATAGTGTTACGATGTTGGAAATGTAACGTAAAGATCGTATCGCGAGCGTGTAAATGGTTAGGTACGATAACAGAAGTATATATCAAATGCGTGTAGGATTCGTAGGGTACGATCGATAGCTCACTCATTCGGCACTAAAAGGGTTAATGATGCCTGCCGCGCATAAATGGCGCTCATGGGCTCGAGACAAATGAAACGTAATGAGCGGATCGACTGAACGTAACGCTATTCGTACGCGTAACGTCTACCTCAACGTGATCATTGCGAGATTCGTAATGATACTGTCACACAATTCGAATACGAACGTTACAGAGGGTGTCAAATCGAACGAACGTGATTAGTCTTTCGTTTCTCCCTTGAAATTTCTCCAAATTGCTCTGTAATTGTCAATTTTATTTTATATGTTGCCTACGTTATTATACAATCTGCGTTTCTGTGTATTTAAAATCAAGAAAATATATTTAACATTAAAATAAAATAAAGAAATAATTTATTGTTTATAATAGTCTTTTATTTCTCCCTTGAAAGTCCTTAAAGATTAATTTACGATTGTGTAGAAAATTGAATAAATTTAATGATCGTTTGTCGAGATACAATATTAATGATATTATTTAGTTAATACTGGATGAAGGAAAATACTTTGATCGATAAACATATCACGAAGCTGACGTAAACGAACTGGCAATGTGAGTGGGCTGATCACAATCGCATAATTTATGGTACAATTTATCTTCTTTCGTAAACCTCGGGAATCTGATGTCTCTGGAATGGTCGTACAAGTTCGTGTCATCAATGCGATAAGAAAATTCAAAGATATTTCACACTCTCTTCTTAGAATCGAAATTGAATTCAACCTTACTCAACCTACTCGTCTTTTACTTGTTTCAAAGACATGAATGAGTGTGAGATAAATTAAAAATTGAATGATGTAGGGGAAGAATAGCTTTAGTTTGGGGTAGAAAGAACTTCATTGAGTAAGTTGTGTTAATATCGTTATTTGGCATAGAGACAATAATTAGGCAAAAGAACTATTATTCGAATAAAGTTTCTAAAAACGTTGCCAAAAGAAGTGGGATATTATTGGTACAGTTCACTTGTAACAACGTTCATTAGTAAATTATGGGAACATAGAATTATATTATAGTTCTTCTTTTAAAATGGCAAATACTTTCCAAAAAAAAAAAATAAAAAAGAATTAGTATCTGCAAAATAATGTTAATAAAAAAATAATCATAAATATATTAATATGATATAGTTTTCTTGATATATTTTTAATTCGTTATAATATCATTTGACCGCACACACACACATATATATAACATAATGTACATTATATATATATTAGAAACGCTATTGTGTTAAGGGACTAATTGACGACGAGAATTGAGATAGATGTGATCGTGCTTATCGATCTATGTATATGTATTGTTATATGTTTGCTGACGGAGAACGTACACGTTCACGTTTATCGGGCTTAACATAACAGACGCCACATTTGGAGGTATGTAGGTACAATTAGGGGTTACTGCAGCATACGTTCTCGAAATCGAAGCTGCATGAACTTCGAATCGTTGACAGTGTACATTGCGATAAATGCTCGACTGATACAAGTTAATTGGTGCATAGTATTAACGTTTTAACTTTCAAATAAATAAATAAATAAATATATATATATATGTAATCAATCACATTTAAACATGATGTGTATCATTATTTGCTGCGTTATTTTAAAATCATTATTAGTAATCATTTATTTTACATAATTTTTAACTGCGATTTATACACAACATTAGAGATGCATTTAAATTTCGAATTATATTTAAATACTATATATAAAAAGAAAATTTTTTTCTAAATGTAACGATGCTCCTTTATATGTAATAAATATAAAAATGAAAAATAAATATATTTGAGAAACTTGGGGACCGACTACTACGATATGATATAGAAGATGCATAAACTGATTCGTACGTTTTTAGAATTACGCCATTCTGTGTATCTTTGTCGGTTTAAACTAGTATGATAAAAGTCTTTCGAAATCCTTGTGCTTCAAATTCGGTATAATAGAGTACTTTGGTACAAATACATTCTTGAATTCACAGTATGATATCGTGAAAGTCGTAAACGGGCTTACTTTTCGTTATATGTTGAATTCTTTGCTGCGTCGATTTCGTCATGTACCGACATGATGTTCTATTTATCCGAGAAAATCTTTCACATTGTATATATAAATACGCAAGATATATCAATTTGAAATATATATCTCATTTTATACTCGTATCTTCGATGTTGTAAAAAAAACGTTCTAGCTTTGCATCGTTAAAGTATTATATATTTCTTTTTTTCTAAATTAACTTTTTTTTTATCATCGAAAGTCGATACACCGACAAAGTTACCCATTAGGAATATTATAAGCTTCAACGAGACTGAAAATACTCCTTTCAATCAGGAAAAGTTTCATTTTAATCGCCTTCATGTGAGACCTGTTCAATGCTTAATTCTGTAATATGACTCGCGTTAACAACGACGGAAACTGTTGCACACAAAATACACAACGAAGCCATGCAAGCCAGTCTCTCTCTTCGTGTTACAAGAAACCATATATCACGATAGCGTAACATAAATGAACGTTAAAACGACCCTTGTCGTCGATAAATCCTTAGAAAGAGTCTTTCTATTTTACTTTTCTACAATATAAATTAATACTTTTACACTTGGAAAAAAAATAGAATATTTTATTAATGTCATACAAAATTATCATTTGAAATTATCGCAAAAATATATTTTGGGTTTAAAGTTTAATTTGCATTGGGAAATAAAATGATTGCTATAAGAGTAGGCAGATTTTGTAAATGAAAGAGAGGGAGAAAAGGGAAAGGATGAGTAAAAAATAGTGAAAGAGCAAATGATATTTGAATTTGACGTAAAAGGACGTGACAAGAGCACGCGATACAAGCAACCTAACGAATGTCTCCCCAGCTCTCAACAAGCTTTCTTTGGCTATACCTGTTCTCCTTCAAACCAATTTATGCGTCTAGAGTGATAACGAGGGTAGTCTTTGCTACCTTCCAAGTAACTTTTCCTACGTTTTCGCGAAGATTATGCTTGTTTACCGTTTTTCTCGCAATCGAAGCTTTTACGATGACAACGTAAAGTAAAAGTGCTAAGTGACACTTCTAAAATGTCTGATCTCAAAGCATAATACGTTATATGAATGGGTACGTTTTGGGGGAAGGGGTGGAAAGGAGAGTGAATACAACGTTGTAGATGTTAAATGCAAACGTTGCTTCCGAAAGTTTGGCTTTCCGAACTACAACGACGTCGTTCTCCACATCTCTCACAGTTCGAACGTTTTCGAGTAGAATAGCCGGAGGATGCGAGAAAGGGGGATGAAAGTGAAAGAGAGAGGGAAAGAAAGAGAGAGAGAGAGAGAGATAAAATGGTTGTGGGAGTAAGAACCACGCCGACTACTCTTTCCTTCTTCCTCGTTATTCCGGGAAAATTCAACTTCGAGCTCGTACGAATCACCAAGACGACAATATTTTCTAGAGGTTCCTATTGCTCCGTCAGGCTCGATCTATCGAGATAAATTTTCGGATAGACTGTCTGATCATATTGCGACTTCGACTACTTTATTTCTCATCTTTGTCAAGGAAAAATTCGTATGAGAAAATATCGAAGAGGAAAATATTTCAAATACTTCCGAGATGACGTCAAATTATACATATTTTATTTCTTTCTTTTTATATTCTTTTTTTTTAATCGTAAGTAGAGACCTTTTGGAGTTCTTATTTTTTCTAATATAAAAACGTAAGTTTTTCTTTCTTTTTTCTTAGTAACTTGTTATATTTAATATCTTTTATTTTACATTATTTTGCTATTAAAAAAATGGTAATGGTCATCGAGATAGAATGAATCGTATATTATTTAATAAAATAATATGAAATAACTAATAGGATGTTGTAATATATATATAGTAACACAATAATTATTCGTGATATGATCGATTATGAAATAAAAAGAAGATTCCTTAAATGGGACCATATAACCAAAGAGAGAGAGGGAGAGAGAGAGGTAAAGTAAGTTTTGTGAGAAGTTGGGTGCCTCTCTCGCAAAACGACCATCGCGATATCGTACTCCGGTGGGCGCATCATGGCAATGCGATTACTAAATTATATACGAGCTGCTGCGCGTCCACGTTCACGCGCCATGAAGTGCATAACCAATATTTAACGGCTATTAGTGCCAAAGAGAATTTATCTTACGGCGCCATGGGGCGCTTGTACCCCCGCAGGGGGTGAACGTCGTGCGTGCTATGTTCGAACAGTGTTGCACGTGTGATTGTATATGTGATTCTATACGTGTATTAGAGAGAGAGAGAGAGAGAGAGAGAGAGAGAGAGACTGTACGCATATTCTATGCGACGGTAGCTAAATTACGCGACAGTAGGTATCTGTTATTGATTTACAGTCAGCAGATGCGCCCTTGTTGAGATGAATCCCCGTCCGGCGAATTATTTGGTAGACTAACATACGCAGGATAGATTCATGTTCTATGTATATCTCATCTATGCACCTGTCTTCATGATCGTGACCTCAATATATCTTGAAACACATCTCAACGTTCTTTTAACGTATCGTATTGACGACTACTCGATGAGATAGATCCATCTCTTGGGAATAATTCATCTATTTTCGTACAATCCTCCTGGATTTATCTATCCTCTCCCGTTTGTTACATTTACTATCAATAAATGAAAATAAACTTATTAAAATAAACTTATCTTTTGAACATTTTGAAAACGTTTATATGAATTATATCATCTTTATTTTTATTACTTTTATAAGACGAATATTATATCGAGTATTGTATAGAAATAAATCAATCTTATTGCTTTTACGTCGAGCTAAGAAAACGACGGATGATCAGTTTTTTTTTCTTCCACTTATGCGAAAGGTTAGGAGAGTCGTCAGTTTTATTCTTCAATGGCACGTTTCGTTATCATCGTACAAATTTTGTAATAGGGGTGGAGGGCGGGGCTGGTTGAAAGAAGTAGATGTGGAAAACGAGCAGTTCGTGAAACGAAAATCGTGCCGGAAGATAGAACGACCGGTCGGCTAGTATTGAAGACATTAAAGGGGATATAGAAGAGAAGATGAAAAAAGAAATGGAAGTAAAGATTGGAAAAAAAAAGAAAAAAAAAAAGAAAAAGGAATAAGGGTTAAAAGAAAACGATGAAAGATGAAAAGGAAGAGAAGGCTGCTGCTGCTGCTGCTGCTGCTGCAGTAGAGACGAGCTTTATCAAGCTATTATCCGTCGTTTTCGAGACATCGATCAATTAACTGAACGAGTTGGAGAATAAAGGGATGAAAAAAGATAGAAAGAGAGAAAGAGAGATATAGAGGAACGAAGGGAGACGTCTGATTCAAAGATAAAAGATCATCCAATCGATTTGGATAGTTCGTCGTGTGAATAACGCAAAGCGCAGCGATTTTAAGATAACAGAATCAGTCTCTGAGCTTGGAAAGAAGTACCCTCTCATTCTCTCTTTTTCTCTCGTAAGTAGAAGAAAAGGTAAGAGGGGAAAGAGGGAAGAGATGAAGGTAGAGACAGGAGATTGCGAATGCAGATAGAAATCCAAATGTTGTTTCTACGTCTACGTGGCTCCTCCTTTTTAGCCGCATCTGTGGTAGTTCATATCTATGTGTATACGTAAGCGAGAGCTGTCGCTTTTCGAAGGGTGCGGTGAGAGAGAGAGAGGAAGAGAGAGAGGAAGAGAGAAATGATATATATATATACTAGTGAAGAGCAGTGCCATATCAGCAAGAGTCCTCGCATCTCGTTTCTTTGACAGAACTTCTCCGTAGAAATGATGTGTTCCTTTGATTCCCTATGAAACGCTATTAATATGTTACGTTATATAATTGGATGGTTGATTATAGACGGACGGATACCCGAACATAGTCTCAAAAGTAAATATTATTTAGTATATAAGATAAAATAATTGTTAATAATGATTCAAGTATAAAAATAACACCATGCGAGGAGGATGAGTTCTCTTTCCCTTTTTCTCTCTCTCTTCATCTCACAAGATCAATCGATCGATCGATAGAATAACATCGTAACAAAATACTCTTCTTTAATAAGTTACTATGGATAATTAAGATAAAAAGGATGGAGGTTCCTGATCGGTTATAAAAAAAAAAAGATTATCATTCCTCTTATTTTCATTTCTTTCCTTTTCCTTATAAGGGTGAAAAGGATGGATCAAGTATTTACGTAGAATAGCAAATCTACTTCGGCTAGATCTTTCAGAGATTTACGTAGAGTGCATCTACGCTAAGGTATGGAGGACCTCTTAAATAATCCGCTTACCTTGCGATTATTGCAAATCAGAGGAAGGGTGAAGGGTGAAGGGATGAAGGAGAAAAAGGAGGTATGGGCTGCTACGGGTTTGTACGGGGATGAAAGAGGAGAAGGAAAGAGACGCGAACGTCTGGGAATAAGAATTCCACGAGAAATTCCAAAGGAGAAATCCTAAGTTCTCGTATAATTGCTGGCGCGGAAGAAAATACGCCGAACGGCGGCTAAGAAGTTGGGTGCGGGAGGATGAATCGTTCTTCGAAAGAGAACCAGACGAGGATCCCAACTAACTCCGGTGTGGTGCAGCCACACCGTCTATTCTTCGATTTCGAAGGGAAGCTAATCCGAACGATTCTACCATCTCACTCTCACTCTTTATATATTTGTCCGTCTATCTATCTATCCATCTTCATCTCTTTTTCTTGGTCGATCTTTTCTACCATTTTATTTTCTTTCATCTCCTCATTCATAATAATCAGCAATCTCACGATGGGAGGCTAATAATATGCATAATTATTCGTATCTCTTCCTTTTTTTAATACTTATTTATTTTTTTTATCTATTGCATTTTCGCCTCGAAAAATAATTGGTCAGTTTGTACGATTACGATTACGAATAATGATATTAATTATTGTATTTATTATTTAACTCGAATATAAATAACTTATCGGTAAGTGGATTTGTTATAGGATAATGTAGGAGTTAAAATTATATTATATAATTAAAGAATAAAATCAATATTTGATTATCCGTTGTTATATAAATGTATTCTTAGAAAATATGTTTGGTTTTTGGAACGAATAATCGCGTGAGATAATGCTAACAATTATTCTAAATTTATCGCGTTATACGTTTTATTGCGTTAACCGTAAGCGCGCATATTCGGTTAAATAAATTTATACCCAGAACAGAAGAGCAAGAGGAAACATGGTCAAAAGCATCAACAACTGTGGACAGAGTATAAACGCGATTAGACTCTACTGTGAATATTTTACATCGACGTTAAACTCATACCATAATTGTATTTTAGTTTCGGACAAAAGCATTTCGTTGGAAAGGTACTGTTTTGTAAAGTTTTCGTTTCAATTTCCTGTTTATTTTTTTTCTTCCCCTATTTTTTTTTTCTTTTCTATCTGTCCGATTGCACGGGATTTGATTGAATTATTTAACGGGGTTCTTTTCTTCCGCGCATGCAATATTGTTTATTAAAAATAATTCATTAAGAGGATCTTTTCTATTTTCTTTTTTCGAGGAATACTAAAATTGCGTTTTTTAATCTTCCTTCATCATTTTTTGTTTAAGTAACAATACGATACGATATGCGATTAAGTTGAACGTATATTTAGGAAAGTTCATGATCCTTCGATGAAGTTGATTATGCAAAAAATACTTCGCTGTAGTTCGAATGCAGAATCGTTTTATTAAATTATCAGAACTTTTTCTACGAATCGTCAAGGTTTTTTTACGGTTTTTACGAGAATCCGAATCGAACCGTGCTTCACAGCGGATATATTTTCCGAAGGGTTCTATTAAATCCGTTGACTGATTCAATAAACAGAACGTAAGAGATCTTTTATCGTTTCTTTTTCTGTACAATTTTAGATAACGATTATTGGCTCGTTATTGCGGTAAATTTTTTAACAGAACGAATTACAAACTTGATGATTTTAAGTTATCGTTCGTATTTTTTATTATTGCTTGTACAGCTAACGTTATTTCTAACAGAACATTTTTTTTTATATGTTAAATATGTTCTTTGAAAAGGATTTCAACATTGTGTATAAGAATAAAAAAAAAATGAAAGGAAAATGTTAACGGACGCAAAACTCGACTATGATAAAAGCTATAGTAAATTACAACATGCGAGAGAAAATGCTGAAAAGATCTAAAAGAATATATTCAGTTTCGTGTTTTGTTTATAACCATCGTCGAAGTTGGTTTAAAGTAAAAGTTCAATTATATCTAAAGGGAGGAAATTTTTTCAAAGTCAAATGAAAAAAAAAGGAACAAAAAACCGTTTTAAATCTTCATCAAAGGGGTCACGTAAAAAATTACATTTGCCGAGTTACGGTATGATGACGAGGTGTTTTTGAAAAAAAAAAGATGTTCCTCAAAGACTTTTAGGAAGAAAATCATTTTAATATAATTCTCTGGAGATAGTTGACAGAAAAACAGGTAGCAAATTTTTCATAATATACTCTATGTCTTTATATTCGATGAAGCATAATTGAAATATCTGAGTAATTTACTATGTATCGATATAGACGTACTATCGTCGATAGTACAGAAATTCCTTTTCTCTCTCCGTCTATCTTCCTTTCTTTTTCTCTCTTACTTTACTCGTTTCACATTTTCAAAAGGGAACGCGCGCGTTTATTTGCGAATTCAACTAACAAACAAACTCCGAAGTTCGCCCGATCGTTCTCGTTTGTCGAAATTCGAATGGAGCTACAGACTAAGGGCTGCTCGCTTGAGTTTTGCTTGGAACTTTGCTATTTACCAAAAAACGTCCCTTTAATTAAAGACGGATTTTCGTGAACTAAAGGAAATGTCCGACTATGTAGCAGCTGATAATGATCAATCAATTGATTACAGTTTTTAGACTTTCTACGTAGTCGGAAAGAGTCTCGAATGCATGAATTAAGTTAGTCCGAAACGGATGGTCGAATTAAAAAAAAAAAAAGGAAGAAAAAAAGAGAGGTTGAGAAAGAGAGAGAAGAGAGAGAGAGAGAGAGAGAGAAATAGAGAAGGGTTTGGATAATATTTTTCATTAATTGTCTGAGTCTATCCCGATTGTTTGTAGAACGAAAGATAAAGTCAAACAAGGGTGCAACCGTAGTAGGTTCGAGAAGAAACCTAAAAGAGATTATCGGAGGTTAGTTTACAGAGTTTTGCTGTTCCTATTGCGCTCACCAAGACTTGTATGATCAGACTCTTTATCGGATTCCGTTTTAACAGTTCTCCTGTCGAATTAGTTTTGCGTCCATTTAGTTATCGGTCGTCGTTTACCTCGATTAACCAAACTTCTACTTTCCCTTTGCTTTTCGCGAAATGGTGACACGAAACTTGGGTACTTTAATGGACGATTTGCTTGCACACCTTGATTTCCGTCAAAGGGTTCGATATTGTTACTTTTTACTATTTCGATCTCTTTAATCGCTTTTCGTTTAATCACACAAGCATTTCATTAACGTATAAAATATATTTTAAGGAAATAATATTTTTCAAGAGATAATCGAATATTTAATTTGAAAATATGATAGGTTGTGAAAAGTATAGTCTAATCAAAAAAAGAAATCGATTATTATTTATCGCTTTCGATGTAATCGATTTGTGTCACCTGACCACTCATTTATTTCACCTATCAATCCTAACCGCAGAAGAAAAAAATTGTTGTCGCAAAATTTCTCCCCTGAATTTCGTCAATTTAATTTAATGCCGGTCATTTATCTTTGTCAAATGTTTGATTTGAACATATCGAAGTTGTAGCTTCAATAAAGATGCTTGCGAAAAGATGGTCACGTAAAAGCTTATACCACATTTCTGGTACTTTCGACATATTTTTGGAACTTTAGAGTACCGAGTCACGATTTTACCGTCATATTTACTTCCAATGTGTCCTTTGAATTTTTCGATAAAAAATTTCACATAGATTTCGGTGAACTTTATTCATTCTTGAATCCTCTATTTGAAGACCATAAAAATCTTTTCCCCTCCTGAATATATATATATAATAATCGAATATACTATAAAATAATTAATGTTAAATTATCAATGATACCACGTCACGCAGAATTTATAACAAAGTTATATTAACCTGTGTACGATCTAATCTCATTTTGTATTAGTCATAAGAATTTGAAGTTAAGGGAACAAGGTTTACTACACATATGCTCTTATGTAGTATATAAATGATATCCATATGTGTATATATATATATTTTGTACGAGAGGTTTCCCTTATGGAGTTTCGAACAGTGGTAAGGTCGGAAATGATTCCGACGTTTAGGGGGAGAGATGGAAGCGGATCGTCGAATCCCAACGACGCCATCGATGCGCCAGCATATAAACTCCAACGGGTGACCATCGTTACGTGACTCGAATTAACGATCACAATTAACGCAATAGCCTGGGGCTTCCTCATATGAGCGTTGGTTGTGCAGGAAACTCCACAAATCATACGAGTTGTCTTCATCCATGAGTACTTATCACGGAAAGAGTAATCGATATTGTGACGTATTTGTAATTGGTAAAATTTCTCATCGATATGATATTTTATTACATCAATTCGGGTATTTTGTTTTCCATGGACAAATTATAGAACAATTTTATTATTCAAATATTGAAGCTTCAATGATACGCTCTTAATGAATATATTTTAATTATTATTTTCCAACAATTTGTACTTCTAGGATGGGGTTAAATTATTATTAAATATTTCATCTGAATTTTTATACAATTTTTTAATTGGAAATATTTATATTTCTCCAAATATATACGACTACGTTGTTTTATGAATTCGTTTCAATTTTGTTTTTTTTTTTATGATGTTATAAAATATTTAAGTTTTAAAAGTTATATGTTTTTGAGATAAATATATTTTCAATACAATCTTCGAACAATTTTCAAGACGTTTTTGACACCGTACGAAGAACGTTCCTATCCAACGAACAAATATAGCACCGTCGTAACATCTGCCACGTGGTAGTAGAAACTTTCTTCTCTTGCCAAGCTAGTATTAACTTTTCACTTAAAATTCAGTGGCTTATATGTGCACATATATATGTATTTATGATGACATCGGTATTCTCTAAAAGAGAAATCTCTTAAGAAATCTTTTACACTTTTCTTCAAAGTTTTATCTAATCAAATTCATCTTTCAGATTTTAATAAACATTCATTGTTACTATTAATCGAATAAAAATAATAAACGTACAAAGCATCCGAAGAGAAAGATCTTATTTTGTTTACAAACTAATTAGATATAATTGCAATTTTGATTTCGTGCACGCGAACATAATAAAAATCGCACGCGTACCTTTTTAAATGTATTTTCTAACGTAGTTGATGCACCTGCTATGCGTAGAAATTAGAATCGAATCATAGGGAATAAATAGTTCGAATTATATGCAACCACATGTCTTATTTTGACGAACTTTAATATAATTTGTTCGTATTTGTGGGTATAAATGAAAAAATGATCGTTTCGATGATAAAATACATTATCGCGTTTAATAAGAGTGCACGATTCTATAATCGAAGAATCGCTAAAAGTCACGTAAGGGATTTAATTTCCTTGCAAACTTTCTAAACGAAGACTTGCTAACTGTAAGGGATTAGTTTGATACTTAGAGTTCGTAGATCGTTCAAGGATAACCCTATAGAACGATAAGGAAGAAGGAACATGTGGCGTGATACAGAAGTACACCTACGGCATCCTTTAATTAAATCTGCGACCGATGCGCTAATCCGAGTCCCTTTCATTATTCCTCTTGATTAGAGGGCTTACGCTAATAACCATTAATGCCATTCTAATAACGTCGCACCAACCAGTCGTAATTGCGCTAACTTTGAAAGCCGATTTGAGACACGTACGGCGAATCACGTTCCTTCATTTCTACGTACCTTCATTCATTCATTCGTGTCGATTACTTTTCCGATAAGTGTCCATCGAAATGTCAAAGAATTTCCTAACTTTTACCTTTCATCCTCCCTTCGACCCTTTTTTATATATACAATCTATTCTATTTTTTCTCCTACGTCATAGTTCCTTTCTTAAACGAAGAACGAAAGAAGTGATTCTACACACACAAATTTCTTAAAGTTCGTTTAAACACGAAGTTCGCGCATTACACTTTTCTCATACTTACTTTAGTAGTACTTAGTGTAGTAGTAGTAGTAGTAGTAGTAGTAGTAGTAGTAGTAGTAGTAGGTTGTAGTTCTTGCAAACTATTCCAAGAAAAACTTTCAACGATTATGACTATAATATATTTTCAAATGAGCAAAAAATTCAATGACTAATTATGAATGTTCAATAATATAAGAAAAATGTTTAATATATGAATTACTAAATTTCTATTAGTTTAATTAATTACGATATCTAATGTGTTATCTCGCGTTACTTATATTTTACTATTTAATCGTTTTCTATTCTTTATACAAAATTTTAAACATGTTCGATATTTAATTATTGACAAGTGTTTTATCTATCATCATTCAACTTTTATTTAACGTATGTAACTACATACATAGTATATAAACTGCAAAGAAAATGAATATAAATTTGTTATATGAGAAGCATAGTTGGATAGCGCGTTTAGTATCGTAGAGAACATATGGTATCTCGCAAGAAGAGAAGTTTCTCTTTCTGTCTGTCTCTCTCTCTCTCTCTCTCTCTCTCTCTTTCGGTTAGAGGTACGCTGACCTAGCGTGATAATTCCCGTTTATCAAAAGCGATCCTGAAACAGCCAGTAGATCTCGCTTGCGTAATGTAAACACTTATAGTGCCCTACGCTCTGTTGATCTTACGCGAATGTTAAGCCCGGGTATGTAAAATCTAAATTGCAAGGAAGTTCGTGGAACTATCGATCGCGCGTGCGCATAGTACAAGAATATCGTTGACTCTTCTACCGGGTATCCTTTAATTATTCAGTACAGAAAGGGATACTGCCACTTTGCGTTTAGAATATCATTTCATTGAAAAGAAAAGAAAATAAATAAAGGGACACTCATTTATCATTCCTCGAGTAACGAGTATTTTTCTATTCTACGTTCGTACATGAATTTATACGAAAAAGAAAAAACGATTCATTTGAAAAATGTTTCTAAGATAATAAAAAAGAAAATATATAAGTAATCCAACGATAATGATTGATCTACGGAACCAACTCTCTGACTAACTTATATATTAAGTCTACCGGAAAGTTCTGTCCATTTCTATGACAACAATTTTCGACATGTAAGCACATGTTTATTTGACGATAAGAAAAATTAGTATTTTGTTTTATTCCGAAATCGTACAGAACTTTCCAATAAATCTAATATTTTATTTTCAAGCGAAATATATCACATCGATAATAAAAACTATACCGTATTATACCGTCGACAACGTTTGAGGCAAATTAGATTTATTGTTAATAACAATATTGTTATATTACAACTAATAATATTACCTAAATGTAATTACGTACTATATATAATATTGATAGAGAGATAGACAGAGAGAGAGAGAGAGAGAGAAAGAGAAAAGGAGAGAGAAAGAAGATAATAAAGGATAGAACAAAAGTTGTACACAGTCAGGTGTGAATTTGGTAAATCTGGCGTGAATATAGGCGCGGTCGATGCTTAGTATGGGGAGTATCGATATATTAATGAACAAACAGATAACAATAGGGATCCATGGCAAAGAGAGTGAGAGTGAGAGAAAGAGAGAGATGCAAATGGTGTATCGTTTCGTCCCGATCACGAAAGGCACGCGAGCGAATTCGACGTGCTCTAGCTGGTTTTCAAGCTCGCGTTTGAGGTCATCATTGTAACCGGGGGGGGTGGAGGGCTGAAGACTGAGGGTTGAGGGCTGGCTACCCGTGTGGGAGTGCCGGAAGTCACTTAGTATGGTAATTTCGTAATTTGTTTCCCATTGTGCTCCGGTATATGATGTCGCCATTGGTCGATCGATTCGCCTCGTCGAATGCATGCGCGTGAAATTGCCACGTTCCCATCGATGCGGTCTCGTTCTAAGAGAATATTCGACGTTTTTACTAGCTTCCATTTTTTCATTCTCTCTTTCTCTCTCTCTCTCTCTTTCACTCATATTATATGTATGTTTGTGTGTGTGTGTGTGTGTGTGTGTGTGTGTGTCTGTATGTATGTTCCTGTCTCTCTTCTCGTCGCAACGTCGATCGAAGCGTAGTACGCCGGGGACAACGTCAGTTAATTTCCCTTCGGACGATATCCCTATTATTTTTTTATTTTTATTTTTCCGTTTTTTTTTCTTTTTTTATTTCATTGCAAAAAATCATATATACGCCAGACAAAATTATTGTCGATGCGTAGATTCCTATCTTCGTTACTACCCTACAGGTCTTTTTATTTCTTCTCTTCTTCTCGATAAAATCGAAAATTAAAAAGCGCCAATGTCGGTTACCTCAGATAGAGAAAGAAAGAGGAATAATCCATAGTCCGGATAAAAAAGATCGATGTTATTCGTTAGTATTTGCTGATAACGTACGTTAAATTGCTTGCACCCTTTCGAGCGTAGGAAAATGCCAAATTGAATGGTAAGCTGCGCGGTGAGAAAAAACATGTGGAAAGTATTTCACTCTCTATCTATCTCTTTCTCTCTTCTTCTCTTTTTTATTCTTTCCAAGAAGGAGAACGGTAACGCGGTAAAGTAAAAATGAATTAGAACGCTGAGGTAATAATTTGAATACGTTCGAATTTGAACCTAGTAAAATTAGGGATTAAAAACTCGTTTTCTGTTTTTTTTTCTGTGAAAGAACGAAAATGTTTGTACGGTAAAGTACTTCGTTAGATTTATTTTTAACAAAAGAAAAGATTTATTTAACAAAGATCATCAAGAGAGCTGGTATTAAAGAATCGTATAATTAATATTTATTAAAATCTCTTTTTTAAAATAGTTCTCTGAAATAGAAGATATGAAAATGTGTCCAAAGGTAGAGAAAAAAATTTTCATCATCAAATGGAACGTTTTAAATTCTCGTAACCATATCCATCTATGCGAGTATGAAAAATAAGATGTAACTAGAGATTGTTACGCGTTAAAAATTGTTATTATTAATAAATTGTAAATGGAATTAAAAGTCGTAACGGCTGGATTACGTATAATGTATAGCCGAATATTATAAAAATGAATTTCATAAAAATTCTATTCAATTCAAAGGTGTAATATAATTGATAATAAATATAATAAAAACGTACATAATAACGTTGGATGATATTTATTCTAGAACGATTTTGCAATATCAAGCGATCGATAATTAACGAATGATTATCTGAAATAGATAAATGGCTATTACATGAATTTGTAGGTAAATCTAATTATATCGTTAATCGTCGAACTGGTTATCTATTGTCGAACTGTGACGTTTTATACCGATCGATTAAACATGGACTACAATTTTTCATCGAGATTTGTTGCTAATTGAGTTGAGTTTTACGGATACGGGTAACTGCAGATATATGCACTTATTCTTGTCTATTGGGTCGCACGTTCTAAGAATTATATACTTGCATTCACATTATTTGCTCTTTATATAGTCGTGTGTACTCGCTTGTGTGTGTATACATGTATATATGTGTGAGTATATATCCCATTAGTTTTCTTTCCACTGCAAGACTTACGGACACATTATCCTCAAACGTTCCGTCGTTTTTATTTTCGCACGGCGTTTACTTAATCTCCTTCATTCTCTTGAAAATAATGGCTGGTTACCAGTTTCTTTGTCACGCGATATTTTTATCGAAAACCCTTTCGAGCATAACTCCTTTTCGAGTTATCTTAATCTCCAAAGCGAAGAATTATAACGAATTCATTTTCTCAATTATTTATTACGCAATAAAATTCGTTATCAGGATTGGCAAATATATTCATTCATCGATAGAATTAATTATATTAATTCACATTCATTTCATTTATTTGTTCTTATAATATAGTTATACAAATACATATAATAAAACAAATACGTCACAAGGGGCGAATAATTTGTAAAATAATTATTTATTAAGAATATGCATTCCTGCATATATATTTTTCGAGTCTGTGAATAGGAAGCAAAAGTAAAACTGGGTTATCATTGTTGTCACGAAATAGATAGGTTCTCTCGACTTTGCATTCAAAATATTCAATTAAGCTTAATTGGTTCAAGTATATGTAATGAAATTTCATTAAATGAAGAAGCACGATAATTAATATATGAAAAACCACGAAAGAGAAGACATGTCGGATGATACTGAAGAATGCTTATATCCTTGACCTCTTAACGTTTTCTAACTTCGAGTGAAAGGGGTCTCATGATATTTACTAATGACCTTCTGAAATGACAAACTCTATCTAATTTCCTAAAGTGCTTTAACGTTCTCTCTCTCTCTCCTTCCCTCTTTCTCTCTGTCCTTGTCTGTTTCTCCTGCACTTGTCAGAAGAAAACTTTCATTCCAAGTGACACGACCGAGTATTCGAGTATCATCTTGATAAGAGATAAAGAAACGTTGTAAGAAATGGACGGTAGCTTAAGAACGATCATGGAAAGAGGTCTAACAATGAATCCTTAGATTCGATAGATGAACCTTACGACTACTATTAGATCGTAGAATTAAGATGACTTTAGGGATTATCGCATTTACTCTCTTCGGTTAGGGGAAAGAAGCTTGAGATTGCGATAATAGAGTAGCCATATCAAGCAGAAAAAGTTTCGAGGAGTCGTCGATTGTATGAACGAGTGGACACCAAAAGGAGGAAATAAGGGAAATCGTTTTGAGGATTATAGGTCGATATCGTTGACTGTAGCAATTAGCTTGGATTTATTAAACATTTTATAATCACTGATCGTTGCCTTTTTCCCTTCGATCCAAGACTTTAATTGTCTACTTCTTTATTTCTTTTCTATTTCTTTTTATCATTCTCTCTTTATCTAGATATACATATATATATTATTTTCTCCATACATTTAAAGTATCCACCAAACGAGAAGAGCCAGTTCCCCGTGGACCATCGTAATCTTTTGCAAATCGTTGGTAACCGTAATGATGGTCGGCCATCCGGGTATGTTCGAAATGAGATTCCTTTTACTATCGCCCCAGAACCGACATGTTTTCCCCTTCTAACCTCGAGAAAACTAGGAATCAAGTGGATGAAAGTAATAAAGGAAATTATAAAATTGCCGAGTCTTCTCGGTAATTCTCTCTTGAGTATTAAAAGGGTAAAGATATTGTAATTGTGGGACCAAGGTCAATGGAACTTTTGTGATTACGGTAAATCGTAAGTAGAAAATTAATGTTTATTATGATTAAGTCATTTAATTTATCTCCACGGCTAACTAGAAAATTCGTACCTCTTAGATACGTGCTCAACGGACCAATCAAATCTAATATGGAATTTCCTATCCTTGAAAGATTTCACCAGAGACTATTAAGCATCAAAGGGGCCACGATGGTCGAGTTAATCGAGGATCGCGTAGAAGGAAATTTTCTATGCGCTGGTGGACCTCTAGATCGTATAACGTAGAACTCATTTCTTAACTGTTTGCACGTCTCATTGATTAACTGGAATACCTGTGCTAGTTGAGGTCGTTTCACATGCTCATCCCCCTTTTCTTGTTACCTAACGACGCTGAAAGTGGATGTCCCTTTGTTGGAACCTACTGGTATCCCAGAATCGCGCAAAGATCACGAATAAGGGTCTCTTTACGAGTGCTGGAATTTCTTTGTGGGAACTGAAGCAAGTCGGGCATATCATTTTGCGAGCTTATTAGTATAAACCCTTCCGGTTCTTGGTTTCGGTAACATCGTTAACGAATAAAGCGAATGGGATTACTTTCAAAGTACTTCCCGATTATGTAACCCGGAACTCGGTGTTCGTAAATGCTTTTTCTCTTCCTCTCTCTCTCCCTTTTTTTTTCTCTTTCTTTCATTACCTCTCTTTCCCACTTTTACAAAAGACACGCTGAAAGAAAGCTGTATGAAAATTCGAAACATTTTACTTCTATACAAAAAAAAGGAAAGGATTTGCGTTTGAGTATTTTCATCTTAATTAATAATTTAATTATAATAATAATAATAATTATAATAATAATAATAATTATAATAATAATAATAATAATTATTATTATTAATATTATACAACATTATTATTATTATTATAATATTAATAATAATGTTTTCTGTGAAAGAACGTAGAATAAGAAAAAGCATTTTTAAAAATAAAACTAAAACGTTTTTGATTCGTTCAAAAAACATTTCCAAGAGGGTAAGAAATAAAGGAGTCTCATTACGTAGCACCCCGTCGTTCTCTATTTTAGTGTTAATCGAAGCTTTTCTAATTACATAAATGTGCAAGGGAGACTATTCGAACGTTAAATCGATTGTGCGATTTAAGTGAGCGCCAAGAGGCAGGAGGCCAATTGGCAGGGGCACCTTCTTTTTCCACTTTCACCCTTCATTCTTACTTATTTTTCTTTTTTTTTTCTTCCTTTTTTCTTTTTTTCATTCCTTTTCTCCCCTTTTTTCTCTTTCTGGTTTTCTTTTTTCGTTCGTTCTTTCTTTCTTTCTTTCTTTCTTGCTTACGTACCGAACGACCCCGTTATAGACATATCGAATACGGCAATAGCGACTATTTACTGGTGAAAACTAAATTGCGCAACGTAGCGAGCATCGAGATAAATCTTTGCACACGAAACGTCGAATAGCTGATAAAAGCGGACGGCCAAAAGGGAGAAAGGGCTGAACTCACTCTTGCTAGGGTTTCGTATCCATTGTTTTCGATCGACCATTTAGTTCGATTGTTTTATCGCAATATATGCAGTCGTAAACGCCTATTTGCAAGTAACCAGTAACTCCCCACACACACACAACGATGAACGATTACTAAGAATTTTGTAGAAAACTAAATAAAAATACAATTTGTGTTTATTATATCTTGGAGAAGTTAAAAAATTATACTCGATTTGATTTTCATCGGAATATTTTATGTAGAATTTTAGAAAAACAGTTAAAATGATTATCATGAAATGAAGAACAAATTTAACGTTTGTGTTTTAGAGTTATAGAAAATTGGAAATTTGTTTTTCTTTTCTTTTAATTATTATTTAAAAAAATATTCACGTAGACGGGTGTGCTCATAAATGTATCCATCTGTGGAATTTGCGTTGACCGCATTATATGTTTTCACATTCCCGTGGGTTGTTCTAATTCTTTTATTTTAGTCGTACTTTATATCGCAAGTTACTCGACCTGTTCAAATGTATACACACACGAATATAATACACATATATATAAATATATATATATATATATTCAATGATTGGGAGACCGCTGGAAAGTAGTAACAGACGACCATCGGTAGACTGGCTCAATTAGTGGAATTGGTCAAACCGCTAATTAGTTGGCAGAAATTTGGTAAACACATAAGCCAGACGAGATACACAGATATATCGTCGCTATCGAATTTATCAATAGCAGACACCTCGTGTTGTTAGTTTTATAGTTTTCTGGTTGGTAGTTTTCCGCTAGAAATCTATCCATAAATCCTAGGAAAAATTTAAACGTACGAGTTCAACAAATTTTATGTGTTTTCCGTTGTTGCGACGTTTTTTACGTTTCGTGTTTTGAGTTTCGTTTGATCAGTCAAGTTACAAATAGCTCGAAAAATACCTATCCTTATTTGAAAGTTTAAATTGGAAAATAATATTTAATTCAACGAAATGATGAAACTTTTAACAACGAATATAACAATTAGTTATTTCCTGGTCGAGATGCAAATGTTATTTGTTTTACGAGTTATTATAAAAAAACTATAAAAATAATTATTAATAGTTGAAACAAAAGAAAATAAGAAAAAATATAAACAATTTATTTATTTAAACATAGAGATATGATAAAATATGTTAATTGCAGTATACGTTTTTTCGAGTCCGCATATTAATTAGATAAAATTTGGAAATAATATATAAGAGTTAATTAATTAACGTTAAATAGTGAAATTATTAAATTTGTTCGTCTTGAATAAACTGAAGTAACTCTTGCATTTAATAATTCAAGTACCCTCCCCCCAAAAGTTTGGAGGAAGATCACATAACGAGTATAAATTACGACTATCCGTGTTCAAGCATTTATGTAGTCGTGTTAAACGTAGAGACTGACGACACATATATTCAACGTCCCAGTTATTCGAGTCACATCTATATCTAGTCTTCATATCCACAGGCTACTTGTCCTTTTGTAATCAAAACTAGGAAAACCTATACAACTGTTTCTACGTTTCTAACATTCACGAATTAGTCCGCAGTAACTTATTACAGTAATGAATTAGCACAATTCAGAGATAACTTTAATATCTCGCGTAAATTGTATTCCGAATAAAATGATTTTTCGAACGAATTTCAATCAGATTTATAAGTTAAATAAAATACATTTACGGCGATATTTTTTATCTCGATGTAATGTCGTTAAATAATATATATGCGAGATTACTCATCGATTAAATAGAAAACTTATTGATTCGTGAAAAGATATATATATGAATGATAATGAAATTGAAATTACACTTACGCTTTGGTCTCTCGAATATACGTTTTGAATAGAGTTCGAAGCATTGCAAACATTAATTACTTTAATGACCCATTGATGATGCTCTATTAAAGCTATTTAATTTTCTTCTATGTAGGTATGTTCGCGTATATACGAATAACTAATTATAAAAAGATATTAATAATTTGTTGTCATTGTTATTACATAAATAAATTGGCGAATAAAAAAAAAAGAAAGAAATGAATGTACTATTCACGAATACGTCGGAGTTACTAAATTATCGTTACCTCGTTGAACTTTCATTATGATTTAAACAAAATAACGTTGCCTTTAAACAAAATATATTGTTCCTTTGATATAAATATATATATTTTCATAGAAAATAATTAAACGAGTAAAATTGATGTGTCGAGAGTAATATTTTGTAAGAAACAATTAGGATGCGGCTAAAATTGTTTTCAAGATGAGTTACTTTAGGCGACATTAGAGCAAATAAATTATCCCTGTCTTGATCGGTAGCATATTTTTTAATACTGGCGAACAAGGAGGAAAACGTTAGGCGAACTCACTCGGCTGGCTGGTTTGCGTTAAATTATTAATTATTCGACAAAGATTACTTAACGAGCACCATACGCTTCTGTCTGGCGAGTCCGACGGAAAATTAATTGGCGTAATTAAAAGAAAATTAAAAGTGCCCTTCCATCCATCTTTATATATCTCTCTCTCTTTTTTTTCTCTCTCTCTCTCTTTCTCTCTTGTTAGAAACCCTCTTTCTTCATTCCTCTCTCTTATCCTCTGGACTTTTGCAAGGTCGTAAGGATGCTCGTAAAAGTGAAGTCTATTTAAATCCCCCACTGTCAGCGAGAAAAGAGACTTTTTGAGAAAAAGAGCACACACCTCGAAGCCCTGTGGACCGCGCCAATGCGAATTAATTTTAAGGACAGTTCTTGGATGAAACAAAAGGTAAGATACGAGTCTCGAAAAGAAGAGAAACTTTCATCGAGAAGGGTTTGCCTTTAGCTTTCCCTACCTCCTCCCCTCACCTCATCTCATCTTGTTGGCGTCAGCTCGCTTTTTCTCTTTCTCCTCCCCTCTCTCTCTCTCTATCCTCTCTCTATTTCGTTCTTTTTCTTCGAAACAATACTAATTGAATTCAATTGCGGAAAGGTTAGCCGGAAAGATGTGGATCGTATTCCTGGATGACAAACACTTTGACGAGGAAACCCAAAGTAAAAACTTCTTTCTTTTAAATTGTTATTCACGCGAGACTGGGGCTGAGAATGTTAAGACAACTGTTGTGATCTTTAACTCGTTCGCGTTATAACGAAAATGAAGGAAAAATTATTTATTCTTTCGTAAAGGAACATTAATTATTATCATAATGCATTAGACGAAGTATACTCACATTCGCGAAATGTAATTAACCTAATTTCAATGTCTCTCCCATTTTCATTTTGATGTTTACTTGAAACTTTTTCTTCTCTTATCAAAAAGTTCGGCTCTCTCGGTCGACGATTATTATTTTCGGAAAAGAGAGAGAGAAAGAGAAAGAAACAATGAGAAAAACTTGCAAGATTATGACTTTCGACGGGACAAATATTTGTTTCGTGGACAAGGAAACAAATGTTATTATTATTGCTATTATTACGAAAAGTTCGGTAACTAACAATAATTCGGATAAAAAGAAATAGACATTTATAGCAGGGGAAAAGAAAATTTATATATCCTTTAATCGTAACGAAAGATATATGTGTATATATATTGTCGCTTTAATAAAGTGCTTCCTGAACTTATTTCACTCGTACCATTTTTTTTATCAAAAAAGCTATGGGGATGAACTTTTTCAATATTATTAAGCAAATCCCGAGCATGCATTCCGTCGGGAAAAAAAAGAAAAAATCCAATTTTCGAGATAATCCTGTATCCAACATAAAGTCTTTGCGAGGAGCTTTCAGTTAGGAAGCGCTTTTGGCTTGACTGTATTTCAATCCTGAAAGTGGAGGACCTCGCTTTTTAAGCGGGGCGGAACTCGTCTTTAGCATTTTCTATGAAACGAGACGAAGAAGTGGAAGAGAAAGAGAAAGAAAAAAAGAGAAAAAAAAGAGAAAGAGAGAGAAAGAGAGAGAGAAAGAAAAAAGAGAGAGTGAAATAAACGAGAGAGTAAACGGAGGAACGGATTCATCGATTAATTTTCACTAAAGCATCTTCGTCAGCCAGAAAGTTGTACCCGGTTTGAGTGTAGTTATCGATATTTTCAAGCACGACGTAGTTTGAGATTCATTAACGCTTGCTTAGCAAGGGGTTTCTTCGAAGGGAGGACGCATAAAATCGCTATCGAGATGGGGCATTTCCTCAAGGATACAACACAAACCTTCGTTCATTTCTACTTCGTCCCTTCGACTAACAAGTTCCCTTCACTTTTCGCTCTTTCAGTTTCTCTTTTCGAGACCAAATACACCATACTCCACTTTCATTCGACCATTCGTTCGTTCGTTCGTTCGTTCATTCGTTCGTTCGTTCGTTCACTCGTCGAGTTATCACGGGGTTCCTTTATCGGACGCTACCCTCGTCTAGGCCCTCTCTCGAATCAAAGAGACTCCCTTCCTCTTTCCCTCCCACTCTGTTACTCCCTCTCTTTCACTCTTCCCTACTCACACGGTAGCTCCAATGGTACAGCCAATTTCATTATGTACGTTCTGTCACCGACAGAACACCTACACCCAGGAAAAAGTTTTGTCATGTCAATGGATTGGAGAAATCGTCCAAAGAGATAAGGGGTAGCAGCATCCAAATCTCTATCAACTCGGGAAACCTTGAATTATGTTGATTGGTTTCACGTTCCAAATAAATAAAAGAGAAAAAACAAACAAACAAAACAATCAACTTCTCTTGTGATGTCCTGTATGCAGCAGCATATATATAAAGTGAAATTACTCGTTAGCTATTAGGTTTAGGACTAATAAAGGTTTATACTTTTTTACTCAGAATTTTATACTCGACCATATATATATCTTGGTTTAAAAAATATAATATTCTGTTTAAAAAACCGAAGTTGTCTTTCAAATCTTTGAAATGTTTCCACCTATAAAAAAATTACCGCACTACATACTGTATCCTTTCAAACCATGCAGCTTTTGCATTTAAAATTCTTTCGTGCAACTCATATTTTGGACATTTTGCGTGGACCACCCTGTATATATATATAAATGGAGGTATACGAGATACGAAGAAACGAAAGAAATTGATTTTAATTAATTGAGTAGACGTAGGACGTCAAAGTGTGTCTTTATTATTATAAAAAAGTGAAAGGATGATGGAGAAAGAGAAAAAAGAGAAAGCATAAGGTACTTGATATATAGGTATAGTCCTTGCGGAGCGTTCCCAGTTGTAATTAAAGGAAAACGGGCATTGGCGAGTCTTCTGCGCAGATTCACCCTCGGTTACCACGTTACCACTAGCGCGAGCCCTTCGTTTGGGATTTCTCTCGGTCGGCCCTCTCGAATCAAAGGAACATCCCTCGTTGGCTGGTATCACGGTCAATTTCATTACTCGTCTTCCGGGTCGTCAGGTAGACACCTTTGAATTTTCCATTAATTTCCCGCCGGTAGCCCCTCTAGCCATGTACAGTTTATTTCAGACACCGTGATGCGTGGCTATGAGCCAACACACGTTCACGCATCGGTAACGTACCTTTTAAACATGTAATAATCGAACATCCGTGCATTCGCTGAAATTTATGACGTCAAATCATTGTCACGTGCAACGTTTATATTATCAAACAATGGGATCGTGTTAATTCAGAAAATATACGAGATATCATTAGATACGTTTGTGTATGTACCACGTGGAATATTACATTTATTACGTTGTTGATAATCCAACTTCGTAATTGCTAATAATCATTAAAATATTCTATTAACTACACCAAACGAGTTTTGATTTTAAGGTTTAATGATATACAAAGAGATTAACGACAAACTAACTGGTATGTTTGCACGCTTTAATAAAGAAGTTAAGAACTATTTTCAGCACGCTTTTTTGATATATGTATATAATTTATCCGTTAAAAGGTCGTATTTTAATTTTTTTTCTCCCTTAAAAAAATAAAAAAAAATGTTTCCATGTATGGGAAGGCTACAGTGAATAATAATCTCTCCGAGGAAAATTCTCTTGCTACACAATGACGCACGACAATGTTGCTCTGGATAGACACGACGACAGCTTCGTTCGTTAACGTGAAAAGCATGGATTATAGATCACTTTGTTGTCATTCATGAATAACAATAAAATTTAATTGTGTCGATGGTTTCACGTGCAAACGTTGGGGAGAAAGAAATAACCGCAGATAATAAGCTAACAAATGGAAGGTTTTATCTAACAGCGTAACTCTTTTTACCGTCCTAATAAATAATGCCAATACTTTTCTGGATCCAACTTAACTCTCTCGCTTGTTTCTTACTTTATTCTCACAAAATAAAGAAACGTCCAATAAAGAATGCCCATTTTTTATGAAAAAAAAGAAACAAACAAAAAAGAAAAACTCGGTGATCTTTTACTTTAACGATTTCATCAAAAAATTAGAAACTTCATGCTCGTTAGGAAGGTAAAAAAGATTCGCCATAAGAAAAAAAAAGGAGAAAAAAATTATACGACCGAGGTTTCGCAAATAAAATGAAATCTACTTCTTTGATGATCCGCTTGTTAGTTCTTGGTCGAAGACATTGTAATAAAATGAAACATCGTTGGTCTCAACGTGCAAAGGAAATCTCCGAGAGATATTCGTTTAAATTGCAGAAGAAGAATGAGGTATTTGTAACGCAACGTTGTGGATTATGGATGCATTTCTCTCGAATTGCGCCAGTATTTAATTACGTCGCATTGCGCTCAAATTGCACCGCAACATAATCAAATCAACAGTGGGTCGATATAATCTGTGCGAGTCGAGAAACCGATAACTCGCATTGTTTTCTACGTCTTCTTAATTCTATACCAGAATAATAAAAACTACGAAAAGTATATCTTTTAAGTATTTTGCATACGCGAGAGAAAAAAAATCATTCTCTCAATTTAATTTAAATATCTATTCAATATTATTTCACGTCAACGAGAATTGTTGATATCTTCTTTTTTTTCCCTTTCTTTCGTTTATTATCCTTTTAATAAATTTTGTTGCAGGTAAAATTTCTCGACGAACAATCGTGGTTCTTTTATAAAGAAAGTCTCGAGCGAAATCCAATTAAGGATAAAATTTCATTGTCCCTGTAATAGACGAGTCTGTTAATCGATGTAGAGGGTGGTGATAAATGCGTTAAACGTAAAGTCGATTTGATTGTGGCAAAACCACTTGGATGGACTTAATAATCGTTTATTTTCTACCACCCAATGGGCCAGTAGAATCGAATGAAAGTTTGCGATTAACCACGACGTTGTTCTCCCAAGGATCAGGTGCCTCGTTTAATTGTTTCTACCAAGCACGAAATTACTCTGTTTCTCTTTCCTTGTATGCGTAGTTTATTGGTACGCAGATACAAGAACGAATGGACGATAAAGAGAAATAAAAATAAAAAAAAGGAAAAAGAAAGAATGAATCTCTCGGATTCTTTGGCACGCGAGCTTGCGACACGGTGGTCTCATTCAATTAGACGATTGGTCGACTTTCCGAGAATAACGAACCCTTCCTGTTCTCTCTCTCTCTCTTTCACCACTCTTTTTCTCAAGGGACACTTTCTTTTCGGGAATTAACGATAAAACGAATGGCCCCATTTTTGTGGTAACAGTATGAATGAGAAAAATATCCGCAATAAAATCCAAATAAATGTGTCTCTCTGGGATACGAAATATTTCAGCGCAATATAGATTCCTTTTTAAATTGTTTAATTAATCGTTTGATTCATTAGAACGATATCGATATATGCATCGTTTACGAGTTTATTGTTTAAAAACTACGTATTAACGCTTAACCGTATCTCGCGAATAAAAATATCAACTGCAAGAAAATCGTACGTTTAGAAATTGATAAAAAAAAAGAAGAAATTTTCATTTCCCATGAAAATGGTATATGAGATATATTGCACCGTGGAATAAAATTTAAATGGTTTCGAGTTAAATAGTATTCGATTTCAATGACTTCGATTCGTGGTTCTTTATTGCTTTCATTTATTTATATACAAAAGGATTTTTATATTTTATGATTTTTCTCTTATTTCAGAAAAAAACAAGAAACAAAATAAAAGTATGAGTGTTTTTTTTGAATAATTATTTTATGAAATATGAGAGATAGGGAGAGGGAGAAAAAAAACAGATAAAAGATGAAATAGGAAGTATAAAATGATCGTTTAAGAAGACTAAAGACAAGTAGTCGTTGGCAGGGATCTTTAGGAGCAAACTCTCGTTAGAGTTTCAGCGTTTGCTCGTTAAAGGAACGATATCGAAATGGATTGTGTTGCCCCGTTCTCGTCGTGTGTCCGTAAGGAAAAGACGTTGCTCGTTTTTCTTCAGACAGTGCTTTTCGCAAGTATCCGATCAGTTAGTTTAGAAGTGTTTCGCTAGAAATTCTCCCGCGCTTGTCTCGTTAACGAGGACAGACGAAAGGGAACACCCTTCGCCATCCTATTCGGTTACGCACCCCTTCGATTCTCTTCGCTTCGAGGCATTCTCTCAACTTACTTTGCTCGACTTGCCACGTTTCTGCAGTGACAAGAAGACACGTTTTGCTCGTAATTCTTGAAAAAGTATTTCTACTTACTCTGATCGAAACAGAGGAAGACAGACAGAAAGAGTGAGAGCAAGAGAGAGAGAGAGAGAAAAAAAGAGAGTAGAAAAGCTTATTATTATAAATATTGTATAATATTTTTCTCCAGTAAATAAAACTATTTGTAAGAGTTAGAAAAGTGTCGTAGATTTATGAACCGATTTGTTTTCGTTGTTCATTCGTTGTCAGCTTTAATAATTTAATATGCGTTCATTGTATATATGTGTGAGTTGTGAAAGAATGAGAAAACGTTTAGATATGAACAATTCGATATCTAATTAATCTTTGTAATGAGATCTTACATCAGTAATTGATAGAGATCGAAGTTACTCGAAATGTGGATGAAAGTTAAAGAAAATTGTAAAAGAAAATATGAGCTTAAAAGAATACAGAAGAAGTATAGTGCTCATTAGTGTTCAGTAAATGAAAGAACGTATTTTTCTTTTTAGAACATTACTTAATGTAGATGTTTTTTTATAAGCTCCTTTCTTTAAATTATTCTGAAAAATAAAATAAATATTAAATAATAAAAATTGTGGAAAATGAATTGAGCATGTGTATTGCGTATTAAAAATGGTGAATTACTTCTGTTTGTAAATAATTAAGGAAAGATAAATATCATAGATCTACTTAGTTAGTAGAAGTATTGCATTGAAGCGTATAATTAGTGAACTTAGTCTTACAGCATCGATAAATACAAGGTTATTAGCGTTATCATCGTCGTACACCCTGCACGTTTCTCTCTATTTCTTCCGATTTAGAAAATGACCAATCTTCGTTCTTTTCTCGAAGATTTATCGCAGGAGCACCAATGCCTTGAACAGAAGCGTAATTCTCCGTAACCAGTCGAGACGTATCGATCGCTTTCGGATTTATGTGTAAAATATTAAGCTGTAACGAGAGAGAAAGAGAGAGAGAGAGAGAGAGAGAAAGCTAGTCTTACAAAACGGAAGGGCTCTCCGCTTCGATGGCCACTCGATGTTTTATCGCGAATGCTTTGTTCCGTAAAGAAAAGAAGTAGAACCTCTCAAAGCTGTAAAGTCGATAAACCTAATATTTGCACGGGTGAACGATCTCTCGATATCTTTTTCCTACCTAAAGTATTCTACGATTAACTAAAGCTAAAAAAGATACAATTAGCTTTTACTCGTTATTTAACATTTTCCTTATGCATATTATAATGATAATTAACTACATAAAAATAGATATCCAAAATAAGTTCTTTTTTTCTTGTTGGTTTTGTAGAAAACGCCTTCGTTATTATGAGTATTAATTACGAGATAAGAAAAAGTTAAGTTAACAGGAGGGGAAGTCTCGTTCGCGAGTTTAAAAAGGGGCGAAATATTCACGGTCATTCACGTTGAAACGTTACAAAAGAAATTCAGTAAGTTGGTTCTTGCAACCTGTAATCAGAGACGAGCCTGGGTGACTCGCGTTGCTTTCTGATTTACTCTCTTAATTTTGACACAGAGAGGGGAAACAAGAATTTCATTTGCGGAGTTAGTACGTGTCGCGTATACAAATTTAGTTGAGAGAATATCTCACGAAAATTTGCAAGGTCTAACGTATAAAAATATAATTAATATTATCATTTTCTTTTTTCTTTTTCTTTCACGTGGAAACAGAATTCTCCCTGTTGCGCTTAGTGTTGTTCATATTTTGTTCATACTTGTCGCTTAAGACACACACATATACACACATACACTCAAGTTTAAAGAGAATAGGACAACAAAGAAGAGCCATAAGAGATTGTTACATACCAGAACTGAAGGATCTGCAAACAGAATAGATATTCGATGCGCTTGTCATCAACTTATTGACTTTAGAGTCAACCTTGAAGCTTCTACTGAGGATAGCATTTCATGGATATTTACGGAACTGGAAGTTCGTGAGAGATCAGTTGCATCGAACCAAATTCAATCGGGTAAAAACATGCTTTTGTTACTGGTCCATTAGGGCGGACAAAGAAAGCTTGCAATGACGGAAATAACGATGAAGGAGAGAGAACTCGTGAAATGGGAGACCGTGCCACCGAAGAAGAAAACGAATAAGAACGACGTGTTTCTCTTATCTGAATTTCAAGTTTTGCCTTTCCCCCTATTCCCTCGTTTCCTTCTTCTCCACCTCCTCATTCTCCTTTCCCTACTTATTTCTGCTCTCTCGTAAGAGAAATGTTACGCTAGTCGTTGTTCGGCGTTGAAGCGAAGAAACGGAGGTTTGCGGTACACCCGTTGCTAGAAACTTTCATGATATCGTTGGAAAAGTAATTAATGCGCGGAATAAGAGGGAGCAATTACCACAACGGTCCCATTTAATTTTCTGGGCCGACTTTAAATTCGGCCAAAACGGAAGTAGGTCGCGAGACCGCACTCTTCTCATTAGCATACGAACCCCTCTATATATCATTGCGAAATTCTTTCCCTTTTTTAAATCTATTTTTTGCTTTCTACCTTTCTTTCTTTATTCCTTTCGTTGAAAGTTATCTTATGTAATTACTATCACGAAAAACATTTTCTCTCTCTCTCTCTCTCTCTCTCTCTCGACAACTTTTGATAGACATGAAATATTTCTATTCTCGTTCTAATTTTATAATAAATGTATGCTAAAGTTTTACGTCTATTATGACCAAATAAAGGAGTGGAATTTAATAATAATAATAATAATAATATGTGATGACAATCGTTAAAAAAATCAATGCAACTTTACGAGTGACGAAATTAATAGACCAGAATTTAAAGAAATTCATCCTCGGTTGGTAAATAACTAAAAGTTATTTTCACCGTAGCAGCTAAATCGAACGCTGAAGGGCAATCTGTGCGATTTTTAATCCTTCTTTTTTTCTTATTTTTTGTTCATTTTTTTTCTTTCCTCTTTTTTTTTTCCTTTCATACTTAGCTACCAAGGAAGAAAGTTCTCGTCGATTTTTCTCCACTCCATCAAGCTGTACCGTTATTTTACCAACCTACCTCCTACCCTAGGATAATTTTACTCCGTTCTAACTTTATTCAGAATTTTTCTTTTACGTAGAAAATTATCCACGCCTAGATTATTATATTCAACGAAAAGATCAAAATGGATCGATACATTACGTTATATTAAAGCGATAAAACGTCGGACGATTCATTAATAACGGGGGTAACACTTGACCCAGAATATCTCCTTGTAATATAAATGGAAATTCAAGATCTTCTTGTCGCCATTGTTTTCGATGATATTACATCATTATATTCATATCCATTAGGTACAAATGATAATATCATATCCTTTTTTACTACCATCCGGAATATTTCGAATCAATTTAAACATCTCGTTGTACGATCTATTGGCTTCATATATTACAATCATTTAAAATTATTTATTTAATATATATTTTGATGATAAAATTGTTTACAAAGGAAAGAATGGGTTTCGTTATTTTGATTAATTCATAGAAAATTGGTACACCATTGTACATAACGTGTGTGATTATAATTCATAAGATTGTTGCTGCTGTATCAGCATTTAATCTTTCATTTTTGTGTTTAGTAAAAAACAAGGATAAAGATGGTTATTATCTTTGACTTTTTCTCTTTTCATATATTTGTCAGATTTATACCGAATTTTTCTCTTCATTTTTATTCCTGTTTCAATCCTGAATAATTATATTTCACGAGAGTAAAAATATGACAGTTACGTTGAACATCCAACAGGCATACGTACCACCACGTTACTTTTCGAATCGACACATTCTCCAACTGGATTAAATAGAAGAACACTTTTGGGACTCGAGCTGGATGTTGAATGGGTTAAAAGCTGAATTCTTTCCTTTCGCTACTCTTCTTTCATTTTCTCGCTTCCAACCTCTTCGTTTTATCGTTCTTGTGCATTCCTCTCTGGTGCATTTCTTAATAATGAACCACTTTAATCTGGTGCGCGAGAAGTAAGTACCGGGACTTGTAATTCGTGTTCCAATTTTCTACGTAAAATGGGACAATTAATCAGTAGTATAAGCAGAAAATATAATTTGATAAGAGCACTTCGTTATAAGCGAATAAACTATTGTGTTATCGTTACAATGAGAGAATATTTATATTTCCTATAATTTAAAATGAAACGATTCGATAAAAATAAGAACAAATTACTACAAAATTCGAAATGAAAATTTGTGAAAAGTTAGAAGATGAATGTGATCGGACAGATTCTAAGATCGGAATATATAGAAAAATCGTGTCGAAGATTTATAGGACATATGAAAGAATGAAATCGGATAGAACGTGTAGCGGAATGCTAGAAATTTGATTTTCGAGACAGCTCTTGAAATATGGACTAACAGATAATATATTGGTTAAAAATGAAAAATATTATTTGTTAAGGATCTAATGTATTGTAGAAATAAACGATGATTTAGTTTAGTCAGATGAAATAAAAGATAATGATTTAAATAATCAATAATACAAAAAAAATATCTGGTAGAAAAATTATTTGATACGATTTTAATAATCAAAAGAACGAATCGCAGAGAACGTAGAAGAAAAGAAAAAAAAAAAAAGAAAAAGGTGTCTTTCATTTAAAATCGATAAAAGGTTAAGTATATTACTGAATCTAAGAAACTTGGAGTCGTTGAATTAGGTACTTTTAACGTTTTAAGCGAAGAGCTATTACAAGTCTATTGAAGAAGCTGGTTAAAAGAGGTCACGAGATCGTAGTCGTTTCACACTTTCCTCAAAAGCAAAAGCTTTCTAACTTTACCGACGTATATATTTCCTTCGACCTTGCCCTCTCTTATTAACAGCAAGTTCACGTTTGTGTTCAAAGACTTCACGATTTGGCAAAGTATCAGATATCTTCTCAGATATTGCACGAGGTATATAAGCTTCTACTGACTTATCTCAAGGTGAAGAGGATCCTTGATTCGAGAGACACTTTCGTTGAAATCTTCGACAACTACAACTACTGTGTTCACGATCGATACAAGATATCGAACTTCGGAATTAGACCAATTCAAAGAAATCAGTAAGATTGTATAGGTATCCTGCTAAAGAAGTTCAACAATAGATGAGAAAGTTAGGTCTTTTTAAATGATCTCGACCTTTAATCGAGAATGTACTTATTTACTTTGGTTTTGGATGGCAAATAAACCACGTTAGGCGTATCGAACTTTCCGTGCTCTATTATCGAGTATTTGAGAAAATACCACGGTAAATTCTGGAGTAGTGCAACGGAGAAAAGAATCCTTAAGTTAGCACGGAACGTTAAGTACCTGAAATAAGAAGATGCCCCCTACTCTCCATATTATGTACATACTTACTTAAGTATCTATCTGTATGCACTTTCTAGTGAAACAAATGAGTCTATATGAGAGAAAAAGAGAGAGAAAAAGAAAGAAGAAGAAGAAGAGAAAAAGGAGGAGGAGGATGGGAAAAAAGCAAAGTGAAGAGAGCAGGAAGAGAAAGATAAGAAGGACTTGGAGCCAAGGAGAAGATAGATCCGAGACGTTGTAGAGTTTTTCGATAAACTCGAATACTCGATTTGGGCGACGGCCAGAGGAACGTGCGCTTCCACGTCGATGATGGCTGTTTATGGCTCGCGTTATCCACTCGAGACGATACACGGCGTGTCTGGGTTCCTCGTAGGACGTATCCAACGAAAATAAATTCGAAGACTCGAACTCTCGCGGAAGTAGGAAAGTTTGAAAACTAATCTGGACTATCTAGGATGTTGGAGGAAACTTTTGGGAAAGTCATTAAACCGAGAATGATCCGTGCGTTAACCGTTCTCTCTCTCTTGTTGAAAATTATGTAAGAGTAATACATAGAGACACACATAGAGATAATATGGGTACGTTCAATGCGGTACTTCAATAAAAATCTTTAAAGCAATATAAAACTAAAGTATATACCGGTAAGGGATACGATGCTCTAATTTAAACCACGACCAAATTGTAACTTCTTTTATCGCGGACAACAAATTTACAAATGCTCGCGATAACCTGCCCACGTCGAGTGCAGCGATTGCGAAAGCGAGACAGATAGCAGGTGCTACGTGACGTTCGCCAGTTACGAAACTAACGAGTTGCGAGAAGCCGTGACATGTATATTCAAGAGAATCGTCACGATTTTAATGAATTTTACTAACCGCTAAGTATGACTTACGAGCGTTATTTAATCTCGATTTAATTAATATAAACCGAATATATTTTGTTTCTCTCTCTCTCTCTCTCTCTTATCCGATATCGATTAGCTCAATTAAAATACGTACAATAAGATTGAAAATGTTATAATTGATGTAACGTTAATTGTCTTTCAAATGAGACTATTAAAAGATTATTAAAAGTATATATTTTCATTAATCGAAACAGATTAACAATTTTTTTTACCATAACAGCAGAGACCTAAACGTACGCACGTATTAACATCCTTTATACACCTGCGTAGATATTGTTTTTCTTCTTTTTTTTCTCTCTCTCTCTTTGAATATCACACACTACTACTCGTTTTCCGACGAAACGAAGAATCACGAATGGAATTTTACGGAGGTTTTTCGAGTCGACGAGCGATTATTGCAAATTGATCGTCACGAGCATGGGGCACGTACGCGACTACTACAGGATTCGCGTGTCACGTTCGAAAAGACGAATGTTCAAGTACTCGTTGTATTTTTTGTCCACTTTTTTATGTTGTTTCTTTTTTTTTTTTTATTTATTGTATTTTTATTTTTTATTTTTCAACAAATTGTAGTAGGACCCACGTTACAGATCGAGGACCATTAAAAAAGATATTCTGCTTTAAATTACCCATATTTGTCTTCCCTAGGTTTTTTTTTCCCTTTTTTACAAACGTTCCAACCATCATGTTGCTTTTAACGTTGCACTACGTTGCCGACGGAAAATAAAAATGCTATTCATACCAGCCACATTTTCAGACATTTTCTTTTCATTGTTACCTATAGTTTGTTCTTATAAACAACTCTTTATAAAATGATAATAAAATTATTTAAAATACTGTCAGAAAGTTGTTATTAATTTAATATCGTTTGAAGTACTGTTTGTCAGATTTTAAAAAAGTTTTGCACGGGGTAATGTTGCTTCAAAAATATACTTCTTCAATTTTCTAACCAATATTATTTATTGATAAATATTTAAATAGAGAATATTTGTTTTATTGTTAAAAATTAATCTCTCGTTCAAATGTATTATTGCAATTATTTATTACGCACGATGAAAACCAAAATACTATTTACTGCAGGACTTCAGTTATCTCGGAATATCACTATTCTCAGATAAGTAGTACTCGAACGTGGCCTACTTCGATGAAAATGGTTTTGCATTGAAGTTGAATCGTCGATATTCTCCTTCAAACGATGATTGAGAAGCTGAAAGGAGGAATTGCTGCTAGCAAACAAGACTTAACTCTTTTTTTCCTAATTTAGAAACAGGTATTAAGTACTTTAGATTGAAAGTATTAACGATATAAGAAAACCTTGAAATGTTTCTCATTGTCATTAAATTCATTAATACTTCAATAATAGCCTTTATTTCCAAATTAATTAAATTACATCGAACAATCCCCCGAATGGCTTCCTATCAATTTCATCTACTAGATTAATGAGCCCGTATATCTAACAGAATATCTTACCGGTTATAAATCCTGAATTTTGAAAATTTTAAAAAATAACTATACAAAAGATATTACGACATAGTTATTACTTATTAGATATAATATAATTTTAACTACTATTTCTTATTTTTTGTATGCCTCATCGAATGATCGATGTTGATAAAATAAAACCAAACCACAAAGCTGACGATTGTTAAAATTGTAAAATAAAATAAAAATAAATAGGGTAATCTTAAACAAAAATATGCGATATCTATTTAGAAAGATATGATTAATCTTTTACCTATATTGTTCATTGGGTGAGAACTTGAATTGATCTCTAGGCGGAGAAAGAAAATTCAATTGACTAGACATGAAAAATTCCATTGCTTATTGCGTCTGGAGAAATACGCGAGCGTACGCAGAAAAGAGAACGAGAATAAGGGAGAAAAGGAAAGAATGAAAGAAAGAGATAGATAGATAGATAGATAGATAGATGGATGGATAAAGAGAAAGGGAGAAAATGAAAAAGAGAGAGAGAGGAAAATAGAAAGATAGAAAGGAAGGAAAGTATGAAGAAGGTAAAAACCCACGTTTGATTTTATATCGGTATCGCTTCTACGAATCCCCATAGTACGTACGATACGAAAAAACGAAAAAAACTCTTCCGTCCTCTCTTCACATCCCACCTCACCCTCCCCCCTCCCACACTCTTGTCCTGTTTCCGAACTCCTCTCATTCTCTTGACTTTCTTCTCTTCTTCTTCCAACACACCCACCCAACATCGACGCACCATGCCGATTTGTAAATCGATTAAAGTGTTAAAGTGGCGGCAATGTTCTTCGTGCTAAGCTAAAAACGAACGGCGTTAACGCGAGAACGTCTATCGGCACCATCTGCTTCAATGAGTTATCGAAGGACAGCCACAATTGTCAGACGAAAGACTCGATATAGTCGCCGTATAATCGAATTTCCGCCCCTTGCCTCTCATCTACGCTTTTATTACATCAAATCATGTCGATCGGTTGTAGCGAGTGAGCGAAATTGAAATTTGCAACTAAAAAGAGAGAGAGAGAGAGAGAATTATTCATTGTTGAGTTTTCGATTTTTCGAAATAAAGAACTCATTGTTCTTTTCTACTATTCTTGCAAATTATTTTCATTTTTTATTTATTTTTGTCTATATGGTACATTCATTTATACCAACGAATCATATTTCTCAGATATATTCTGAAAAACATTTTTTTGTTCTCGTTTTTCTTTTTTTTTCATTATTTCTTTATTTTTATGGCTTATCAAATTAATGTTTTCTATTTTAAATGAACGATTTTATTGAAAGAAGATTCGATATCTGATACGTAGTTTGTATTTCTGATTAAAATTAATGTTGTTTCCTTATTAATTCTTTTTTATTGGAAAATATAAAAAAAAATAGAATGATCAGAGGAAAGAAAGAATTTTTCCCTCGATTACGATATAATATGTAGTAAAAAATATAATAAATAATAATAATAATAATATAGAATATTATATATGTCATTTTATTCTCTCTTTAACCAGTTAGAGTCACTTTTTTCTAAAAACACCTTTTTATACTTATCCCAATACTATCAAAGAGGTCGTGTGACTTTTTACTGCTTCTCTGGAGTCAACATAACACGGTTTTCTTTTTGTTTTTCTGAACAGGTCACTCATCCTCATTTTACTGAACATGTAATATAATATAATAAATATTTATATTGTAATGTTATTTATTATGAGTATTGGAAGATAAAGAAATATACAAAAAAAATAAGAATTAAAACAAGAAAAATGCATAGATCTAGAAGGATTGATCTATTCGATACACGTAACTATTGTTTTTTTTTCCAGATTCTTTATCCCTTTCATTCTCTATTTCATTCTTCCCTTTTTCTTTTGTATAGTTTTGTATTATTTGTATTTGTATTTTTACGCTTTCACGATATACGTATATATGCTATTGAACGTTATCGAGACGGATCGCGATTTAAACGACACAAAACATGAAAGCTCCGATATCGTTCTCGTTCGGAATCCTTCATAAAACGTTATTAATCCGAACATTTTATCTGACTCGTTCTATCTCTCTCTCTCTTCTTTCATTTGAGTTCGATCGATCCAACTGGACGACGACGACGACGACGACGACGACAACTTGCTATTATTGGTATCGAGAGATAAAGTAGATGGCAAGAAGATGAGCGACTTCGTAAATTTTCCGTCACGGTGGGTGGATAGGTTGGTTGGCGAGTGTTTGGTACGCTTGTTCTTTCAACAATTCTACAATATTACAAAGAACGCATAGTTAAATTAATTGTAAAGAGTCGAGTCTTACGACTCTACTTGCAGAAAGAAGCTTTTGCATATTCCAGCCTTATATCACTCAGTCTTTATTATAAATGTACGGATGTGAAGTAGTAAAAGAGGAAACCGGAAAAGCTCAGCGAGCTTGGTCGTACTATTCGTTTGTACTCGTTGTGAAAGAAAGAGAAAGAGAGAGAGAAAGAAAATACAGGAAGAGAGTTTATAAATTGAAGAAAACCGTATATACTTCAGCTTTATATAACCAGAATACTATTCAATAGTGCTTAGAGTTTAGGTAACTAACATCGTTCTTTCCAAACTCTCACAGAAACCGAACTCTAAAAGATCCTATTTTTTTTTCTAATCTTTAAGAACTACCTTACTAAAAGCGAAACGTTTATTGGCAAATTTTTCACCGCCGAAGAAAAGAACGAACGAACGAACGAATAAATTCAATAAGCGCGATTAGGATAACGAAAATTCAAGCACGAGTTTACAAGTCAAAATAGGTCAGAGGAGTGAACGCGCAGGACCAACTAACAGCTGTTACTATACGACACTTTTGGTTAACCTAAACACCGTTTAACCATCGTCATTATGCCGTATGCTTGTCCTAGTATTCTGCGTATTAGTGTCATTCAAGAATAAATGATTGATTCATCAAGTTGAATTAAATGTTGGTGTGTTCAAATAAGTTTTATCCGATAATCACTTTTGATTATATATTATATAGCAAAAAACGTGAGAACATGCATTGTAATAATGAATTTAACGTCAAAGTGTGACGAGCATTTAAGAATCTGAGAAAGAAAGTTATGACCGAGTTGAACGAATCAATGAATCGAATAATTATTGTATAAACAAATCTTTTGTCTATTTAATTTCAACGTAATTTAATGAAAAATACCAATTTAAACGATAATGTATGACATTGTTTATCGAGATGTTGCCTCGAAATATATTATTTCAGGTAAAAGCGTAAAACGTAACGAATATTCCAATATAATTCGTAAAAGCCGTAGCAACTAACAGTATTCCACGTTAAAAAAGACTTTTATGATTAAATAATTCGTAAAGGGGAGTTATTATATCGGACTCAAAGGTAGTTACGAAGGTACATAACGGGTGCAAATGAAAAAAAAAAGGGGAAAAAAATAAAAATAAAAAAGAAGAGAGAGAGATAGCAAGTTGAATCCAGAAGTAAAGTACTCTACGGATAAAAACGAATCGGTCGATCAATGACGCCAAAGTCTTGGTTGTTATTTCAAATGTAAATATCCTACTTGATGCAAGAAAGAAAGGTCTCTTCTAAAATCGAGTTACTTCAATAATTCAATATTTATTTCATGTCGTTGGGGGACAAAAAAAATAAAAGAAAAATCATTGCTGTTGATTCTGGAATGCAGGAGACCACCTTGTGCATCCTTCAGTCTAGCGAAAGCAATCACAGCGAATACAACGGGTTAATATTTTTTTCCCACGATAGAGTTTCGCTACTCCCTTGGTCAAGCCGATATTGGTATCGAAAAACTGTCGATATAATACCGCCCAGGGCCATGCCATTGAGGATTGTGAACTAGAGAGAGAGAGAGAAAGATGGAGAGGGAGTGAGAAGGGAAAAGAGAGAGATGTATAAAAAGTGAGTGAAAGAAAAAAAAAGAGAATAGGGAGGATCCATTCTTCGAAAACTCGAGAGCTTCATTTCCTTCCGTCCTCATTACTGCCACTTCTCTTTTTATCGTCCTCTGACAAACCGGAAAAGGGAGAGAAGAAGAGGGGACTAGAAGGAGACTCTCTGTGTCTAATGAGCCTCTTGCTCGCATCGGACGAGTGTGGACGAGTGTTCCTGTTCAGTCTCACCTCAGTGCCGTGGAACAACGACACTTTTGAATGCACAATTACAAGCCTGCAGAAAAAGCCAGAGGCCATCCGTTTTCTTTTACTCTCTCTCTCTCTCTCTTTCTCCACTACGTCTCACATCTCTCTGATGGAACACTGAATCAAACGTGACGAATTACGAATCAAAAAACGTATCCTATTTTCTAACGAATTTTCAGATTTTTGACGACCCAACTCTTTAGATAGAGCTTATTTCTTCTACAATTAAGATTATTTTAACAACAATCTCAAAGTTAAGATCTTTCTTTGCAATTACTTTTTTGTTGTTTTTAAAGAGTTATCATATCATTATGTATTTAACATATTGTATCCCAAGGAGTTTAATAATAATTAATTAATTAAATGTAGTTGCAGATAAATATTTTGTAAAATAATGAGAAAGAAAGAAAAGAAATAATATATATATATATAAGGAGAAGAATGATGTATCGTGTCTAATGAGTATTTTCTTACTACTCATGAAAAAAGCATTTCTTTTTAGCCCTTTACTTAATGAAAGCAGAGCAATCCTCACTTTTTCACATTCGCATAAGAATGTGCTCTGCTTTCTAGAACTTTAGGAAATTGAAATGGAAACTACACACGCCTCTACGTATTTAAAAGAAAGCGAAGTTTTGCTAAATTCCATTTTGCGTAAATGGATGTATACAGAGTGAGCACCGAGTATAGCCTCGTGGTATATTTTAAACTTCTTCTATTTATTCGAAAACGTAAAAGAAAAACATAAATTACGAAAAGTGCATCTACTATACTATTTTTTAAAAACTTATCTGTTCTGGATATATGATTCTTTTCTTTAAACATACAACCACGCTATGATACACTTAGTCGTAAAAATTTCTTATAAATTCGGCAAGTTTCGTTGATTTTTTTTTTGTCCGTTAAATGTTGTCAAAATATATTGAATACAAATACACTCACGCATGTTTTTAGATAGATTCAAAAAGAAAAAATACAATAAAAAATAAAAATAAACGTTCTCGTGTATATTTTGTTTCCAATGTACCTAGAAAATCTCTGTGTTATAGTTTTTTATAAAGCTAAAGCTTTTTTTAGTAAGTTTTAAAATGTTCTATACTGCGTGATCCACGATCGTATTACGGAAAATTGGAAACTTTGTAACGCGAGAGCCATCGAAGTTACAACATTTCTATTGTCCCTGGATTAGGGCCGATTCCTCTAACGCGGTTTAAAATTTAAATCGAGTTTAACCGCGCGCTACGTTCACCAATCAAGGGCCTAAACTTTCCAGTTAAATAGCGTTCGAATTCTAATCTACTGTCCGTTTAAACTAGCTGCTAGAATATTCGGCTTCCATGCGAGCACGTAAATCTACACAAATTGTTCAAATATTTCCGAGCGAATAATAATCATGGTTTAATACTTCCAGTACCTTCATTTTCTTTAATGGCATGGGATATACTTTATTATCGTTTTTTTTTTAATTGAAATACAAAATTCTTGTTTCTTTTTTTCCTTTTTTAAAATCCAATCGAACAATTCCATATAAATTAAAAACGGAAGACATTTTTCGTGTTTGGCTATGCTTGCTGTCTATTCCCACCTCCCCTGACCTCTCCTCACCATGTATCTATTTTCAATAAAGTCCGAAATAAAATCAAATAGCCAGCGTTTATAACGTTTGGATATAGCAATCATTTCTTTCGGTACGTTTACGTAAAACGATCTACGTGTTTCTGGTTTACGGATGCACGCACGAATTTATGGATCTATAAGATTCGCGCGCAGAATCCATAAATCTCTACGTCCGTACATTTATCGATTTATTCCTATCTTCAAAGATTTACGCAACCATGCTGCCCTGGATTCGACTGTCGAAATATTTGTATGGATCAGTTTGATAGGTAGCCACGTATCTATAACTATGAAACGATAAATCATTGTAAATGTAAGACGTGATAAGGATATTATACGTGAAACGTTATTTTTTGTATCTTTTATAATAACTATTTGTTAAATTTTATACACTAAAAGTTAGAGAGAGAAATACAAATTTAAGATGCAACACCTTCATAGTTATCGTCAAGAAATTGAATATATTTGACAATTGAGAGTGTAAAATCGATTTGTGAGAGAGAGAGAGAGGTCGTAAACGTTTTATCGCGAAATTTAGGTTAAATGATTTTCCTCGTGAATAATAATATTTCGCAAAGTATTATAGAAAACGGGTATTTGTTGAAACGATTTATCAGACACGGACGTTTGCCGATACGTGAAGTAAATAATTTACAGTATTATCTCGTTACAACGTAAATACGATCCTCTTGAACTGACTTTTTATAGGACGATTGTTCGTACCTATGGTATGTTCCTGCAGCTGAACGTTGCGAATGGGTCGAGAAGACGCAAGACTGTTACACAGATTCCGTCCTTCAGTATACTGCAGTGCTGTTTTGCATTTTCCGATCGGAAAGTATACCTCTATTTGTCTGCGGTATTTTTCTCATCATTTTTTGGCTCTTATTTCTTTTCCTCATCCTTGGAACAGCGGCGGATAGTTTGTACGTTAATAAAAAATATTTTTCTTAAATAATTAAGTCATTTGTTATGAAAATAATATCGATACTTCTTTAAGCAATTGATATTTTACATTGAACCAATTATAAGAAAGTATTACGAAATAATTGCAAAGCTTAATGAGATTTAAAGAGATTTAATGAAATTAAATGATAAAATGAAAAATTGATTAACCAGGGAGAAAATAAAATTAGAAGATAATTTATAGAGACGTTTACTGTTTATGTTCGTACGTCATCTCGCATTATGGAGTTTCATATAACAGATAAAAAAATCGATCGCAGTGGTGGGAGGTAGAAAATTGTGTCAGCGTATATCGGGGAAACGATCTACTCTACCAGCCGGTAAATCCGTTTAAACTTATCATTATTATTGGAACATGAACGAACGAAAAACTGGAGAAAAAGGATGAGGTCAGAAAAAAGTTAAGGATTTCACGTAAATCAGGTTGAGAGACGTGAAACATTATTCTAGGTGTAGCTAAACACACTCTGGGCGATTTTCATGTTTTATTTCAAGTAGATTTTTCCTACATACATTCGCGTTTCTCTGTTGAGTCGATCAGCAAAATTCTTCCTATGGCATAGGGGCTTTAAAATACGACAAATGGACTTTAAGAAAGAAAGAAAGAGAAAAATAGAAAAATAGAAAGAGAGAAAGACTAAAACAGCTTTGTAAAATGTATTTTTATAACACGTGCTATAAGAAACACAGCAAAGCTAGAGCAACATTGGGTCCCTCGAAAAGGTCGAGTTTACATTCGAAAAATTAAGAATCCGTAAACGAATTATTTTCTTCCACTTCGAATCACGAATCGATGAACGAATTACGTGACATGGTTGACGATACTGTACGTGATTTCTACCTACGAAATCTTTAGCAAGTGCACGTGTGTATATGTGTATATATATAGTCGTACATTGCATTCTCAATATATCGTGAAATATCGAGAAAATTTATCGCTTATAGATGTATATAATATCTCGTATTAATTCTTTCTTTTTTTTTTTATTTGATCGTCGATCGACGATGTTAGTTAAAATATCAATATACGAACTTTCAAGTCGGTATTAATTAAAAACGGACTATTTTTTTGAAAGAAACCAAAAAAGCGATCGTAGCTGTATATACATATTGATTTGCGAACTAGTGAAATCGTTAATTCGATTTTCTTTTTGAACAAATTATTCCTAAAAGTGTATAATCAGTAATTAAGCAGTAATTTTGAATCATGCCTTTATCGTTTGTCTTTACTTCCTATTCGTTTCCCAACATAATAGCTGGTAATTCAAAGTAAAATACGATGAGATTTTAATCGAAAGACCGACGAGTTGAACGTTTTTACGGCGAACCATTAAAAAGAAGCGCAACTTGATGTCGACCTACGTGGTTGTAAGTAGTAGTCGGTATAATCGATGCGAGCCACTTTCCGAACTAATAAACCTACGAATATACGAACGATAATTCCGACAATGATCTCGGCTATGCATCTACTTTAACCTCTTCACTGTTAAAACGTTAACGTTTAAAATAATGTCGACTTAAATAAACGAATGTCGTGGATAATCCCTAACGACGACGTTAAAGTCGGCGAAAGGAAAACGACTGCTTGATAAAGTGCTATATTTATTTGGACACGAAATTATTTTTATGGACACGAAAAAAAAAATAAATCGTGTAATATTAGCTTCGGAGAGGCAGTAAAAGACATGACATCTTCGGAAATGTGAAATATGCATGAAAAGATATTTATAAAAAAAAGTAACTCGAATTCGTAAAAGAAAAAGTGATAAAAGACAATTAGGAGATAAAAATAATTGTATAAAAAATATCGTTTACTCTAGATATAAAAGAAAAAAAAATATGTTGAATTAATGAAACTTTTTTGACATTATCTTTGTTCCAGCTTTTGTCCATCTCTAGCAGTGATAGCCGATATGATGCGTTTGTCAGAAAACATTGCCGGTGTGACGATATTGGCATTCGGAAACGGAGCGCCTGACATTTTCACGTCTCTCGTGTCCGGCAGCGAAGATGCTATAATCATGTTTACAGAATTGATAGGCGCGGGCGTCTTCGTGACAACGGTGATAGCTGGTTCCATTGCTATGGTCAAACCTTTTCGTATACACTTGAAGCCCTTGATAAGAGATACCTGCTTTTACATAGTAGCTGTCTGCTGGATAACTTATGTTGTAAAGGACGAAAGAGTTTATCTATGGGAAGCTATAAGTATGAATTATTTTGTATTACCACTACTAACACTATTACTACTACCACTACTACTACTAAAAATCGATTGCTTGTCGTAACAATTTTAAAAGAGGTTCGAAGAAGGGTGAAACGGTGGTAGATGAATTTAATTAAGTCGACCAAAGAGAATTCGCTTTCCAACGTGAGCCACGCAATCTGACGTTCGAAGACTTTCCAGCAATTTCTCTTCTTCTTTCTTCTTTCTTCTTCTTCTTTTTCTTTTTCTTTTCCATCTCTGTCTTAGTCATTCTTTCTTTCTTTTCGTTCTTTCACCTCTCTTCTTCACTTTTCTCGCATAGTTTCTGTCGTGCCAAGCACAGATTTTCACCCGCCGTAAATTGGATCGGATTATTTATAGCCAGTTTCGACGAACGTCACGCACGCTTCTCGGACTCTACTAATACTCGTGAAAGAACTTTTTGATACTCGCTATATATGATATAAGATCGATTTTCTAAGGTTTAACGTAAAACGAAATGAATTTTATTCTTGAACAAAGCAAAAACCAACAATCCTATCGTCCAGACAGTGTTCGTTTTGTTTAATAAATTCTAATCTATCCGATTAGAATTTTTAAATATATTGCATACGACTTGTCTTAGAATCGGTAAGGAATTTTTCGATTAATTCAATGTTTATATATCATTAGGTTGTACGAAAAGTTCGTGACGATTTAGATTAAAATATATTCCAGATGAAAAAATATTCATCGGCACGAACTTTCCGAGGCAACCCAATAATGTTAAAGTTATTATTTCGAGAGGAATAAAAGTACGCGAGGTAAGGAAAATAAGAAAATAAAAACAGGAGTCTTCATTATCGGAGAGACGAATTGTAATCAAGCGAGTACGTATGCATCTATAGATCAAGGAAAGATTTGAATTTCACGCAAATTTAGTATCGTAAAACGCGTTGACCTAAATTCACTCATCTAAAGACGTCGTCGTTGCGGGTTGAACTTGTCGCTAGTATTCTTCTCATTATTCGAAAGGAGAGCTAGCGTATTTTTAATTTCTCCCGTGATTTCTCAACACTTCTCATTTATGCCCGATATATGTATATCTAACATTCGATGCATCAGGATTTTATTACGAACATGATATGAGATATAAAATGTAGGAGATACGAATACTTTTCTCGTTATCATCGAAACAGATCAAACTTTTATTCACGTACGAACTTCGTTAAAAAAAATTTAACGATTTTATCTTCGCTAGATATATATATATATATATATTTAAACGTAAAATATCAAACAACAGAAGAGTGAAAATTCTCGATAATTTCAAACATTCTTCCTACCCTATCTCATCCTACGATAAATTGCTATTTCAACGCGCCAATATCGTTCATAATTGCAGGCTTCATTCTACTCTACGTTCTCTTCATCGTCAATGTCGTGATAATGCAAGCCTGTGATACTCGAGAGAAAAAAGTGAAAAGTGCGTTTCGTTCCTGTCTGTTCTAAAACGAACGTTGAGAGGAGTTACACCGTCGTGGAAAGTATCCATTCCCTCTCCTCTCTTCTCTTTCTCTCTCACCTTTTATCCCTTTACTCTCCGAGACACGCTTCCGTGCTTTCAGGTAGAATCCCAAGCGTACCGGATCCAGATGTATTACATGCTTATCTGCTGAACAAAGATACGAACGCTATCGCCATCCCACGGATTCCCACGAGGAGCCGTCCTTTTGGCTTTCGAGCCAAACTCGGTACCAATTCCCTTTCTCTACCTTTTTTCTACTTGTTTTGTTGTATCTTTTCTCTTTCTCTCTTTCTCTCTCTTCTTTACACATCTCTTTCTTTTCGTCGCTCATTTTTTTTTTTATTACACTCGATCAAACTTGCCAATAATTTTTTGTAAAAAACCATTCTATGTATGTAAATCCAATACACCTAAGGAAAGTATCGCATACTATTCGTTCTATCTACGAAAAATATTATTTTTTGTCATCCTTCTTTTAAATTATTCAACAACCCTTTCTACCGTAGATCTCGATTTCTTTCCCTTTAGTGAACTTTCCTATGTTTTGTTCTTTTTTTTTCTCTTCTTCATTCATTCATTCATTTTTCGAGCAAAAATTACAAATTTCACGTTGGTATACGCTAATTTGTATCCCCGAACCGTTCGGTCATTTTTAAAGAAAAATTCTATTTACTTTACTATTAAAAATTAAAAAATAATTTAAATAAAATAAGAAAACTATCGTTTCTAATTGTAAGAAAATAAAAGAAATATTTGACAAACCACAGATGTAGCGATGGCCTTTGAATTGGACAGAGCACAAATTCGTAGAGATGGCATTAAGACGAAGAACAAAGTCGAGGAAATATTCAAACGACCTAGAGGTCTCTTCGAGGAATTTCTTTACGACATTAATCCGATCTCAAAAGAGGATTGGACAGAAGCTAACCGATTCTTTAAAATCATTTTGATTGTACGTTCACCAGCCACGTTTCTTCTACAATTATTTATACCCGTTGTAAACGTTACGGCGGAAAAGAGAGGTTGGTCCAAGCTGCTAAATTGCTTCCAGCTGTGTGTGACACCGACGGTGGCGTTGTTTCTATTAAACGGTTAGTCGCATTAATCCTCGAGACGCCTACACGTAGTAAGCCCTTTCTATTTCTCTTTTCATATATTTTTTTTCTTTTTTCTTTTCCTTTCTTTTTACGTGTACCAATAAACGACGGCAGCTCGCCCGCCCGCTCGCCCGCCCGCTCGCTCGCCTTGAATCCTCGAAGAAATGATTTCGCACACGAAGAAGGGGGAAAACATTCCCAGCACGTTCAGGGGAAATTTAATTCGCATTTAATTTCCTTATGGCTCATGACTCCTCCGAGCTGTACGACCTAATATTACGTGACAAACGCGTTTCTCCGTTTCCGCATCGTTTTTCTTCCTCTTTTCCTCCTCTTCCTTTTTTTCTCTATTCATTTTTTTTTAGTTTTGTTCTCCCTTCTCTTTCTTTTCAAGTATATTTCCCTTTTCTTCAATAAATCTCACGCTTAATCTCGTTGCAATCGGTTAATTGATACGATAATTCAATTAAAGGTTTCTTTCAATAAAATTGTTTGTGTAGAAAAATTTGTAAAAAAAAATTTGTAAAAAAAAAAAAATAAAGAAATGATATCGCGAATGTCAGAGTTTTTCGGTCGATGGATGGACATCGAGTAATTTATTGACGTGCACGCATGAATTTTTCTGTTGATATAAAAGTTTAAAAGAAAATACGTCAAACGGAAATAAGCCTTGACGAATGAAACGTATCGTCGATGAATGACTAAAAATATTCGCGTTGTATGTACGTATGTAACACGTATCCAAAGTCGAGTATTAGATTATTTATATCCGTAAAAAATATCGTAACGATCAATCGTTAAAATGACGAGAATGAAAAGTGCAAATCTTTCTATTTTGTAAACCCAATACGAATATCGTGTCAACTAGTTTCCGCTCATTTTACACGAAACTTTAGAGGCGTTAATCACGAATCGTTGACGATACGATACGATACGATCGTTAACCGTCAGAAGTGTTGACCTCCATTTAATTTTCATCGTTCCTTTGCAGTCTGGCGAGTGAAGGTTGGCATGGTGCCGATACTACTGATATTCTTCGCTTTCGGGACTCTAATAAGTGTAATTGTGTTTCTAACGACCCACGTGGATCGCATACCGAAGTATCATAATGTAAGTTTCTTCAAATTTTTGTTTCCAACTTTAAAATAATATTACAAAATATTTTCTCCGTATATTTGAACATTAAATATTCCGAGTCTCGTATGTTTTTCTTTTTAGAATGTTGTATGAAATACTAAAATATTTTTTTTTAGTATGATATTAAAGGATTATATAGAGAATCTAGTAGAATTCTTCTTTTTAGAATTTGAAAAAAAAAAATACTGAAACGATTTTATTTTTTTTTTATTTCGACGCGAGTCTCGTCGATTTTATTTTTGAACGTTTCGAAAAATTCCCTGAAACATTTATTCTTTTTAACATTTCATCATAGAGAAAAATGCCTGACAGGTGATCTCCGAATTAATAAACGTAGGTTTTTGCGTTCTTCGGATTCTTCGTTGGTATGCTGACAGTTTATTTGCTGGCTGGAGAAGTAATGGCCGTGTTAGGATGCATAGGATTTGCCTGCAGTATTTCGGACGCCATGCTGGGAATCACGTTTCTTGCCGTGGGTAATAGCATTGGAGGTAAGTTAGTATGAAAAATGTATTTCATAAGTAGAAAGCGAACGTGCGTACTTATCAACGTTTACGAAAACTAACACTAAGAATACCGTTTTGATATCTCGTGACTTATGAAAAATAACAATGGTCTTCAAACTTTACGATTCAATCGTTTCAGCTATCTGTTCGAATTATTTTTCACCAATTTCTGTCAGAAATTAATTCGTTCCCTCGACGCGAAACATTGATCATTTGATAAAAAATAAACAAAAAATCTACCAATAAATAACAAAGTTAATCGATGAAAAAATGCTCGTTGATAGAACGGTATACTATATTACAAATAGATTTTCACGAACGGAGGTATATTTCAATCGAGGTGTAAAAATTAATCGTCTACGGATGTGAAGCAAACGTTTCCGTACATTTATTTATTTTTTTCTCCAAAAATCAGAATAAAAAAGAAGGAAAAGAAAAAGATTGAACGATATATAGATAATATTTAGAAAAATATCACCAATAGGAATTACGAATCGAGATAAAAAGTAAAGATGTCATTAAAGGGACGTTAATTAATCCTTCTGCTAAGTATTTCATTGTCCTTTCCAAGTGGTACAGCGTCCTCTTCTTTTTTGATCGAATTGTTCGTCCTCTTTACCGGCCAAACGAATTTAAACTTTCTCAACTACGTCGTTTTACCTCAAAGCATCGTAATTTCATTCCTACTGTACTTGGGTATCGCTCATTTCGACGTCTCAATTATCGCTTTGGAATCGGAACTTATCCAATACCTCGCATCTCGTTCAACTTAAATTCTATTATTTTCGTTAATACGACAACGTTTATTATTAATGCAAATATATACACTGAACAAGCTTTTCCAAGCATGCATATTTTGTATCGAAAGAAAAAGAAGCAAACGATGACTCAAAAGAAAAACCAAAGTTTCTATTCGTGTTTCCGATCTAATGTTTTTAAATAAAAGAACAAAATAATAACACAATTTCAATCATTTCAAAAACAGTTTCTATAATCGACAAAGAATGTCATAATAGAATATCATATCTTATTTAAAAATGTTTCAATTTCCGTGCATGTGACATTGCAATTAATACTTAATTAAAGCTTGATCAGGACAAATAGAACCTATAATTACATTTCGTATATCAAATATAGAAAACGCTTTCTATTTCCAGTAAAATTACCTGTTCCTTGATTATAATTGTATCGTTCTAAAATCTACGTACATACTAACACAAACATACAAATAATATTGAAGTAGAGAAAGACAGTAAATTTACAATGTTAATCATTTATTCCGAGAATGGAAAATTATCAATGATAATCTTGTTACAGATTTAATATCCAATACAACGATAGCTCGACAAGGTTTTCCTAAAATGGGTTATGCGGCTTGCTTTGGTGGTCCCATGTTTAATACTTTATTGGGACTGGGATTGACCTATGGAATATCAGCAGCATCTTCTCCGGATTTAAGAACGAAAATTCGTGTGAGCAACATGGCACCGGGTTGTCTGGCTTTTCTATTGTGTTCGCTATTGACCACGATCATCTACTTGAACATCACAGGAGCAATAGCACGACGTTCCTACGGATATCTTCTTTATTCCTTATATTTGGTTTTCATTCTCATTCAGTTTCTCAGCGAATTTCACGTTATTCATCCCCTAGGAATAGATCATCGTGCCGACGAGCCGGACGGCAGATGAATAATCGAACCTAATCTACCGTTCTCTTGGAACGTAACATACGAAATGTTATATGGAAATGCTGATGCGTTTTTTTACCTACTCTTTACGTATAATGGTATATCTGTGGATAGATCTATGGTCGATGGAATTACCATTATGGTAGATATGTGAAAGAATATTTGTAACGTTCGAATGTTGGTACTCTTATTCTTATCGAACGAAAGAATAAATTATGGTTTTAATAATGCAAATTTCTTACTGTCTCTTATTAATCCAGATTGGATCAATCGTTACCTTAAATATTATTATTTTTCTATTCTGAACTATTATTCAATTTCTTCGGATTAAGAGAAAAAACGCGAGGTTAAAACGTGACTCGAATTAGAAACGCGAAATATCGATGTTAAAAATATTTTCACGATTTCTATCCTGACCTTGCGTAATATCTTCTCTTTTTTATTACTTTTTTTAACTAACACAGATTTTTACGATTAAATATTGATCGGACGATTTTCATGGTAAAAAAAAACGAAAACGTTAGATTCTGGGCTGTGTGTGTGTGTGTGTCTATATTCGATGAAGTAAGAAAGAAAGAATTCGAAGAAATTCGATAAAATATAGGGGTATCAAAATATTCTTTCGATCGTCGATAAAGAATCCCCAATTTTGCCGCTTACGGCTTTTATATGGAAGGCATAAAAAAATATTTGGGCAAGCGGTATAGAGACGAAAAGTCCCCTAGCTTTATTAGATCGTTCTCGGGCATTTCCTTGGGGACGAGGTCACCGGTTCCAAAGGTAAAGGCAAAGATAAAACGTGTCTACGATAAGGTAAAAATAAGAGTCACGTTCGCAGTCACTAGCATCCGCTAACTCTACTCGTCTTCTTACATTTTGCATGCTTCTGTACATCATGGGAATCTCTCTCGTTGGCGGCGTACACGAGTGTAATTGAATCTGTTATTAGAGAAGGGACGGAGAGAGAAACCATCGTTGTCACGTCGAGACACTTTTTATGAACCCTTTTGTAATTTAAAGAAGAGTCTTCTCTTCAAACAGGGAAAAGGGTCTAATCTTCAAAACGAGTCAACGAACAATACGACCGTATTCTCTCTCTCTCATCTTTCGAAACATTTTTTTTTCTTATCCACTCCCTACTATACAAATATCATTTGGTACAAGATAAAAAGGAAAGAATTTATATTATCAACGAAGAAATATAAATACGTATATTCGGTTTTGAAATAAGTAGGATATAATAGCGTGACGTCTATCGCCAAGAGAATATTGGCGAGAGCTAATTTGAATCGTGATTCATAGTGGGATCGATCGAAATCGATGATAATGTGTTATCGAAATGCGTTCGAGCATAGGGGGTTAACGGGCAGAGGGGTGAGGTCAATCTGAATATTCGCGCCTACACCAAGGGCGCCAAAACGGAGATTATCTACTCTTTAGCAGAAACCAGCTCAATTATGCAAAGTTAATTTACGGAGGAAGCCAACATGATAATTCTAAACCGGTTATGAAAACGAGATGCTATCTACGTCAAGCCTGGAATTCTCTCGTATAGAGCTGCTGCTAGGGGCACCAACTGGGTATCTAAATTCGTCGGATTTTCCCTACTCTGGTGTAGAAAAAAGGATAAGAAAAAAGACCAAAAAAAATGGAAGGATAGGGTTTAGGAGAAGGAAAATGGTGGGCAATTTGTAAGCGTGCGAGTTAACGAGCCCATTCACCGAAACGGCCATTCGTCTTTCCGCGGTAATGCAATCAGCACATTTCGAGTACTCTTTTGCATTCGTTTCTACTGGCTCGCCAAAACTCTTCTTCTTCTTTCTCTTATCTTCTTTTCGTTCTTCTCTCTCTCTCTCTCTCTCTTTATTCTTATCTCTGTCTTATATCTCGTTCCCTAATTATGTAAAAAATTAATGACTCATCTCTCTCCGTTCGAGCCGTTGTGAGGCAAACTCACATAGAAGATAATTAACTGCGTACCAATGTCTCTACAACATCGTTATGCTCTTTAGAGACAAGAGTGCCTTGTTTTCACCTTTAACCATTCTAAACCTTTGACTTTCCTACTTCCTCAAATTTTCTCCTATGTCGTTTTTCGACTTAACACTAAATTCTCGTAAATCTCTACGCGCACGCTCTAGTACCGTAACGAGAACCCTCATCGCGAAGTTAAAACCGTCGAATATATTAAAGTAATAGAACATGAACGTTGAAAATTAATTCACCGAATATATATAATATTTAAAAAATAACTAATGTATTATTGTTCATTACATGAATAAACAATTGTTTAATATTTGTCTAGGTTATTTTGAATGCAATATGAATAGTTATCTTGAATGTGTATTCACGTTGTCGAATGGTCCTTCAATCGATTCAGCACAGATTGTTTCGGTACTGGAAGATAGTAGTTCTCGAAAGTGACTGAGGAAACAATGGATAACAGACGAGTAAGTAAACAAATAAAGAAGTAGAGAAAGGGAATAGCTAAATATTCAAACCATAAATCAACATTCTGTAGAGAAACCATTATTCCTATTCTTGTCTTAAGTCTCATCAAGACGAGGGTTTACATCTTGTTGTATTATAATAATATAAGTGAAGAGTATTTTTATCATGAATTTAGAAATAATCAACGTAGCGAAAAATTTAAAAAACGTATTTACGATCATTATAAGTATTGCGTAGAAATCACCGTTAAAAATTCAAGTAAAAACGACAAAAGGATGCGATAAAAGTGTCCGATAAATTTCAATGTGGGCGTGGAATTGTGTACCAGGCTTAAGATCTCGAAAGTAGTGGAAAAATTTGCGAAAGTCCCTACTGCTTTATTCGATACATTTTACCCTACTTCTCCTTCCTCGAAGACGTTCTGTAAAATATGTAAGTCGAGGAGGGTAGCGAACTCGTTTACATGCGTAAAAGGGAGAATAGTATAAAGGGAGAAGATAGTCTAACAACCATGTCGAAGCGAAATATGAAAGCAGACAGTAGTATTAATGTTGGACCGGCATTACTACTACCACGTGGATCGAAAGCGGGAACACCGTCGTCATCGACAACGACGACGACAACGGTACGCTGTGAAACGGTTCTGGACCATCTCTTACGAGAGACAGAACAGAGATTGCCAAGGTTACCATTGTTCCCGGTTAGTAGCCTTTTCAACGTGTGTATGCTAAGGGAGCTGCCCATTGTCTCCAGCCAAAAGTTTAATTCTCCTTCGTATTCTCTCACTCATTTCAAACCCCTTTCTCTCATCGTTGATAGGAACAATGAATAAAGATGGCTCGGGAGAAGGAAAGTTTCACCAACGTAGAGAGAGAGAGAGAAAGAATGAAAGAGCGAGAGAAAGACAGAGAAAACCGTCGAAATCTCTCACTCTTTATGTCGAAGCCATCCTCACGTAGATCCTTTTTCGTAAAAGAAGTATTTTTACTTAAAAGAGGAAGAAATACGGAAGAAAAAAGAGAAGTAGCAGGTAGTAGAGAAGGAAGACTTCTTTGTGACTTTCTGCTCGACGCTAGCAGCACTCCTCGTTCTAATTATGAACCTTAGCAGCATCTCGAATAAGTTTTTATACGGTCTTCCGACTGCGCACGCCTGGGGAAATGGATTACAAAAATTGGAGTGAGCATTCTTTACTCGTAATCTTTTCAAATGCACGGCCGAATGAGACTTTCGAAAGAACGTTCCTCGGTTTTATTCTTAAGAAATGGATCTTCATTCGCGATGTTTTACCTCTGACAAAAGCTATTCCGATTATGATTTTTCTTTACGATTATTATTATTCTTACTTCGTAGTTGTATTGAAAAGGATCCGTTGAAGAAGACCCATGGAAGGACTCGTTCCTTGATGATGCACTCCCGTGAATCTAATAACGCGTTATTAACGAAAATAAACTATAGAAGAGTTTCTTATCGCGACCGAAATTTTCTAATACGGCGAACAACACTGACTCTACAAATACTTCAAAGTCTGCTTTGCACGCAGTCAATTCAAATAAAAAACACTTTCACATACTTTATTTTAAATCCGAAACGTGGTAATTTTTTAGATCCTCTTTGATCCTTACTGATGCACTGACTCTAATTCGCAAGCAGTCTGTACGACTGTTTTCAAATTTTTATTCGAACAAAATCTTATACAAAATTACTGCTTTGCTNTATTTGAACGGACTTTAATATAGAAAATACTTATATCTTTTTATTTTATATGTTTTTAGATAAAGCTTTGAATTTAATGTCGTTACTTGATCGAAATGTAATTAAAAATTTCTTACATAACTTTCATTCTTTTAAAATAAATCTTTAGTTAGATTTATACGTGTATTCATTCACATGCGTATAGAATCAGATTTCCTAGAAGTGGTGTTAGTATAACGAGTATAATATTCGAAATAAATAGAATTAATCCCCTCCGATAATCATATAAACAACTTTTGGAAAAAAAAACTTTAATAGCTTACTTCGAGCCAGTCTAACAGTGGATTTCGAGGAGGAAGGTACGCATAACTTACACTTATTACATTTAAATTATAATATACATTTTCTATAATAATTTAACAATTATTTAGCATATGTCTACTACTCTAATGCACCCTTCTTATATTTAATAATGTTCTACCACGTATACATTGGTTTAAACATTACATTCTTTCTAACGTAATTCAAAATATAAAAGAATTTCGATATATTTTTATTTTATATATTTTCAGATTTAAATTAAATCATCGTTGTTATTTGAATTCTACTCGGACTTGCTTCTTGTTTTCATCTTGTCTTTTTGAACTCACACTTTTTTCTGTTTTATTTGTAAATATTAATCGTTGAGATAGTATCCTTACGAAATGATTGCATTGATCACATTATTATTTAACGATTATATGAAATCCAACCAATGCCAAGTAATTTCGCAACTACGTATCGTGAAATGAAAAAGTGCCAAAAAAAAGTCAAACCGGATCGATTACGTGGATATCAAGCCGAGCCTGGAATCAGATAGATACTGGATCTTTGCCCAGACTCCATCGAAAAATCTCTGACAAAAATGGTCGTGCCAACGAGAACTCACATTCCTTTCAGACGGGGTGTTTATTTGAGGGTGGAGATCACGATGATACTGAATAGTAACGAGCCAGAAGAATACCCTCCACATCCGTGTCCGCTCATCCCTTTTTTGCTATATACTGTTAGGGATTTAAAAAATCGAATACACGGTATATACAAATTTACAAGAACTGATTTGTTTTGATAAAACCATATAGAATATAATAAAACTAAAAATTTTATATATATATATATAAAGTTACATATCGGTAGAAATAATTAAAATAAATCAAATGTATAAATAATTCAACTTTGTATGTAAAAGTATCCAGGATTCTATTCAATCCAGACCGTCTCATTGAACTTGTAAAAATGTTCAGCAAATTTTAAGGATATTCATACGAGTAAAGAAAAAAAGAAAAAAATTTCGATGCGTAATATATTAGGGATGAACCCTTCTTGTCCAGATTCTGGATCGGTGCCCAACATCCATATAGAAGATTCTTGTCTGGTTCCTTCCGTGCGAACGAGAAATAACGTGGCTCTCACGCAAAGTATTTGCTTCAAAGTATTGGTAATCAAAAAGTTTTTTATTTTCATAGATGAAACATCATTTGGAATAAAGCATGTATATTAGCTCATTCTTAACTTTATTTCTACATTGTGGGAAAATTATAAAGTAGAACGACTTGGAATGCAAGAAGTCTAGTTGACTCGCAATAATTGACTCTTTCTTTCGTTCAAGTTGATTTAGCCGAAGAAAAATTTCAAAACAATTTAATATAATTATCAGTGATCTGATTTTGCATTAGTCAGGTGCCTCGATACGTAATCCTATTACGACGATTGATTGAACGTGTATTTAGTATTGATTAAAATACGTGTACAAATTATTTGAACAAATATTAGAAAAGTAAAAATTTACGAGTAAATCTGATCCGATATAAATATCATCATCGATTACTCTTGCTTCATATATGTGTAAAAAAAAAGTATATATGTAGTAGAATAAACATTTGTTCAAATTTTAGCCAGATTTCTCTTTTTGCTTTTAACTTAAATAGGATAAAGAGAGAGAGAGAGAGAGAGAGAGAGAGAGAGAGAGAAAGTGAAAGAGAGACGTGTTAACGAGTTCGCGTATGAATCCTAGTATTTTTATTTTTTATCTAATTAAATTTCGTTTACTTTTTCTTGTATTTTTTTTTCCATTTAAACATGAAACGAAAATAAAGAAAAACAAGGATAAAAGAATAATACCATTTCGAAATTCATATTTTCTTTCTATATTTTATGCAAATATACGTACGATAAAAGCATTAACAAATCTGCAATTAAATCTTGAATTTAATTTTGCCATCGTTGCTGTTAAAACAGCCACATCTCAAAATTACAACGTATATTTCAGACGAATCATTCCTAGATTCCTAGACCACTTCTATTCAATTAATAGCTATACGCTTGAACGATTCCTTACGGAGATTAAGTATAAGCTATTATTGAAACGATCCTATTGCGAAAGAGCAAAGTACGATTTAGTAATTGTACTTACTTGAATCAAATAATGGAATATTATAGTAGTGGAATTTTCTATTCGATATTATTAACCAGCTTTTAATTAAAACTTTATATAAGATTAGTAATCTTCGTTCTTTTCAATGATCTCAAAATACTTTAATTATTTTAGATTATTGTTATTTAATAAATCGTGCATCAATTTTAAGAAACGATTGCATTTGTATATATATTGTCCATATATAAATATGTTAAAAATTTAATTCATACCTAGTAATAGCATGCAAATATGAACAAAAAACCAGACACTTTACTAAATAACATGAATAACGCGTAAATAGACATCATACAATTTAGTACCGAAACCGTCTAGCTTCTATAAATTATATGAAGAGTGTTCTTATATTTTAGTAGAGTGCACGTAAATGGACGAAGCTTTCTCTTTTCCTCTGAAAGTCCACTTTCATTCGGCTGAAAAATCACATCGATAACAATGACAAAACACCAACGAAACTTCCAAACGATTTACCTTTATCATGCGCTCGTTCGCATATTCGAAAATTACACGAATCTCGAGCGTATCGCAGTCCACAGGTGCAATTCATTTGTTACGCGTCGTATCTAGAGATTACCTCATTAATGGGAATTCATGCACACTGCAATTCTGATTTTCCGTCGATGATATAATATCGGCACCTGCGAGAAATGTGCATTGACTGAGCATTCGATCTTTATACGATTGCCATAATCGCATATATATATATGTATACATATACATATATGTATATAAAGGATAGAAAAGTAGTAATAAAGCGTTACGATTGGTCGAACTTGGAGAAAAAGTAATTCACGATGACACTTGTAAATTAATCGCATTTGATCTTTCAAGTCTCGTACACATAACGATCTATATTTTCCTTTAGCAGTACCAAAGAAAACCAATAAAATTAGACATTTATGAGACTCCAACAAAGTACTACTTTTACCAACACCAGACACGTATTCCTTTCAATAATGAATACGACAAAAGACCGAAGCATTTTGTCAATAAAACGACGAGACACTTTGAACGGGTAACTAACATCGTAGAATTGTTTTTTTTTTCCAGATCCCTTCTGTAAAGGCCCTTTACCTCGAATAGCTTTCACTTGGCAATATGTCAGTCGGATACAAACTGCTAGATTGCGATTAAGTACGGTACGGAGAAATGGAGAAAGATCGATAAAAAACGATACAAAGAAAATAACTAAATACGATCCACTCTTTCGAAAGGCTCCTATAAACCTACCTATCGATTTTTTAACACTCCTAAAGTATACTTTGAAAAATTTCTTGTAGGATACACATAAGTCATAGTCTCGTGAATTTATATACGAGAAAGTAAGAATCACGTTATTTTAAAAGTTATTTTAGAAAAGGGATTAAACGTGCTTTCTTTCTCGAGATTCATCTAGGCCAACGATAAGCCGCAAAAATAGCGATGCTTAAAACTGCTACGTCAATATGAGCTACTCAGTAAACTACTACTCAGTAGCCTTTTTCCCTACTTTCCTCTCAAACCATCCTCTTTTCCTATCTACCCATCTACTCACCTACCTACCTACCTAAACCAACTTCCTCCTCTTGCGTCCAAGCTGCCACTCCACAGCAAACCTTTTTCCTACATCGGCCGTTTCGTATCCTTCCTTCATAGGATTTCACCGAGTTTGATATTCTACCAGGAAATATATTGTAGTCAGATAATATATATTTTGTGTGTGAGATATTATACTCGTATTACTTCTTCTATCGACTAGAATAGGAAATGGCTCAACAATGATAAACTGCGCACTTACGCGTAATTCGAAATGGATAGATCGATGCCAAGAGTTTTTCGGGTTATTCCTCCTTCTCCTAACCTACCTACATCTACCTTTCGTGATATATAAGGAAAGCACGATATAATTTATACGATACGTTCTGAGAATTCGATGATTCAGATATTATAAGAAATACGCGTCGATGTAGAACGAAATGGTGTTTGTTGATCGCTTTTCGATATCATGAATCGAGAATTTTGCAATATTTGCAATAGCCTATATCTGCATAAGAGTATTTTCATAGATTTATTTAAAATAATGTATTTATGTTCTCTCGTAGTATATTTTAGTATATATTTAGTTATCTCATTTCATTTAAAAGCATTTCTATCTTATTTTTCATAGTTTTATTTAATCGCGTTTTATTAGGTCCAATATTAAAAAATACGCGAGCGTAGAATTTATTTCAAAAATTCTGTACAAATTTGTTTTGTTATCGATGAAAATATTTTTAATTATCTGCACAAAAGATATATTTTATTTTTTATGTATAATTTCAATTCATTTTTTACTTTAGAAAAAGTCAGTTATTCAAAAGATATATTTGTTATTTTCGTTCGTTGTTATCGCTATTTTTTTCCGCAATACTGATGTTTGTATAAAATTACAATTTCGCTGAATTTATAAAATCGTTAAATCCGCGGTTACAATTATTCAAAAAGCTCTTTTTTTTTACATTCAGTATACTAGTGGAGGATAACCTATTATTAAATTGAAGTTGTAAAACCCGTCCGAACAAAACCCATTTTCCAATTTGTATAAAACAATTTCGATCGATTTTTTTTTATGAAGAAATGAGGAATGCATTTTTATACAAATTTTTTCATACGAGAGAACTTTGAATGCATACGTCGGATACAATAAGGTGATTAAACGTTAATCCATGAAAGCTTGGAAAATGACAAAATACTTACAAGCTTATTGCATTTATTATATTATTGAAGAAAATTCAACGATATTATATTTGCAAACGTAAAAGTCAATTCATGGTTTTCTGGATGCGGACAGAATTTACTTTTTAAAATTTTATCAATAAACGTATATAAATATTTCTATGCTTGTTTGAAAATGATAAAAGATTGACATTCTATTCATAGATTGAAATAGAAAATATGTATGTAAAAAATAAATCAATGGACGAATAGTAATAAAAGTTCAAAAATGATCTTTTTCGTAGAAAATCGTTAACTGATGCCCAAGCGAGCTTAAAGTCAAGTCGTTCGTTCTGGTGGAAGTAATGAAAGGACGATGCACCGGTTTTGCGTCCAAGCTCTTGCCATTAATTTATTTGAAATTCTATTCTGTGGTCTCATGCGAATATCCCTAAACGGACTGGCTTTAATTTTCTACGTGGTCCGGGACAACTTGCATTAAATCCACCCGGATGACGATAAATTATTCGCTTCGAATTATATAGTTTAAGCTGATAGGAATATTCGTAATCTGTAAAACACCTAGTTAAGTTAAACATAAGTAAACTCTATTCATATTAAATAACAAAAATAAACAGTCAACACATATAATTTCTCTCTTATGGAATATAGTTTGATTGAGAAGAAGGGAGTTCTAATTTTTATACGTTTAAATCGTTTATGCGTAAGATGTTAAATCAAAAATACTTTGTTAATTTACTTCAAAATACTCCACTGAAAATTAATTAAAAGGGAGAAAGAAGAAAGAGGTAAAAAGTTTGATACTCATTAATACGCATGCCATTCTAATATTCAACAAACCGGTTTTGACTATATAGGAAAAAGGATATTTCATTTGCGAGTAGCTGACTTGGTAATGCTGCAAAGAGGATCTAGGATTGACCCATAAAAATTGTCTTCGTTTGAGTAGTCTGGAATACAACTCTAAAGCATCCTTATTTAACGATGCATTTATATTTCACTATTTCATCTTTAAAGCTGATTATGAATACTTAAAAATTAACTCGGTCTGGGCAGATTTACAAGTTAGTTACTTCTCTTTCGTTTTCTTCAGCTTAACTCATCCCCTTCAAAACAATACTTTTCCTGTTAATTTTCGTTTAAAATAAAGTTTATTTAAAAAGGACGAGTATTTCGGAATATTCGTGCTGATTCATAATATACTTTAAATTTATATATATATAAATTATATAATTATAAATATTCATAAAATAGAAAAATGTCCTTTTCGAATGTTTTTTTACAAATTGATATGAATTTTCGGGACAATCGAATATATTTAAACATTTTGTTAAAATTTATTCCTAAATCCAAACTCATCGGTCTAGATTTCGAGCATTTACTTATTATGCTATGTTCGTAAAGCAAAGGATGCCCGTACAAGAAGGCAACTCGAAATTACTAGAGAGTAACAAGGTAAGCTATGGCAATTCCGAACTAGAAACTTTGCGTGTGGGTACTGCACGAATAATTATCGATGTGGTCGCATACTTCACACCTGACGTCATCTTTCAGCTCCCTTCGACCAAGCTGAGCTTCGCCACTCTCATTGAATCAAGAAAGACTTGCGGTTTTCCTTTACAAAGTAACTCTGACAAGTGTGCAACTTGGATTCCTTTTACTCCTAAAACACGACGATGGACATTTTGATCCCAGTTTTGATCGATAGAATTTCTCCCAAAATTCCGATAGGACCGAACTACGGTTTTCTACAAATCAAAAACAAGTAAGTAAATCCGAGAGAAACGTGAGAGATCCTTTAACGATTGGATTTTCGTTGGAGAAAACATTTTATAATTTAAAATATTATTGTTTGAAATAGTTTTTATGTTACTTTATTGGGGATGCACATAAAACATACTATACCGATTTATCATAAACATTAAAAATAAAAATCACTTCGAAGGTAACATAAATGAAGAATCACGTTAAAAATTTGGCATCTTTATAGTTTCTTTTATATTTGAAATTTATCGCAAATATTTGATTTTGTTAAACAGCGTTGAAAAAGCTAGTGAAAAAACGCTCTTTGCTTTAGTAGTTCTCAAAGCTCGAGAGCAATTTGCCAATATGCCTCGTTACGGAACTTGCACCGTCAGCCCGATCATGTTTTTCGTTTGGAAATAGAAACAGGGCAGGAATGAAAATAACTGTGAAAATAGAAGTTTTCTAGTTTCATGGGGTATATAAACGAGAAAAGTCGATACGTTATAGAAAATCGACAGTTGTGGCGTAACGAAACCGTGATAGTATATTAATTGTATCTGATTTTAAATGAAAAAAGAGGAGAGAGAGAGATAGAGAGAGAGAATGGACAGGGTGAGAAAATGAAGAAAGAAGAACGAGAAATAGTAAAAAGAGAAAAAGATAGATAAATAGAGAGAGAATTAATTGTGAACGATTACACCAAATGAAATGAAGAAGGATTATATTCAATAATAAGAAATCGATTACTTTCTTTTCTTGCCTTAGACTATCTCTAGTATTGGAATATCGAAAGATTTTCATTTTATCGTTTTACTTTTATTGTTAATTCAACTGTTCGTTCTACTGACAAAATTAGCCATTAAAATAAAGTGTTTTTTTTTAAATTAATAATTACAATACAACGATAAAATTTCATCAAGAACACCGTGGAACCATCTGTCTGGGGTTCTAACTTATCGGAATATTTCAAAGTCAAGGAAACCTACTCGTATCGTACAGCACTTAGAAACTATCGAAAATGTGAGAACTTAATTAGCTAATTAGGAATATGAACTTATCGATCTAACGTATCGATAGGTAAGAGATAGATAAATTGGCTCGTAAAAGGCTTTGATCAGGAGAAGTAGGTATCTCTAACCGAATATATTTGCTCTTATTATAGTTTAATGAGAAAACTCGTTTGTGAATGCGATAAAACGTGTATATATATATTGGAAATAAGACATTCGTCGTTGGGTATCGAATATCAAGATTTTCGGTGATACTTAAACGACGTTCGCGCGTTCGTCGGTACCACGAACGCCTTTCGAAATTGGAATGGCAGTTCCGTTCTCGCTATCGTAAAAGTAACGGGAATCGAATCGGGTGAAGCTTTACGAAGCCGACTACTATTGGGCTTGCTAACTTTTATGACCCCCTACCCTTGTGAGTCTTCGTTCTCGCCTGTTCCTCCCCGTACAACTTCCCTTCGAATACCATCTCCAGACTTGCAATCGATCGATTCTCCAAATGTCTTCCAACTTTTCCAATAGAAATGTGAAATCTTCGCTGAATCATTATTATTGTTATTATTATTATTATTATTATTCGAAGGATTGAAATTGTTGTAAATTTAATTTTTTTTATTTATCGCTCATTTATGTTATTCATTTTTCTTTTTCTTTCTTTGTGAACCGCGTAATAAAAAATGCCGTACGTTGTAAAAAGAAAAAGAGAGAGAAAAAAAGGAGTAGAGGCCGAAATAGACGTGTCAGCTTCAGATGATGCATGCGAGTATTTTTGTTTGTTTAGCCGATTTTTTGTTACTCGACTGGATTTAGCTCGTATAGCTGGCTAGGCTAGCTGACTCGGTATGAGCGACTTCGTTTCGACCGCGTTGCATACCGACAAGCTTTTCCTGCTTTTTCTCTTTATAATTGCGAAAAGTGGAACGAACATTCTTCAAGCTTTATCGCTTTCCTAGAAATATATACACAATTTTTCGAGTTGTTCGTAACTAGTGAGTTGTTAACCGACTGGCCGAATATCATATCGCAATATTGAAATAAATATTACCATTTCACGTTTACCCATGTGATATTTGTATTGTCAAAAAATGATAAATGTGTATAAGTGCGATATATAAAAAGTTAAAAGTTCCGAGAGAAAATAAAATAAATGGTCGTCCTTATACCGTAGTTTCAACCAAAGCAAAAAATAAATCTCAAATATATTATTATCGGGAAAATTTTATTATTTGTTCACTTTTGTTTTTTTTTTCATCAAAAGTAAATTCTCACGTTCAATTTTAAGAAACTCACCTTGTATGTATGTACATATAAAATCAGTCAGTGTACAAAAGTAAGAGCAAGGGCATATCTCAGTAAGAAGCCGTTGAACGTCTCTCTGTACCATCCTGAGTCAATAGAACAGTCGAGAGCTACGCGAAGGGGTGCACTTTCAACCGGAAGATAAGGCACTCCTTACTCGAAGGAAAGCCTTTTCGAATGTGAGACCAATTCCACAATTCCAAGGGAATTCCTTGGAAAGTTGGTTTCCGGAGTTTCTCTCTACCCAGAAGATTGATCCAAGGTCGAAATCGCATCGATTTACTTGTACCAATGCTGGTATTTCTTCCTGAGATCTACCCAATGCAAATTTAACATTCTATTTCATATTATTCGACAAAATCGAATATTTCTCTAAAATAAAGTTTACTTATATTAAAATATGTTAGCTTTGAAATATATTATGTATTCTTTTAATAAAAATAATTATTACTCGATATTTGATTAAAAAGATAAAAAAATTATCTTACATTAGTTACTTTTATTGTAATAAAAAAAGCAGAACAATATTTTTAATAATTCAAAATAGTTTTTATATTTCGAAACTACGAGATAAAAATTCGTCCGACAAAAATCGCACGTAGCGTGATCGATGGAATATTTAAATAAATAAACAGAACAGGACAGCCGCAACCAAAGCCGCAGTAGCAGTTGCGGACGCACTTGCAGTTGTAGTTGCAGTTACAGTTACAGTTACATTTACAGTTACAGTTACAGAATACATTAACATGTTACAATTACATTTACAATTAGATGTTACGTGTTACGGTGCTGTTTCACAACGCAACTGTCCTATCTCGTCCTAAACTGGTTCTTACTGTGGCGTAAGCGTATCCGTCTGTTCGTCTGTTTGGGATGATAGTGTTTCTAAATGGGTGTTATGTCTTTAAATACTACTGGGTTTCAAGACAATTCGAAAGCTTTTTAGAAAGAAACGTTCTTCTGTAATTTTAGTTCCCATGCATGATAAGTACGTGTAGGTGAGCATTAAAAACTTACTATTTCTTTTCAAATCTTACCCCTTTAAAAATTTTGGTTATATTAAATAATAACATAAAGTCGTTTTGTAATTTAATTCAATTCTACAGCAACCGCATATACCTACCTACCGTGTATTTGACGAGTATATTTGTCATCTCTTAATTTTTCCTACACAACGGGTAGATAAACATTTTTTTAAAGATTGAGCTACACAGTTAACAGATTAACGACATCAACGTCGTAAAATCTCTAGAGATGCGTGAAGCTGAAAAGTAAAAAAACAACAAAAAATAAAAAAAGAGAGAGAAAAAAAGTCGAACAAAGTGCAATCGTGAAAGTAGCACAAGAACACTCGTGGAAGGGACTAGAATTTACTCATCGCGTAGAGTTTTCAAACAGGCTAACATCAACGAGAGCAGTATCCACTTTCTAGTGTCTCTATGTTCTCTATAGAATTAATTTCAATGAAATTCACATTTTTAACTTTTTTTGGTTTTGCAGTTGCACATATATGTATTTTCCTACTATTGTGAATACGTGTACAAGTACAGATCTATTCTCTCTCTCTATATTTTCTACTTTTAATTAAATTCTATTTCAATGGGTAGCACGGTCCAAATGTATTCTTCCTATCTGATTCGTTATTTATTAATATCAAAAATTTTTTTTATTCTTACAGTAATTTGAGAAAATAAAAAGATAAGAAAAGATATAGAAAAATATAAAAAAAAAAACAAGAGAAAGTTAAGCGAAGGAAAAGTTTGTTTCTTCGTAGAAACATCCTCTTAGTTTCTACAATTTTCTATTCCATTCTCCTTCTCTGAGTGTTTTCCTAACTTTATATTATACAAGAGAGTGAAAAAAAGAGAGAGAGAGAGAGTAAGAAATATATTTCAAGTCTTGGATTTTATTTAAGTCCGAGGAAAAGTCTGGGCGGAACGTTAATTAATTCCCGTTACATTAAATGGTCCCATGACCGTCATCTTCGAAACTGGGTTACTTCACGATTTCGCTAATGAATTAATTATTTAGTTGATAACTTAATTATAAAAATAATTTTGCCACGAGCGCATGCTAATAAACGATTTAGATTGAAACGAGACAATTTTGAAAAAGAATTAATTGATTGGATGTAAATTGTGTTTGGCATGCGTACGACAAACTAATCGTATCAATCATATTTTAATGTTCTATATGCAAATATTATTTTAATTTAAATAAACGCGAGAATTTATTCACGCAAAAAAAAAAAACAAAAAGATAAAAAAATTAAAAAAAAAAAGAAATAAACCTAAACTAAATATAACAGTAAAAAGACAATCTTTCGAATCCTTTCGAATGGAAAAACATTTGTATGCTAGTACAAAGTCTTACCAATTTTCTCAACGATAGCCAAGGGGAGAATAATAAAATAAAATAGTATCGAATTGTTCGTTGCTTTTGAACGTCAAATTTCGTTCTTTCCTCTACTGACTTTTTATAGTATTCATGTAAAAGAAAACAAAATGGGATAAGATCCCTAGATACGCGCATATGTTTTTCAACTCGCAATCTTGTTCGTACGGGGATGAGAAAATTTGATCAAGGAGAGAATAGGTGTATTATAAACGAAACTTTGCACTCTTTTACTCGATAAACTTAAACTCTATACTGGCTATTAGTTTTTCCAGCTATTACTTCGGCCCTTTGGAAAAGTTCTACGTGATGTTTACTATCTTTTACTTTGTAATAGTTCTTTAAAAATAAAACAAAAACAGAATATAAGAGTATAAGGAAGTTTTTATGTATTTATCAAACGTTCATTTTAATCAAGATAATATTAATTACACAATTCTCTCCCCCTCTCTTTTTCTCTCTTTTGTTTAAAATATTATTTATAGTATTATTCGTCCAACGAATAATAAAATTTCCAATGCTAATTATTAATAATTAATAATATTAGATACGTAATCATAATTAAAGTAATATTCGATTTATCGTACATTGAATTTTAGTATACTACTGTTAGTTAAATGATGGTTTCATTATAATTTATGCACGAATATATGTCAATTATAATGAAAGATAGGTAGAAGGAGAGATATTTTCCCCTCCCTCTCTCTCTCTCTCTCATGTTACAGAATAATAATTATAATTTGAAATGTTGTTAATACTAGTTATAGACAATAAAAAGATTCCAAGTGTTAAATAAACAGCTACATTTCAATTTAAATGATATTAAAAAAAAAAAATGATCGTTAGTGAGGGAACACGTGCTCTTATCGTGAAAAGTTTAGCGACGTATGTACTTGAAATACTTCCACGTCGTGTACCGAGTGGAATAACGACCCTTAGCCCTTAATTACCACTTTACCAAGCGGACAAGCTTTGCGACAAGCCGGGTCTGTTGAGTTAGTAGTTTCAATAAACGTATGAAATATCACGAGTTTCTAGAAACGTACTCATTAATAGCCTTGGCTTAGTGACATCTGCTCTTTATCCAATGCTAGTACATATGTATATACATAAAAATAAATGATATTAGCTGTGTAGTGTATGTAAAGAGGATACATGCAAATTCAAATCTATGCGACGTATCAGATAACGACCATGTTTGTACATTACGTTTCAACAACAACAACAACAACAACAACAACAACAATAACAACAACAACAACAACGTCCACCGTAAATAATGATGTCATTCTTCCTATTCTATTTTCTATATCACAAAAGACTTCTAACACAAATAACTCTTGAAATTACTTTTAAAAGTATTTTAGAGATGAAAGAAAGAAAAAGAAATCATATAATTTACAGGAGTTATTTTTATAAATGTTATCATAAGTAATATGAGCAATAAGAAGACAAAAATAAGGATGCTGATAAAAATGATCAATAATGAAAAAATAAAAGAAAAGAAGGGAATTGGACGGTTGTTTTTCTTGTAGAGTAGGTTGAGAAAAAAAGTAGGAAAAGTGGTAGGAGTATGAGCAGGTGAATGGTGATGGTAAAGGGGCTAGAGGGGCTAGAGGGTTAGAAGGGGGGTACCTATCGGACAGCTATTTTGCAAGTAGATACCTGGCATTCCCTCGGGCTACCATAGAGAGCCCGTATATGCGCAATCCGTAGCACGTTCGAACGTTACACTTACACAAAGGAGGGAGAGATTGTATACGCGGCGGGGTGGCTCATTGCTCGTCAATATACGTACGTGCGTGCGTTCAAGCCCGCGGCTTGTGTGTTCTCGATCATATCTCACCCCGAGGAACAGTGGCAGCGGTGGCAGAAGAGGTGGTCGGTCGACCGACCGACACGTCCCTACTAATTAACAATCGCTATTAGCCGACTTGGTCAATTGTACCTGAATTATTCTACCTGCGATGCTACCCTACCGATTCCATCCAGAGACATTCGTGAATCACTAGAGAATGTTTGTGGCAGAAAAATTTTGCTCATATTTTGTTTTCTAATATATTATTCGTAAAGTTAAAAAGATAAAAAAATATAATAAATTTTAAATTAACACGGTAGGGCAGTTACATATTCAGTCAACCACGAGTACATACGTCCGTCAAAATGATAGACAATGAAATTAAAAAGTGATATTGTTGGTAGATAGTATTGCAAGATTGTTAGTCTATAGAGTAAATTAGTTGAGTGTATAGGATCTGAATTACCCAGTTATTGCATGCAGGTACCAACGTCTTTGACCGCATTTACAGAAGCCGATAGTATTTACCTTAGACATCCCCGATGAAGGTACAATAAAGGCACGATCTAACACGTTGAATCTACAGTACCTCAAAGCACTGGGAAGGCTTGCGTGAATTTAACACATCTATATGTATATATGTATACATATATATGCATATGGGTTAATAGCGGTCAAGTCCGATAACGTTGGAAATTGCCTAATCCTTTAGCTAATCCTCCCTTAGAATTAGTAATTAGAATATTTAGATAAACTCATGACGAAGATATACTTTATTTAAGCAATTATTAAGTGTAACATTTTCTATGAAGTTATTCGACATTAAACCATATCGAGGGAAACGCGTTGAAACGATATAACTCGCGTAACAGGTTTAACGTCAACGTAAGTGTTCCACGTTTTACAATCTCGAAAGTAAGATACGACGAAAGCACGTCGCTCCCTTTATAGCTGACACGGAATCACTCCGAAATATTATCTGGCATATCGTTCTGGTGTCCAAGCGTAAAACGATAGGAGATTTCATCGTTCGTAACATTTGAACACTTCGTACCCGTGGGGTACACTTCTAAAGATTCCTATACGGGAAACATCAAGAAGACATAGTGTCGGTCGTTATTTAAAATGAATGCGAATGTTTCATAAAGTTATATCTCATTGAATATTGAGAGCAATTTCCATGTTGATATTTAGAATTTGTACCATTACATTAGAAAATCCTTTTGAATCTAAAATGATACGGCCAATTTTAAAATCATGACTAACGGTAACGCTTATCTGCGTTATCTACTATGAGATATATTTTTCTATACTATCACGTTTCGTGTCATTTCGCCAATGAAATTTCATCTGATATAACCTTAATTCCTTTAAATTAATAAAACGCGCAAATCAACGTAGCATACTCGTTTACGAAATAACATTTCATTCCATGAAATATACATATATGTGGTACACGTTTGATCAAAGTAATGTGTTTTTCACAAACTACTCATGTTCTGTATAGTTTTTATTTTATCTTTTTGAGCTTGGCTTTTGACGTATGTATGATTATTCAGTGATAAAATAATATCTATCTAAAGGAATAGATCGAAGTAAAAGCGAGAAATGAACTGAAAGTTAATTCTTTTCGATGCAAGTGAAGTGGGATCGTTCAAAAATGAATGGGTTCGATTAACGAGTTGTACGTACAACCAGGCATAAAAATATTTCGATATTTTTACAAGTTGAATATGCTACCTATGTTCATTTTTTTTTTATACTAGGTAAAGTTGTTTTTCAGTTTTTTTTTTTGTAAATACGAAGAAATATAATATGCTATGATTAATATGTAAACGTTGTAAAAAGAGATATTGAAAATTTCAATTTATCTAAATTATGAATATGTAAAAGTACGTGAAATTTTATTTGGAATGAAAAAATAGAAAAATAGTTAGGATAATTTATTACGATCCAACAGCTGCAGTTTCGCACTTTATTGAAGTTTTATTGATATCATCGTTAAACCGGTATTTACGTATATTAATACTGGAGGCTAACTAGTTTGATTTTCGTACAGTTCCCGACAAGGGGATTTATCAGCTTCGAATTTTGGAAACAGGCTTTGTTGGTCATTGAATCATTTGACCAACGTCAATCGCATATTGAATCAATCTCCATTGCTCAAGCATATTTACCTCACGTAGCCGTTAATAGGCGGGAAATACCTTGTGACGTGAACAGAATTTCAAATACGATATATTTACAAGTTGAACGAATTGTAAAGCTGCAATTGAAGTCGTAAGATATTCTTGTCATTAATTTGATTACACATATAGATATATTAGTATTATTATTTTATTAATATTTAGCGAAATTTAATGCTCCTAATATTACATTATATATTTGTCGATGATAAGATTTTCATTAATCTAGATTCAATAGTGTCTCGTGCTTCATTAAAATGTACGAAAGTTCTACTATGGAAATCTCTATAAAGTCGAGTTCTACATTTTGCAAACTCCCCAAAGAAATTTACTTATCAATTTACTTATCGTATTCAAAATAGCTACACGGAACCAGTTCGCAGAAAGTAAACAGTTTAAGTACTTAAGTAAAGTCTCTAAACCTATCAAATTATTTTCAACATTAGATAACACAAAGAGAATCAAATCTATGTTTTAAACATAAATAAAGTAGATGAATCCTTTTACCTACATTCAATTTATTTTAAAAAGGTTCAGTGTTAAATAAGGCGTAACTTATCTTAAACGAGAAATATTTTTCTTTCGATTATCTATGTTGTGAGATCGTATCTGACATAATAAATTATACTATAAGAAAGCCTTCTGCTTTATCGTTTCCTTCAAGACACTTTCTATAGTTACGGCCCTGTTTTCTTGGCGATGCCTTCCTCCTCATTTCGAAGAGATCCACAATCTTTTCCCGCTTACTCGACTACTCCACCTTTTTCATCCTTCTATCTGCGAGTCATGTTGTTCAATTTTCTTCTTCCTGGCTTTTTCGACATGATAAATATTTTATCATCTACCGGAATTCGTGGAAAATCAAGATTACATTGAACATAATATAGATACGTTTCGTACAAAATCATAGAAAAAAATAAACCTAATTTAAGAATATTTCTATTTCTTCAAACAATGATCGTTAAACGAAAATCTATTGAAAATACTTTCTTGTAATTGCATTAATATTTTTTCTCGAAATAGCTTTTAACTCTTCTTTCTATTTTCAGAAATCATTTTACGACTGAACCATATATTTTGACTTTACGAAATGGGATCGTTAAAATTTCAATGCTTGACGTTCCTATTATTCCCTCATTAGTAACCTCAACGTGTTAGTTAGGAATTCAGACATGTGTTTGTTGTTGATAAGCGATCACGTTAACTTATCTTTACCTATTCGTTGTTAAGGGTTTCATTTAATTCTAGGGAGAGAAAAAATAGACATAAAATAATTATGGAAGAAGATTTAGAAATAAGGTGCAACACTGGATATATGTAATGTAACTTTAAATAGTTTTAATGGAAAACTCGATGATGCGCACGGATGAACATGCACCGATACAATGAACCATGATTAACTAAATAACTTTTTATCTACGTGTTACTAAATTTCTTATCTAAACTGTCATTGAACGGGAAGAAAAATGGAATAAAACTTTAATAGAAGGAGGTAGTATACTCGATCAATTTATCTTTTTTACCATGTAGTACAGGAATTTTAAGGTCGTATATATTTCTTTCATTGATTTCAACGTAAATCTTTGTTCATATTATTTAAATATTTAAATAGTTTCTTGGTATTATACATTAAGTTTCTTTGGTATTATACAATTGTATTAAAAATAAATAATGTATTGTAAAAATATAATAATTAATTAGATTAATATTGGTAGATGAATTTCACGAGTGATTGATTCTATTGTTTCTGTGGTTGTTCGGTGAAATTCTAGTCACGTACACATATCATATACATATATTAGATATTGTATTATTCGACATCAAACATTTGAAATGATAGATCGCAATTATGTTACGCATACAAATTGAAGAATATTGTAAATATTGATTGAATAGAGATAAGCAATTATTCAAAAAATGCATGAGTTCAAGAGAGATTCGTAGATACTTAAAAACTAGAACTGTATATTTCGAACAGGCACCGAAAATTGTTCACAGATGCATTTAAATTAGTCGATGATCATCGAGAGAATGTTAGTCAATAAGTAAACAAAGTTACCTATATGTAGTATGATAGTTATTGATAGTTTTTCATTCAATGTTTCTAAGTTTCGTTAAATACTCTTCTTATTTAAATATGTAATATAAATATGTATTATAAATTAAAAGTATTCGTTGTGTATATTCCGAACAAAAAGGATCCATGCGATACTAGAAACACTGCATGCTTTCCTATCGTATTTGCTTCTGTTCTTCGTATTTTTAGGTACTTTGCATATGATTTTGAAATCACAGCAAACGTTATCTCCTGTCGTGCAAGGTGGTAATCCGCAAAATCGTAGAGTTTATGCAAAATTATTTAAATCTCCTTACTTCCTCTTTCTGCTCAACTATACGAAGGTATTCATATCGTTTCTACGTGTTTTGTCGATGCTCTTAAAGGTAATTCTTTACAAATGTCTGACCATATAAGGATGCACCCGTTCGTACTTTTTAAAAATATTTAATGTTTCTTCTCTACGACGTGAATAAGGAAACCGCAAATAAAAAAAAATATAAATGAAATATATTTTTCATTTTGGTCTTCCTTGTATTATTAAAATAAAGAGAAATTAAGAAGAAATTCAAGGAAAATCTCTTCCAGCTCTCTCTCTCTCTCTCTCTCTCTCTCTCTCTCTCTCTCTCTCTATTTCAGTTTTCTCTCGGTAAATTCCTCGTACATAGTACACCGCAGCTCTCCTCTCGGTAGCTTCTTCATCGGTTGAGATCTTCCCGACTGTTGCCTGAGAGGAGGAACGATGTCGAGAGCCATGAAATATTTCGACCAGCAGCTATTAATCGCGGCTGCTGATCGTTCGTGCAGAAGTAACGGTCTTATACCCGTAAAATAATTCATGCCGCGTACTCTCACCATCCGATGATTTATTTCGCGTGACAGCCGAAATATCTTCCAACACTATCCTTATCTACCTTCCTTCAAACCTATCCACGAATTTATATCGCATTACTTTAACGTTCGTTAAACGAATTCCAACGTTGATTTTCCTAAATTTTGGAATAATCAACAGATGAGAAAAGTAGGTTTAATACATATACGTGTTACACACGTAGATGATATACCAATACTTAATAACAACTATCTAAACTTGTTATACGTTTGATTATTAAAGCCAATCGAAATCTAGAAAGCCAGATTCCCATCGACCGATATTTAACCTTCGAAATTTAACCCCATACAAAGATTACTATCTACGCTCTTCGAAATATTCATTAAGCCGCGTTAATCGAAACGCGATTTGATACGAGTCAAACGCTAATCATCGAACCATTCTCTCCAGTCATGGCTTGACCAAGCGTAACGTTTGATAATTTCGTTATGCTACGCGTGTGCATAGAGGTTCATTCGCGTGGAAATAGCTATCTATGAAAAAGTAATCGGTCGAAAATTCTCGAAAATTTGTTTACGTTTAATATTCATCTGTTATACAATTTTGTTAACCTATTTGATCAAATTTTTATCTCTCCAATTTCAAATATTAGATCGGTATATATAATTTTTAACAAAATACTTATTTCTTTTAATAACATTTTGATCATTTTTGTTTACAATCAGCCATCATTTTAATACACAATCTGTTAATTTAAAATCAAAGTAATTACGTTACAATCTAATGCAAATATTGGAAAAAAGAGAGTGATACTAGTAGTAGTTATATACATATATATATATATACACACAAGTATTTATATACAAATAAAAAATGCAAGAAAAGCTCTACCGGGCTTTCACGTAGATTTCGATCGGTAGAGGATTTTATTAAATCCACCTCTAGGATCGGAGCGCATCAAGGCTCAGCGGATCGGCGAATCTCTCAAATCTCGACCGAACGAACGAACGAACGAACGAACCAACGAACGAACCAACGAACGAACCAACGAACGATAAACGAGCTGAGAAATACTGCTTTAGAAAGGGCTGAAGGGTTTTTTGTTCGTTTACAAAAAGCTACGCTTTGGATATCCCTTCTAGGTATTTCACCACGCTTTTATCCCTATGGGTAAAATCGCGAAAAGGTCTTTGTCCCTCTCTATCTCTCTTTCTCTCTCACTCTCTCACTCTCTTTTCTTTCTCTTTCATTTCCCCAGCACGCGCGAGTGAATACGCGGCGACTTTTCTTTCTTCTGGTGTCTTGCTTCTTGAAATTGACGAAAGCACGTCGATTCGACGGTGCGAAAGTTCGCATGCTCGGAATAACAAAATAGAAAAAAAAAAGAATGAAAGAATGAGAGAAAGAGAGAGAGAGAGAGAGAAAGATAGCTGTGAACACATAAGACGTCATCGACGATCTCTTCAATGAACCCTTGGAATAATAGACGAATATAAATGCGGAAGAGTGCTCGTATATGAATGGGTATTTTCGTGCCAAAGCACGAAAGAGAGCAGCAGACTCAAGTCTTTGTATAGGTGCGCATATATAATACACAATTATATGCATGATATATATGTATATATAATTTAAATACACATATAAGCAATATACACGTGCGTATCCAGATTTCTCGGGAAAATTATATCGTCGTGCAAACGAGTGGTTAACACAAGCCTTTATTATAAGCTAACCGTCCGATGTGTTGCAGAGACAAAGAGTTTCTCTCTCTCGTTTCTCGGTTAAATTTGGTAAACCGATGCTGCCAGCAGCTTCACTGGATAGAACGAATTTAACCTTTTAGAAGCTCACTGCAGCGCACTTTCATTCGTTTTCAAAAATCTACGAAAATGTCTATGGTAGATGGACGACGTACCCACGATCCATTAAGATAAGAGTGATTTTTTTTCTTCTTTTCCTGAATAAAATAGAAATCTAGTTTAATGCGATTATAATTGTAACATAAATTTCTAAAGAAATTAGTTCTTCTTTTCCTTTTTTTTTCATTTTTACAAGTTTCTTTACCTTTTACCATTCGACATCGAGTAAAATAAATTTTCATTGTGTTGGCATAATAGAAAAATGCAGTGAACTGTTTTGTGCACGTTAAAGCTCTCTCTCTCAACTTGACTTTAAAAGTAATGTTCTCGTAACGTTGACTTTTTATGCGTATGCCTTGTTTTTCAAATGGAAAGGATTTCGGTTACCTTTTGATGACATCGTTGCTTTACATTTCGTCCAACCATTCATCGTAATGTTGCTCATTTAACGAGAATTGCGTTCTGCCATTTTTATAAAATTTTTCATTTGCACGAAAAATTTCTTTTTCAGTATACTAATTTGTGTATACGAGTTACTTGAACAAAAATTAAATATCTAATCTTTAAAAAATTGCACGAATTTATTCTAGTCAAAAATAAATCGATTTTTAAGAATTAATTTTCTAAGAAATATTATTTTTTTACAATTTTTATTATATTTGTTACTGTGTAATACAATGTTATTTATTCGTAAGAACGATATAACTAAGATATAGGTATTTATTGTTATTGATATAAGTAAGATATGTTAGATAATCTTATGCGTTTTAATATGTATTTGCAATCAAATTCATTTTGTTATCTTCGGATTATCTCTCTCTCTCTCTCTCTCTCTCTCTCTCTCTCTCTCGAACTGCATCGTCATTCATGCGCGAGATCGCGCCATTTGCGAGGGACATCTAAACTGTACGATCGTTATTACGAACCAGCTATATATTTTGGTCCACTCTCAAGTTGTCTTCCTGCGATTGGATCTGATACTCTGAAATTGACTACCCTATCTAGGAAACTACAATTATTGTCGTGCCTCTTCCTCCCCACCATCTCCTTTCCTTGCTCAAACCACCCAACTCTCCTCCCTCTTCTCTCTCTCTCTCTCTCTCTTTATATATATATATCTGTTCTATGATTCTCCGAGTATAAATTTTCGTTCTATAACTGACAAGCGATTTAGCTTTACGAGATTTGATCTATCAGCGCGAACTACATTCGAAGATATATCTAACGTTCCCTTCGAACATATCAAAACCATAAAATTATCTTTCGATTGGATTCTGACCGTAGATATATATTGTATCAAAGAATACGTGATTGCCGGATCAAGAAACGAAATTACGTGAAATATGAAATTAATAAAGGGAGTTTGTACATTTTATCGAATTCGTAACAAATAAAAAACGATTCTTTAACGAAATTAGTTTATCAACTCGTTCCATTTCCAAGCTTCAATTCGAAATAATATATTAACGAATACTGACTAATGGAAATAGTAGAAACCTTAAAATGAATAATTGAAAAACCGTAAGGAAGTAGGTTAAACGAAACATTTGTCATAAAGCATACACCTGTCTAAACGAATGAAGAAAATTTTTATACAAATAAAGAAAAATTGTATCAATGAATAGTAAGTGGTAAATATCGGTAGAAATGAAAGAAAGAAAGAAAATGGAAAAGAAAAAAAAGAATGAACTGCAAATTAGAAAAAAAAAATATTTAAAAAAATTAGTTGGTAGGAAAAAGCTTTAGGTAGGTTCATACTGGCAATGAAAAGCGGTTATTAATATTCCAAGCATACGATCAAAGAAATATCGTTTTCGAAGTTATTTCCCGTCTACAAATTGCCGGAACGCAGTAGAGGAATATTTGAAACGTTGGTGGGATATGTAAGCATTATAGAATCGTGTCGTGCTACATGAACGTTGCTTCAAGATTAACAATTCTCCGTGCCATTTCCATGGGATTCTATCGGATTGCACTCGCGATTGGACCAGGCCGATTCTGTCACATTCAACACCTGTCGTTACCCGTAATACCCTGTCTTCCGGTTTCCGTCTATTTCCGTCTCTGTCTCGGGATATCAGAGCCAAAACGATCGGGCTTAATGTCTCCGCGGTACCAACGTGCACAATGTGAAAGTAGATTATACCTCACGGCTCGTGAAAGTTCAATAAGCCATGATAGTGAATTATCGTCCCTTTGGAACTAGGGCGTGTGCTCGCACCTACTACTACTACTACTACTATTAGTAGTACTATTACTACTACTAATACCACTACTACTACTAATACCACTATTATAACCATCGTTACACTACCATCACTACTACTATCTCTTCTCTCTCCAGCACTACCTCCTTGCGCACCAGAATATTCTCGTCGAGCATTAAAGGGTTACACCACCTTAGAGCTCGGAAAAAACACTACCATGAAAAGAAAATGATTTCTAACGCAACTTTCAAATATACGATTCTTTGTTTTTTTTTATTATTATCACTCAATTCAGTATACATTTGATTAATATCTTTACATAAAAATTATTTTTTAATACGAACGAATATGACGGAGATATAAGCTGTTTTATGGTACGGATTTTTTTTCCAACTGGTGATGACTATATCTCGAGAGATTTTAATCAAAACACCATACATTCTTTATACTTTATACTTATTTTTCTTTCGATTGGATGGCACGTTCGTTTTTTTTTGTTTATTTTAAATTGTTTAATCTTACATTTTTATTTTATGCTAGTTTTTCCGAGCGTTAAGATGATGTAATTCTTTAAGCTTGACATCCACAACAATTTTTGATTACAGTACAGAAATATTTTATAATCGGTACACGTTACTTTTTTATATCTATATACTTTTCTTTTTCTTATTTGTTCATTATTTTTGGAAAGATAAAGTAGAATGATATACTATCGAGAGAAATGCAATAAAATATCGATAGATTCTATACTGTAGACTATAAACGTAAATCAGGTAATACGTTTTTTGAAAGCTTAAGTGATTCAGCATTCCTTACAATAAAATATTTTTACGAAACACTACACCATAAAACAAGATGAGGTTCTTTAAAAATCAATAGTACCTACTACCTTCTACGAACTATCGTTTACCATCCTGACTAAACCTAATTCACGATCTTTACGGTGCTGACTCAACGTTCTGAACATGAATCGATATATCATTCAACCTGAGCCGGATCAGCACTCTTCGATGTACTAGTTTTGTTAGACATTAAAGCTCCTATCACACTGAGACAGGCTTAGATATTGACAATATCGAATACCGAGAATCTACCTAGATATTTTCTATCGGTATATTTATTATACTCACAAATATATGTTGGTATATCCTTTCAATGGTATCGATTTATACAAATTTTCATTTAGAATCTCCCTTTTATGTGTGTGTGTATATGTGTCTGAGTAATATTTCAGAATAAAGATTGAAAGAGCAAGTAAGATGATTAGCTGTTATCCTTGACACCCTAAATAAAATATACCTAGAAACATTAGGACAAATATATATTTATTTGTCATAACGAACAAAGAGAATATTTAATGCATTTTCATTTATTTAAGCTCTTCGACATTAACTTTAGCTTAATGCGAGCTTGCATGGGATACATTGACCATTAGGGAGGGATGTTGAAAGCTGGTATGAATAATTAACGAGAAGTTATAATTATTGCCTTCACCGTGGTGCTATGTAATTTCGCAGCTACGTTTAAGATTAGTCAGTCAGCATAAAATATTCAAATCAAGTATTAAGCAACTGAGATTAGTTTGGAAACGGTGAGAGAAAAATTATCATGATTAGTTGTATGTGCTATTAATTATCGAATCGTCCATTACTTATATCATAACAAAATATATTCGTGTTATTAAAAGAAGAGAAAGGGATGGAGGAACAAAAAATAAAAACAGAAGAGAAAAAATAATAAATCAAAGTTAGTTTGATATTCATCGATTGCCCATCGATCAATAAAGTTAAATGGCTATGCTTTGATTCGAGTAGAGAATCGTAGTTTCGTTTCGGGGAGATATTGAATGAAGTTGAGCGTCCGAATTGACCATCTGTGCTACATAAATTCTCGAAACCACCCTCGAAGCGACGGTACGATTGGAATCTTCGCAAAAAATACTGTCATCACGTGATATGTTGAATCGATGTAGGTCAGTTCTTTCGTTGAATGAGAATCGAAGTGAGCCAATCGAATTGTGATATTTAAAAGAACGTATCTTTTTTTAAAGAGAAAGTCATAAAAAGTTACGAGAAAGAACAATCGACATTTCTATGTTTGGAATACGCTTTCATCTATTTTTCAATATTTACAAGATGAATATATTAATCTGATTATTATATTTTTGATTAGCTAAATAAAAAGATTTAAATTAAACACAAATTGATTTTTAATTTCTAGGTATTACGGAAACAACAGGAGATAATCTATGGAAATTATTAATCAAGTTCAATAGTACGAATGAGAATTTGAATAATTAAATATGATCGATAAAATGATATCGCTATGAGATAAAGAGAAATGGTGAATTATTTATTAGGATTTTATATGAGGATTTATTAAATTAAGGAATTATATTTCGATTTCAATAATGTACGTAATCTTTGGAAAATTTAGGATTCGAAAACAAGGGGACATCTTTGATAAAACTTGTACCTGAGTGTATCAAGCATCTAATAATATTTGAATACAGCTTTAATGTAGGACTATCTAAAACAGACTGGTCATTCATGCGACTGCGAACCATTGAAAATCAGTCACTTCATTCACTCCCGTTACTGCACTGTGACGAAACTCTCGGAAAATCAATAGCGACGCGACCGACGAAATATAACGGTGATGTGAAAAGGTCCTTCTTTTTGTGTCATGCTAGATAATTAAAAAGAAGAGAGAGAGAGAGAGAGAGAGAGAGAGAGAGAGAGAGAGAGAGAGAGAGAGAGAGAGAGAGAGAGAGAGAGAGAGAGAGAGAGAGAGAGAGAGAGAGAGAGAAAGCGAAAAAAGAAAATTTGAAAAAAAGAGAAAAAATATGAATAAGCAAATGATAAAAAAAAAAAATCTTGAAACGTTGCTTTCCATGGAGAAAAACTCTTTCACCTGTTGTACACACGACGTTTGATAATTGTTACACTGAAAAGGATAATCGTGAATGCATACGAAAAAATTGTGCACACAAAGTACATTTTGCATTTTATCGTTGGGTTGATGGAAAGAAAAAGTTCTTTTTTTTTTAAATGAAAGAAGAGAAATTAAATATTTCTATTACATAATGCATTTATTATATTGTACGATAACAAATTTTTTATAAAAGTAACAAAATTCTATATATCTCGAAATAAATTTTTTAGAGTAATTTAAATTTTTGTACACACACACACAATGGCAGAATAATAGATTTATGATACAAATAAATATTCCATTATACTAATTTTTGGTAAAGTGTAACTGAATGCGCTACGGAAAATATGAGACGCGTATACTACTTAGGTTTAATTGCAATATGTACGATCTCTTTTGCGTCTCTTTAAATATCTATATCTTTTTTTTGCATTATCTGTTGCATGAAACTTCCATTAGCGTGAAAATTTGTCCTTTTTACCGATCTTATTGAACGAATGATACTTAAATTCTTTTTGAAAATTTTCCACCAGTGTATAGTCGGAATAAAAAGTTTCTCCTCCTGTTTGTCATTAAATCATAAAATTTGAATTATTCATCTCCTAGCTGAAAATGGAACGTGTAAGAACGAAAAAAAAAAAAAAAGATAAAATAAAACACGGAGAAATTTGTTTACCAACGAAACGAATGGGACTTTAAAACTACAAAATAATCGTAACGTACAAAGTAATGAAAGTTATAAATCAACGTTATATCATTACTTCTATTTACACAGTACAAACAAAAAGCACAAACCTCGTTTGCTCGTTCTCTAAAGAAGGATGTGGTTCCTTTCACACAGAAACGTGTATACTATATGAATTGAAAATTAAAGTTTTAATTCTACTAGCTAACTCCTTTTAGTCGAAAAACGAATGATACATCCACGCATTTACACGCATTAACGTTTCTCAGAAACTATTTAGAGAGAGAGAGAGAGAGAGAGAGAGAGAGAAATTAACTATTTTCGTGATAATTCATTAAGAATTGAAAATACTTTATTGATGAAAGTTTTATAAACGTAGACACATTATGCGATTATAATATATTCATTGGCTATACAAATGTCGATAAACTTTTACATATTTAATATCCGATAATGTAATTTTCGGATTCCCGCTATTTTTCCATTATTTTTAATATTAAATAAGCGTAAAGAGAAAAGTTTTCTAGCAATATCGTTAAATGGATTAAGTACGATTGTATAAGTAAATACGATTTCGAGTTGGTGCAATGCGTAAAAGGTGGAAGAAAAGTTTCCTGTTGTTGACTTCGATTGGAAGAAGTTTTTCCGTTTATTATAGATCTTTACTTCCGTAAATTTGTCCATTCAATTCCCCTATTCGCATTTTTCTTTTTTCTTCTGTTACCAAATTTCCAACTCAACCAAGCGAGCTCGATGAACCAACGAGGTTTTTAACATTCGCACAACGGAAACATTAATCCTCGCTTTACTTCGATTTTTCTGCATATCTAACAATAAGTGGAAAAATAAATACGTCCGATTTTTGCTGAGTTTCTCGAATAATCTGAATAGCTTGTCCATCGTATTTACGTTGAATTTCCATCTATAGAAATATAAATACGCGTAGCTGCTTATCTTTATCGGATTTTTAAGATTATTGAAAATAAATTCTCGCACACCTTCGCTTTCGTAACGATTACGTTAAAAACCATTTCATCGAAAGTAACGTTTTGATATCGAAGATAAAATCACGTATAGATAGAAAAAAAAATGCGAGAAATTTCATCTAGCTTTCGAGTTCTCTTCTTATTCGGGTAACCCAAAATTAGATGAGAAAATTGACGAAACTGAAGGTGGTGGAACCGATGCCATATGTAGCGAGTTAACATAATTTTGTTTCTAAAATCATGAAGATTCGCGAGCTTCGAAGTTTATAGCGCGTAACACAACCGCTTTACTTCGGCTCGACTAAATTCGCCATTTCCAGCTCGCTCATGCGTTAGTCAGTTATGTTTACGCGCGGGGAAACTTACTAAACTTAACTGAATTAGCTAGTTAACGGCTGGATTATGCACACAACATTTAGCTATGAACTTAGCTCGAAGTACCGACCGAGAGGGGACGATAGAAAGGAAAACAACGGTTTTACGTTAACAAAATAAAGAAGTAACACGTGGAATCATTTGCTCTAGGAGCATGCAAATTGTATCCTTTTATCATAAAAGAGAGAACAACCGACTTAGAGACACACGAGTAATTCGATTTATTTTATTCGTTTTAATCCTCTTTGTTTGTTTTTTTTTGTAAACAAAAGTTATAATTAGTTTTCGTCAACGTTACAAATAAAAATGTTTTTTCGTAATCCGTTTTGAATAATTTCAGAAGAAATGACATGGAAATAAAATAAATCAGAATGTATTATACAATTTCTATTTCTAAAAAAAAAACAATCTCTCATTAGTATTAATTTTATTTATTCGTTTAATTGCAAACGCACTCTAAGAGTTTAAGACTTACAATATTGTTCGATCGCGAATGGCGGGATAGAAATCGAGAAGAATTAGAATGAATTATCCAAGGATGTAATATGCTGGCATATTTTGTATCGTGTTATTGCGAATATAAATTATTTGAATACCGAAGAGAGAAGAAATAAATTGAATTTGAAGGAAAATAAATTGAAAATGTTGCAACGGAATAGTTGAAATGATTTCGTTCGAAACAAGAAATATTACATGGAATGTATAAATATATATATCGAATAATTGTAAAAAAAGGATATCGATGTTCCAATTATAAAATATTACACATACTTTTTGTTTGATAATTTTTCTATATTAAAAATAATAATTGTTATAAATATATATTATCCATATTTATCGTTATTTATAACAACAATAATGTAACAATGACCAGTCCATGCTCGATTGGCATAAACGTAGATATTTACATGGACCGTTATCATAAATTTATGCTGATAAACATTTCATTGGAATCTCAATGAATAGCTATTTACTAAATTTGTCAAAATTCAATATTTATATTAAATTAAACATGAGCCATAAAAAATAGGAAGAAAATAAAATGATTCATTTATAATCAAAAAGTGTAGTATGTATATATGTATTCGTTCGTTCATTCATTCATTGGTTTTATATTTTTTTTATCTCTTTGTTTTTTTAACTATATTTTCGTTACTCATTTCGAAAACATGCTATCTCGTAGAGTATTTAGAGTAGCGTACGGTTCGCTCGTGTAAATTCAAACATCAGAATCGACGTGCATATTTGAACGATGAACCGCAAATACGTTTGTTATCTCTAATTATCTCGTACAAATAATAATCGGTTAGTTCGACAGATTCCTGATTCTTCATGGCGAATTTGACACATTATTGGTCATTGAAAGATGACAAGGACAAAGATCGTATGCACCCCTCATTTCCTCACCTGCAGTCGAGATCGTTAAACTTAATTCCCATTCGACATAAATTCTAATAAATCGTCAATATGTAACGTAGGTATTAATGATCAACGACCATAGTAATCTATACGTTTGTTCGAACGTGAAAAGTCATCTGACATGGTTAGGAAAAAATAAAAAAAGCTATCCCCCATGTATTATCGAATTCCTCCGATAAAAAAAAGAAATAATAAAAAGGGTAGAGGAAAAAAGAGAGAGAGAGAGAGAGAAAGGAAAAAAAAGAAAAGTACAGGAATAAAGAAAAGGGACGGAAGAACAGAGAACAAAAATTACTTTCACAAGGATGGCGCAATCGATTCCGTCGTCTAACCGCAGGAAATTTCCCATGATTTTTCTCGGTCTGTGAAATTCGCTGGCGTGGATTCGTATGCGTTCTGTGTAAGCGATTACGCGCGGTCATACATTGTTAGAAAACGATTGAGATGGTGTACAGGGTGGTTCAGAAATATATCATCGATATTGCAGAAACATTACTTGATAAATAAAAATTCTATCGAATTATTGTACGTATTTTAAAAGAGAGATGATGACTAAAGAAAAAAAGAAAAAGTAGATAGGTGATTAATTTTGGAAATATTAAATAACCACGATGTGTTTCGCGAGTCACCGTATAGATTCGTTAATTCGTTCTAACGAAAATAATATATGTGCGTGTCCCATGGTTCGTATAACGTGTGATAGAAACGTAAAAAAGGTGAGAAAGAAATTGGAGGAAATAAAAAAAATCAACAGAGGAGAAACGTATGGAACGAGTTAAATTAACGAACAGGTGCGAACGATTTCGTCGGATAACCCAATGACCTAAATATACGTATATACACTCGTTGATATTGATTGGTCATCGCTTGTTTGTCCCATACTGCTCTCGAACACCAGCTTCATCGTCCTTCTCGCGATCCTGCCGTGACCATTGTTTTCGATTTCTCGCATCATTCACCCTCTGCTGCTCGTCCTCTTTCTATATATATATATATCTTTCTATTTCTCTCTATCTCTATTTCCCCTTTTCCCTTAACCGTTGGCAACTTCTATTCTCCGTTTATCGCACTCTCACTCCTGACTTTTCTCTCCTTACGGGGGAATTGGATTTATGGCTTTATTTTCCTCTTTCGTGGACAATGTCTATTCAAGCAGATTGCTCATCGAAGACGTAGGTTTGCATTATAGCGAAATAATAAAGATCCTTGATCCCTTCTCTTTCATGTTGACTACAGGGAGAGAAAAAAAGAACAAGAAAAAAAAAACGATAAAAAAAGCGACTTCTTTGATGGGTACATCCTCGCATGACGAAACAAATTCGCAATCGAGAACAGTATAAGCGAGGAAATGAAGAGAGGGAAAGAAGAAGAAAAAGAAGAAGAGAAGACAGAAGGGATGAGAAGGGAGATGAATCTCTGTAGATTTTTCATTGATATATTCTCGAATTCTGTACGGAGGAAAATAAATTGGAACTTACCTCGTGGGTTGGCTGTATTTACTTGAGAATTGAACGGTTATCTGACGACAAGTTTGGACCTACGTAGTTGTAGTTTTGATAATAATCGATGAGAACTTCTTGAGCATCGATCAAAGTAAGGAGAATATACGAGACATAGTGAATGTATTGTTCTTGTTGCTACTATCGGGAATAGCCAAAGTTGTTCAGCTTATATCACATTAAATAAACATTAGCACGATGAAAGTTCATTTGTAGAAAGTCGTAGTGACTATTCTCGTAAAATTTAATTAAATACATACATACATATATATTTTATTAAAATAATATCTAACTGATATCAAATGTTATTTTATTATTTATCTTTTGGATATTATGTATAGATGAATATAATAAAATATCATTGACATATTTAATATTAAAGAATCAACATTGGGTTCGTGACATTCAATGCATGTATGTAAATCCCATTTATATTTCGTAATTGGAAAAATAAATTTTTATGGATGAACGGTCGATGCACTCGTGCAAATCGATTCACTGGTAATTCTACCGGTGCAAGCTTTGCACAAATTCAAAGTTACAATGCCGACAATAACTTTTAGTCTTGTATCCACAAGAGAGTCATGCTTTTCCTGTCTATCTCTCGAAAGATTTATTGGACGGTGGACGAGCGATATCGAATTACTATAATACTTGAAAAACTTCCAGAAAGATTTTAATCTTTCTTCAATCCTTTTTATGTCCTTCGTCTCTTATTCTTTATAGATGTGTATATATTTGTTTTTTTTATAAACGTTACGTTTAAAAAATAATATAAAAAGATATCAAACGATCATAGCTCGTGTATATGTGTGTGTATGTGTGTATGTGTATGAAAAAGTAGAGTTTTATACCATAAAAACTGGTTTCTTTTTTTGTCTTACTTGCTCGTATATAAAGTCACCTTTTCTTGTGACATATGGTGTATAAACTAAGGTGTTCTAAAAGTACTATAAATTATATTCTAAAAGTCTTTCGATAACTCTTCTAAACCAAAAGCCGTTGTTACATATACGACCTATTATTCTTCTCTAGATTATCAAACTTGTGATTTATCATTTATATGCATAATATATCGTTAGTCACCACTCAGGGTTACAACCAGAACTCAACAAAACTTAATATACAAAGAACAGAACAACATAATGTAACAGTAATTAACATGATGCGAGCTCTCTAGTTCGTATGTCTAAATCTAACAGAACAATTCCATATTTCTGAAGTACGTCTAAACATTGCGGTTTCTCGTCGGAATCTCTGTTAATCATTTTCTTGTCAACGTTTCGTCATCTGGAAATGGCCTACGCGTTCTTCACCCTAGGATGACTTAATTTGTAATTTTATCATTGATTTTTATCTGAATGTTATATTACATTAAAGAACAGGATTTATATAGACTCTTATTTAATTTCCTAAAGAAAATATTTACAAGTTAAATCTTTAGATAAATGATAAATGAATTTTTTGTAGGAAAAAAGTTAAGACTCGTTTAATTATTTTTAAACGTAGTCTACTCATATTCGCGAAAGAGAGAAATGTTCATTAATTTAGATTCTCCGGTAAGCTTAACTAAAATAACATAGCAACAATCGTTATTAAAATGATGGAGAACTTATTTTTATCGTTTGGAAACTTTTACTTCCTGCATTAGTTTGGAATACGAAATCTCACGAATCGATCGGTCAAAAAGCAATGCCATGATTGCATTCACGTTTGTGTTCGCTTCGAAGAACTTTCCTATCGATGGGATATATCGATTTCCATTACCTTCCTCGTTTAACCTACTTCTCTCTCTTCTGAACAGGAACAAACAGAAACGAGCAGGAATGAACGTATCTACATTCTAAATGACTATAGAGAGAGAGCAAAAACCATGAGGTATGTTATATTGGCTTAGGGGAAAAAGTTTATTCGTATTTTAATCCAAAACTGAAACAAGGTTTTTCAATATTTTGTATCTAGCCTTCTCCAAATAGTTTCAGATTATTTTATGGTCGATGTTTAATTCTTTATCAATATATCATGAATATAGTTAAATTATATATTTAATAAATTTTTTCAAATTAATTATTTAGATCAAATTTAATTAAAAAAGTATCTCTTTTGAATTTTGTTAATCGTCATTTGAAGTTACTAAAAATTTAATAATTAATAAATATAATTTTTTAATTAACTATATAAATTTAAAAAATACTTTTAAATAAAAAAATGTATAAGTATTCGTATAGTATAAATTTGAATTTAGAACATTTATCCCAATGACAAAGTAGCCATATTAATATTTCCTTTCTCCTAGGGGTATTTATTATTTTCTCTCTGATTGGTCAGTCACTGCTATCCTGTCATGCCGTGCAGTAAATTTTCCCGCGCTTTTACACCTGTTGCTTCGAATTCATGTACTGCGTGTTTATAAGATTATTTCATCTTCGAAAAAAGTTAATTAAGTGTTATTTCAGTGATAAAATAATTATTGTATTATTTGTTAATAAGTTAAAGTGTTCTTGTTTGATAAAATTAGTTTGTTGTCAGGATTTATTATTACAACGTGTACTATCTTCGAGTTTCTAACCTCACTTCTGAAACATTATCTTCTTAAGGTATGTAATAATTATGTTAAAAGTATATATATTAAATAAAATAAACCCGGTTAAAGGTTAATTTTTATCTTCATAAATATTAAAACATAAACTTTTGATTTATTATTTATATTATAGTATACTTTTATATATTACATTTAATCATACTTTTAAATTATATGTATTCTTTAAATTTATTTAGTTTTGCTTGTAATAATCATTTTTTTTTTTATATATTTAGTTGGAAGATCATTGTACTATGTTATTATTTTGGCTTCAATCGGTTTGAAAATAGTTTAATTCAACAATGACAGATTATATATCTGCTGAGTTAACAGCTACTTGTGCTGCATTGGGTTATTATGATGGGAAAAAGTATTATTTGGATAAAAGTTGTTTAGGTGAGCTGATTAGATATAGTTTATATAAGTTAATAAATGATAATTTGATGATGATTTTATTTCTAATATTGTCTAGATGTTATAAAGGATTTGATAAAATATTTAAAAAGGGATGATGATTCTCATACCATACGTCGTTACCTTGGTCGAACAAAATTACTTCAATCAGATCTCCTTAAAATTTTTGTACAATACTCAGATAAACTTGATTTATGGGATGTGTTACTAAGGCAAGTTTTTATATTATATGTAGGCTTACGTAAAGAACATAATTATATATGTGTAATATGTCAGCGTAAACTTTATATTTATCAGGTTAATTATTAATTTAACAAGTCCTGCTTTGTTAATTTTCAATGACAAAATTCCTATGGAGAAGACGATGCGCAGTTTTTATTTACAAATTATATCATATCTGCAAAGTTACAAAATAGCTTTAGCAGATGATGAAATATGGAAAATAGTTAATAACCGCTTAACTGCTATCTTCAGTATTGTAAGCTTAATTTTTACATATATTACTATAAAAGTTTTGTTTACAATAAATTATTTTCAATAATTAATTATTATAATAGGATAATATGGAAAGAGGGGAAGAAAATGAAATGATCATTGAAAGAATCTTAGCGCTGATCAGAAATGTACTTCAAGTTCCTCCAGATGAAAATGAAAGGTGTCCTAACAATGATGTTACGATTCATGATCAGGTAACTTATCAAGTGATTGTTTTTTCTTATGATTAATGAGGGAGTTCTTTTACAAGATACCTTTTTATTCGCAGATATTATTTGCGCTTCATGCATCTGGTATCGTTGACATATTACTTTTCATTGCTAGCAGTGCTAATGAAAAACAATATCATATGCAGATTTTGGAGGTATGCATTATAACTTTAAACAACAATATTAAAATTTAAATAATATTATATTTATTACTTCTAATGCGTGTATGTGTTATGATGATTTTTATAGATTATAACATTGATGTTATGTGATCAAAATGCAAGTCAATTGGCAACTACAGGTTTGCAGCGTAGTACAATAGAAAAAACAAAAGATGAAGAACATCTACTATCAATAAGACAGAAAGAAAAAATGGAAAAATTGGAAAAATTAAAGAAGTATGCTGGTTCCAGGTAAGGATTATTATTATATAGAATTTATATTCTTATTACTTGTTACATAAAAAGTAAAACTCACTGATCTTAAATAGCTATGGAAATGAACACTAAATACAAGAACTTAACTTTGAATTTCGTTCGATTCGTATCCCACTTTTTTGTAAATTTATAATTAATAACATAACACGAGAGAAAGCATATGACTGTATGAATGAGATTTTAAGATGATACCTTCCAAGATCTTATCTTCTTATTTGGGTCAGATTTATATCGCTTTCATGTTCATCTTCTTAAAGCTTTTCAAGAAAACTTTCAGAGCTTCGTATGCAATAAAAAGCTCCCGAGCTCGCTATTAAATTCATAATACATTAATTTAAGTTAAATTCTTTCCTTTTCGTACGATTCTTTAACTTTTTTTTTTTATTCTTGAATGACACTCGAAATCTTCAAGGAATATATTTTATTTTATTTTTTTTTACAAACATTGTGGACGTTCTCTAATTTTACGCTCTAAATTGTACCGTAACCCGATTTCTCATTTCTATTCACCATTTTTAAGTTCTTATTTATGTGTTAGATTTTATTCAACGCGTCATATTATATACCATCTTGAGATTATCGAATCACTTTGTATTTCAATACATTCAACGTCGCATTTCTTAAAATTCTTTACACGGAATATTTTTTTTTTCATTCGTGGCAATTCATTTTTCATAGATACCGATATGGGGTGTCGCGTTTTTTTCCTCGATTCATTTCATTCATTCCAACGTGTTCGCATGCTAGCACGAAGCGGCGATGTATTAAAGCAAAATGATTCGAGACTCGATGCGGTAAACCTGCACAGTACGCAGTTTTACCGTTTCTGGCTTTGACAAGAGGACATTCAGAATTATGAATCGGAGATTTTGACGAAAACATTCTTAAATGAAATAGGAAGTTGAATATAAATAATATGAAACGTTTAAACGTCTATAAAATATTAAGTGTTTCTAGCTAGCTATATAAATATTTTATATTTTCTCTTTTTCTATTTCAACAAAATCATCTTAACAATGGAATCTTGACGTTTAATTGAATTTAACTTTAACAAGCTGTTAGAACTCAATAAAATAAAATTCAAACACACTTCTTTACAATCGGCAAGCTGGCAATAATCTTTTCAATTCAAAACTTAAAATAAATCGTCTTTTAGAGATAATAGTATACACATTATAAATTTATTATATAAATTTCGATTTTGTTTAAATCCTAGATTCATAAGTTTGAACGTTCTCACCTAAACTGTTTTCATTTTAACGGTCCAACGAATATAAGTGCCGAGGAAGCACAAATGCGGTGTGAGAAAAGCATAGAGGAGCTTGCTAGCTGATGACTCTGCTACTCAACACCGGATACCTTTTTGGCTGAATTGCGATCGTTCTCTTGCTCATGTTACTCTGGCTAGTGTTGCTTTTTTCGCACTACGACGATGTCGACGTCGTCGTTGTCGTCGTCGTCGTCGTCGTCGACGACGCGTATGTTGTAATGAATATGACCTACTTTTTAAGATAGGACCGCCGGGTTTGAACGCGCGCGAATAGAAGGCTTTTATCCACTTGTTGGGAAGAAGCGAGCTGTATTCTAGTAACGAGCTTCTTCGTCGTTCAGGGCACCCTCTTTCTCTTCTACACACACACACATATATATATTCATCCACACACACACATCATCTCACTCTTTCGCTTTCTTCCATTCTCGCGAGGCCGTGTGCTCAACGCGAAATGCTTTTTGCAACTTGAAAGGAAACGGGGTTTGGGTGAAAAAATTCGCTTCTTCTTTTCTTTTCTTTTTTACTTTATCTTTCTCACTTTACCTATGGTCGAATGCTGGGATAAGTCGATCGGAAAACGATAAAACGACCGAGCTATGAGTCGGGAGCAGTAGAATCGAAACACAAACCCTGTCCGTAGGGTTCCCTTCTTTTTTTACTCTTGTCTCGTGGGTCTTATTCGGGGTTAAGGAGGTAAAAGTCGGTTGTACGATGCGCAAATGGGATCGATGTATGGATAAAGTCGAGTCAAAAATAAACGATCATTCTACACTCTTTTTGTGTTTTGTTTTTTTTTATATAATATTTTTAATGTTCATGTAAAATCAATTTTTTATATGAATCGTGTGTTAGGTCGGATTTTCCCATTGAATTGTGGCCGAAAATCCGTATATATATATATTAAAATAAAAAAAATATATTTGTTCTCTCTCGAATAGCTTGGTTTAATTTTTCGAATGTTCCAAGTTCGACATCGATCTTTCAATTTATTGTTGTTTGAAAAATCTAACCGACGATGATTGGAGTATGGTTTGGGTAGAAATATACCGCTTAAATGAATTCATCGATAGAGTACGAGGCGGGAGAGTTATAAAGGAAAAAGGAGAGAGAGATAGATATATAGAGAGAGAGAGAGAGCAAGAAGTTAACAGAAAAGGGAATGAGAGAAAGAAAGAGAGGTGAGAAATAGGAGAAAGAGAAGAAGGCTGCCTTCGTCATTTAAGAAACTATCTGCCGGTGACAGTCGTCTTCTATTCCATTGATTGGATTTTCAGGAGTTATGGATAAAATTGGATTTGAATGATAAGCTCTCTTTTACTTACGAACTCGGAATCGAACGTTGGGTTTCTATCTTCGATCAGAGATTGAAAGTTGCCGCATCCACTTTGCTTACCCTTAGAGAAGATCCTTTCTTACTTTAAATGTATCTATTTATTCTACCTTTTCTAATACGTACATTTTCTATGGGATAAAACACTCTATGCGAATATCAAATAATAAATACTTTCCATTTCGATTAATGCTAACGATATACGCTTGATACTTTTTTCGTTTACTATCTTGCTTGTAAATTCTCTGAAAAAAAAACATGAGTCACGTACACTGTAAATATAATTAAAAATCATTAAATTTACGTTTATTTAAATACTTTTATCTTCTTTTCCTAGGCATTCACGTTTTGGGGGTACCTACGTGGTGCAGAATATGAAGGCAATCGGAGATAATCAAATGTTGTGCCACAAGCCTTATGAAAAAGTCGAGTCGCTCGAGTTTAATTCCCAAAAGGTAAGTCACAATAATGCAACTTATTGTATGGAACGTAACTTTAAAAACATTTGATAACGGTGCTTTATATGTGTAGTTTTTTTTTTACTATAAAATGGCATCTCGTAGAGAAAAAAGAAAAATATAATAGAAAGGAAGTAACAGTGAGAATGAAAACGCGCAAGGAGAATAGCGCTTATTCAATTACGTAGGTGGCTTTTCCCTTTAGTTTTCATTACCGAGTAAGTGATAAGAGCCACGTTCGGATTTGAATGAAAATACGCTTGTTAATTAGAGTTATCCTCGCGTAATTAGAGTTCGGGGCCTATCCTTAATAGCATTTTGAAGCATATCAAAGTGGGTCAGCTGTTATTCTCCATGCATCCTCCTTAAAACTCCTACTTTTTCTGTCTCGTATTCTTGCGTCTAGATTGCGTTTCTCTCTTTTTTTTTATCTCGCAAAATGTTATCCTTCTTTTTCTCTCTCTCCCTCTCTTTCACTTTCTCCTACGTTGCTATTACCTTCTACTATCGTATCTTCAGGTCTTCGAGAAGTGCAAAACTTTTCCTGGTATCCACGTGCCACGTTTTCATTATGTACCGTCATAAATTTGCTCGTAGCTTACGTCCATGGGGGAAAGGGAGGGTTAGTTCATGGGTGTTTGAAAGCATCATTCTAGGGAGGTGTCGGTAATACCTATTATGCAGGACTTTTACACTCTTCTTACATCCACCTCGTTCGGTATTTTTCTCCCTTTTTCTATTTTTAGGTAGAACGTAGATCATGCTGTTTCGACGGAACAACGATGCTATTTATTTCTTTTTATATACATTATATCACCATTTCTACGTGCTTAGCAAATTTTCTTTACGATCTTTTCTCTATTTATTTTTCTTTTTTTTTTTACACGAAAACAAGACGAAGTTTTCAAATAACCCATCCGAATTTTTTAACTTCGACAGACTAAAGTAAAGAAACCGAAGAACAAACAAGCGATGCTGGATTCGATGCACGAACGAGTATCGGTTCTTAGCGTAAGACTTTTTTTGAAAGAATTTTGCGTTGAATTTCTCAATGGTGTGTATAATCCGGTAATGAAATACGCCAAGTCGTGTATTATCAATGACGTGCAATCCAATACATCGGAGAGCAGTTGTTATTTATGGGCTTTACGTTTCTTCATGGAGTTTAATCGATGTTACAAGTTTCAAGTAAAATACGTTTGGTAAGTACACATAAATACTTACTTCAGGAATAAATGAGAGAGAAGAAGAGAGAGAGAGCGAGAGAGAGAGATAACTAACGTCAATTGAGAGGAAGGAGATGACTTTATTTTCGGTATAGTGAAGGTCACGAAGATCCTCTCGTTGTGAAGTGGCTGCTGTTGCTGCCGCTCGATATAAGCGTTGGAAGAACGAGTTTCCGAACTCGTTTTACGCATCGTCGCTTTTTTGGATGCGTCTGTAGGAAGTGCACTTCCTAGTAGTTCTCTACCGTAACAGTATACGCATACCCAGGATACATACATACATATATATATGTACTCTCTTTTTCTCTTCCTCTTCAACTCGTCTTGTTTTCGACTTTAAGCAACGCGTACGCTTCGGGGCTTAAATTTTGCCCAGCTATTTCGGTATGCAATCAATTCGTGCGTGAATGCAATGCAATTCCATTTCCGTTTTGCTTATTTTTTTTATTTTTTTATTTGAAAAGAGAAAGATTTTCGACGATTCAAAGGTAAATTTCATTTTTATATTTTTTTGTTTTGTTTTTTTTTTTTTTACCGAATACGTCGATGCACAGACAGGTATGCATGTACCTATATTTATTTAATTTCTTCCACAGTGAAACGATATCGACGCAAGAATTTTATATTATACAAAGACAAATGACTCTGTATTACGAGATGATCCTTACTGATAAAGAAAGGATACCGATATGGTCTCACAGATTGCATTTGGCTTTGAAAGCATATAAGGTGAGGAGAGTGAAGGAGTAAAAAAAAAGAAAGGTATGATTGATGAAATTGTCGAAAACTGACGTACAGTATTTTAGGAACTCCTTCATACGTTAATGGCGATGGATAAAAGTCCGGATAAAGGTATAAGAGAATCTAGCAAGGTCATTAAAAGCAACGTGTTTTATGTCCCGGAATATCGGGAAACGATACTATCGCAGCTTCTAAACTTCGACGAACTGAAGATGTCACGGTTGGTAAAGAAATAAATATCCTTAGATCTTATTTACCGCGTCAGGCAACGTTATGATGCTTTGAATATATAATCGTTTTTTTCATCACGTTAATTACAATATACCCTTGTAGTATTATTACGTTTGATTTTCGAATCGAAAGGGCGAAAAATCAAGCGGCTAGCAATAACCAAGGGGAGTGAGAGACTTCAGCGTCGTTAGTCGGTCTTAGAGAAGCTTACGTTTCTGTAATTAAAATTAGGCGACAGTAAAAACTTGGCAGAAGTAATTAATAAGTTTCAAATGGTCTGCCAAGTTCTGAGACAGTAACGAGATTGAAAAGTTTGGAGAAACGCGGACCGGCGAACTACGACGACGACGACGACGACGAGTACTCGGACCCCATCCCCCCTACCCGTTGAGTTTTTACAAACTTAAACATATATTTTCTCTTTTTGATTTTCAACGAATTTCGATTATTCTAGCCTGTTATTCCAGCCTCTTAATTTTACGCGAATGGCGTTACATTATCTCGTTCATGTTTTTTTAACATCAAACCCATTCTTATTGATTTGTGTCTGCCATTGTCGAACCCAACCAAAAAAAAAAAAAGAAAAAACAAAACTAACTGTTTACCGAAAGTTTTATCTATCGCAGACAGATTGATTCACTTTCAGATCAATCGGTCGACTTCTTTGCCATGCCTGCCAGCCTGCCTGCCTGCTTGCCTGCCTCTTCATCCTCTTTCCTTTTCTGTCTTTTCCCTGTTTTTTTTTTCTTTTATCCACCTCTACCAACACAGTTTTCTATCCCTTTTTTTTAAGTTATTTCTTTTCTCCTTTTCACCGATTCTCCTCCATCCCCTATCATTCTTTCTCTCGAATAGCTCTCCCCTTTCCCTCTTTTTCTGCGTTTCTTGCCGGAATAAACAACTTTTATCGACCTTCCGGCCAAGCGAAATGGGGGAAAAGCGGCGGTGGCGGCGTCGGCGGCGGCGTCGGTGGTGGGTGTTCAAGTTGCTACGAGTTTGACGGCTTTTCCTGGGATTTCTACGACGGAAATGTAAGGGCGCCGCGGTGTACCACTGCGATATCGTCTCGTCGCTTTGACGTCTCGGCGATGCCGAGGAAAACATAGTTCCGAAGACTCTGTCAAACTTTCCCGTCAGCACCTCGCAAACCCTACACAGTATAAATTGATTAATTAACCGTTGCTGTTGCCACTCTAGACGGCTAGTATTGTCGTAGGGTTGTTTGCCCTTATTGTTTATGCTGGCTGCTTTAGAAATTTCTTTGATATTTTCAATATTTAATAAGATACTCTTATTATCTTTGATCTCTTTGGAGATGAAATATTTTTCTTCATAATTAAATCAACTCGTACTAACTCTTTGTTTTATTTCATTTCTATTTTTATAGTATTTATTTTATTTTATTTCGTATAATTTTTAGTTTATTTCGCGATATAAATACGCAGTCGAAGTCTTTATATTATACCAGATCATTATTGGGATCTAAATATCATTTCCACTCTTTTAACCGTAAAACGAGAAATCCTTCACAAAGATATGGATCGCAAGAACTGGGTTAGCTGGGAGGCATCTTATTTAGCATTGTGTCACATCTCACAGAAGATCTTGTTATCTTGGTACAACCGCACAGAGAGCCCCAAGGAGGATCTCAAGAAATAAGTTGTTTAACCTCGCGTTTGCAGAAAATACCTGATCGACCTAGTAACGACTGCCCACATTTTTCTAAAGATGTTGGAACAGTTCTGCGCCAAGGGACAGCGAAGTCTTATAGTACAGAAGTTGAAGAAGAAGAGACAGAAAAGTAAAAAGCACAAATGTAAGATCTTGTGAATTTGTATCAAAGTTTGTGCCTCTTAAAATCATATTCTCTCTTTCTTTCTTTCTTATTTTTTTTTAAATATTTTTTCACAAACTTTTCTAGCTGTGTCACGAAAAGAAAAAGCACCTGCTCCGAGCTTAGAGGATCGTTGGGACGATCTGGCACCGGAATTATCCACGGTGATGCAAGGTTTCACTATACCAGAAATGATACCGTTTGATGCGACACTTGATATACCCGTCGATGATCAAAAGTATATCTACTTCTTTTTTTCTTCTTTATTCATGTTATTACAATTTATCGCATTTGGTTTAGTTTTATAAAAAATTATGAAATTTGTGTGTAGGAGTGATGCAATGAAGAGAATTCAAAAACTATTACGAATTAAGGCTTACGAGAAAGCTGTTGGACTTTTGCGAGCTTGTCGGTAAGAATTTAATAATAATTAAATAACTCATTAGTTTGTAATACGTTAGAATGTTTGTTTTAAAAAATCCAATGCAAATAGTTTCGTACAAAATCTCGGAATATGTTTAAGATATTTCTATAGACGATTGGAATTTTTTGCATGCGTTTTTAACAGCACTACTATACGCGAATTCTTGTGTGTGTTTTCTTTTTTTTGAAGTTTACGTTGAAAGAACTTCCTCGTCGTGGTCTGAGGTTCAGACGTCAAACCAATTAGAGCATATAATCATGAATTCACGTGGTGACTTGACGGCGCGACTCGTCTTCTAATGTATTCAGGAAAAAAAGAACCCAGTACCTTTTTCTTTGTTAGGTACCCTAGGTCTTTCTTTTCTTTTTTTTTTTTTAGCAAAGCACAATATACTTCCAACGGGTAGTAGATGGTGAGTAGCTTGGAGTAACCTCGATGTTGCGGGGAAACCGACTTCGTGGAAGCTTTGTTTTAGCAAACAATGGATCTCGTTGTAATGGGGTTAGAAAGTGAACGAAAAGTTCGGATTTATTCTCGTACAACCCGATGAATTTTTGACCACCGCCGTTAGGAAGAAAACACGCAGCTATAGGACATTGTTCGTGCTCGGATAAATTCACACCAAAGCTGCCTTTCTTTTGTGCTTTTTTTCTTCCCCCATTTAAGCTTTTCTTTTTTGACCGGGTGGTACTACTGAATAGTTTTTAATACCGGGCGTAAACGTTCTCTTAAAAATAAAATCTCGTCGAATTGAAGCTTGGTCTGAGAGTCAAAGAAAAGAACGAAAAACAAAAAAAAAAGAAAAAAGAAAAATCAAGCGAACAAACAAAAGCGAACGAGAAACGCGTGACTCTTTATCGGTTTATTTATGTGCGAAACCTCGCGCGGAATATAATCTCTTTTCGAATCTTTTTTTCCCTTTTTTATTATTTTGATTCTCCCTCCGAAGTTTAGGCACCTCATTTGCATGAAGTTCGTAGCAAAATTTACATGGACTCTTCAGGCTAACGTAATCTTATTTTTCAAGGCTGTCCCTCTACCTTTCGCTCACCTTTTTCAAGTACATTAGGCGAATGCATAAAATAACCTGAAGTATTTGCATAGACTTTTGAAAAAGGCACCGTCTAATAAAATCGTCTCGTTAAATTATAGGTTTTTTCTTTTTTTTTTTTATATCTCTAACGATATATTAATTAGAATGATCCTCATTTTGTTAACATTAGTAACAAATTTTCCTTAACATTATCATATGATTATTTAATCCCAATATCTACGTCGAACTACTACTCAATTTTTTATTCTCTTCTCTTCTATCTTCCCTTTTCTGTCTTTCCGCCTGTTTCATCGAACCCTTCAGACTCTCTCAACGTTGACTTTTTTCGATCACCTGGGCAATTAAGCAACGAACAGTCGAGCGGTTTACACTACCGCAGATATTTACATTACATTAAATCTTAAAGGGATGCGCACGGTTCTTGTAACGCGAGAGTATACAACGGTTCATCGAGGTGCATTGGGTGGTACCCCTCATCCAGGTCTTTGAAGTTCTCCATCTACAAATGCGAGCCGTGTGTCCCTTTTCGCCAACTTGTTTCTATCTTCCACCTCGGTTACTCTTCCACCTCGAAAAGCTTAATCGTCGTTACGACTGTCTGATGAAAGTTATTCTTTGCGGGTAAACTCGTCAACGAACAAAGAGACTCTTTTGTTCCAATCTATTGATTTATCTTCATGTTAATTTTTCTTTATCTTCAGTGACTACTATATCTTATTTTAACGAGCAACTAATTTGTTGTTTCTCTTTTTTTTCTTTCTTTCTTTCTTATCCTAGCTAAAAATAAATTCATTCGATAGAGGAGAGAGATAGGCCACGGAGTGTATTGGATCGAATCTTTCGTATAGGACACCTACGTCATACTTGAGAAACTATTCTAATATCGCAGTCTCGTTTTGTAGAAAAGTAACTCGTCTGATGGAACAACAACTAAGTTACTTCGTTGAGATCCCTAGTGTAGAATAGGGGAAGCCTTTCCATCGAATAGGTTACTGAATTGAAGCACGACCATACTTTCCAGAACTATCCTTTTGGTACCTCTATTCACACGGTACATTTTATGCTGAAGCACTATTTCTGATGGAATAATAATTTTCTAACGAAATGGTTTCGGAACCATCGATCGAGTATAAGGTACTTCCTACTTATGCTATATCGAAAGTTCGTCTTCAAGTTGTTATTTTTTAACTTCGCATAATAGATTTTTTTTCCTTTTTAAAGTGAAACTTTTGAAGTCAGTCGTGAGTTGATCGATATAAGAGTAAGGAGATTCAAAGAATAGAGAATAGAAAGTAATGTGTTTAAGAGTATTCAGAATGTTTTATTCAAAGAAATATTTATAAAATAGTTTCTTAAAAGATGTTTAATAATTCTACTTGCTTTGACGACACTGTCAGATACAACAATCGATATGCCATTTCAAAGATATTTAGATCGAATTGATACTTAGATTATTGTATTATATTTTAGTTATCGTAAACCACTCGTATCATTTTTAGAAATAGAAGAAATAGAAACTGAATAAACAATTATTTTATAAATACTTTTTCGAATATTTTTAATTAAACCTATAATTTAGTAAATTTCCGTATCCTTTTTCATCTCTCACTCATTTTCCCAACGCTTTTTTTCACAGTCTCATGGTTTTGCAATAAGTACATATATTATATGCAGTGAGAAAGAAGAAAACTTAGAAATAAATATACATTAGTATACTTTAATTACATTTTTTTTCTAAGAATTCATGAACTGTCTTTGCGTTTTTTCCTGTTACATTTGTCTCAGATGTTTTTTTCCTTAATTATCCTTTTCTGGTTTATAATATTTTGTAATATATATCTTAATTACATATTTAATGATTTTAACTTGAAAGTGAATGAAACAAAATACGAAAATAACGTAGATAAGATATTCGTATCTTAAAATCGTGTTCGTAATTTGAAAGGAAAAAAATTGAAGTAAACGTAACGGTGTAGAATTTTAAGGAACACTCATTGTGTATGTGAATCAATTGATTATTGTCCACACGATAACACGAGATTTATTTCGAGGTCACGTATATTCTTTATTTTTTTTTATATTTTTTTTTTCATTATACAGCGAATATTCTTTTTCAATAGCGTTACACGTAGTCGCATGGACTCGAAAGTTTCCATTCTTCTATTCTACCCCATGTAATTTGTTTCATCCAAGATCGGTAGAGCTATATCGTTGGAAAAAATCCTTTGCAATATTCTCTTGTCCAGTTTATGAGAGGTAAGATTTAGCGTTGGCTAGTATATAATGGAAGAGAGACGATTCATGCCGACCTTGTGCACATAGTGGGATAAAAGGAAATGACAGTTTGTTGACCGACCCTTCCTGTAACCTGAGCAAGGCGCGGGCAATATTAATAACACATTCACAATGTTACTGAATATTACGAGAATCGATACATATATACATATATACGTACACCCGTTCACGTACAAAATAACATATAAGCGTTATCCTCCAGAGGATATACCAGAACAAATATAAAAATCCTCGGATATCCGGTACGTTCGATGAACCGACCAGAGACAAACGAGAATAAAACAAATACCGTGTATCTATGAGTATCATAATATTCCACTAACTTTTGACTTTTTGATAATTGAATCATATTTTTTATATTTATATTATATCATATTAACGTCTAACAGGTGATTAAAAATAAAAGATTATTTAAACAATTATTTAATAATACTTCGTGTACGTTGAAATATTGTTTTGATCGATTTATTTATCATGGAAACATTGAAATTTAATAAATATTATTTTCTACTACTTCATAGGTGTAGGAAATATTTCTTGTCGACAATCGTTATTCTTGATTTGTTCTGTTCTTTCAATTACGCTGATGCATCTCGGCGAAAAAAATAGGAGTGGACTCTCACGTGTCGTCACCTACGGCCAATACCGAAATTGTTCGTTCATTCGATCGTATGCAAAATCGGGTGGCGTTGGCATTGGCGTTTTAGAATAGCGCGTCTACCGAGAGAGAAGACTCCTTTGTCGTGAAACTTCAAATCGAAGGATAATGGGGATTGTATGGTGGTGAATTTCTATTCAGACAGCCACCGACAGAAGCTTTCTCTCTTTCTCTCTCTCCCTCTCTCTTTCTATACGAGTCACTTCTTCAACTACCCGGGGAGTGTGTCCTCACTCTTGTGTTCCTCTTTTCTCCCTTTCGTTTTACCCTACACCAACACTACCACCATCACTACTATAACCAATACTACCTTCACTTCTCCACTCGCGGTACCTTCTTCGCCTTGCCACCACCTGCGGAAGCTCCACCACCGTTCGCTTATTGGATTCACCCCTCAACCTGGGGATTTCGTACTTTCGAAAAGCTTCCCCCAAGTACCAAGGGTTCTCTGACCCACGCGACAGCTCACTATATAACGGATTACGTTTCTCCTACCATGTAAACGAAACGAATCGTCTGTCTGATTTTACTCTCGGAACCCAACATTTCTACGAGAACCCAATTACACTCAATTTTCCAAGTATAAAGGACGAAACTCTCGTTGTTGACCTGTAATTGTATTTATCTTTTCTTTTTTTACATTATTAATTTATTTCTTATCTAAATTTTGTTCTTAATAAAGATAAAACGGCACGAATATACAACAATTGTCCGTTTTTCTATGACAACAATTTTTAACACGTAATCAAGTGTTTATTTGACGGTAAGAAAAATTATTGTAAATGTTTTATTTCAAAATCGGACAGAACTTTCCGGTAGACCTAATATATATGCTATATGTTCCAAGTCAATAAAATATTATTTTTTTTGTTATTGCCAGCGAGACATGGTTATAACGTGTTACATACGAACACAAACGATGCTTATTGTGCATGCATAAGGTGTCCACGTGAAATCGCATGTTTCTATTTCACTAGATTCGTGCATTGAGAAAATAAAGACTCGGAAAATCGTGACGGAATAGGTAACGGTAGAAAAAGAAATTTCTTTCCTAGAATATAGATCTATCCTCGAGGCAAATCTGGTGTACGTATCGTGTTTTTATTCTTGATTCGTATATATCCGAGCTTTTTTCCTCTCTACTATGACATTTTCATTTCGATTTTTTGTATATTTGTTGATGCAAGACAGAGTCTCGTTTTTTAACTTTCATTATTTTCTTCTTTCTTTTTTACTTCGTCTCTCCTTATTAGGTATTATATATTTTTGTTATTTATTTTTATTTATTTTTATATTTAATTATTATATTTAATACAATATTTTTTTACAATTCGTACATGGTTATAGGGTAAAAGATCCAACATTAAAGCGACGAAGGGTACATTACTGATAAGTCGTGCATCTAAGATTGCTCCTACATTTGACAATTTTATTTTTTATATTTCGGATATACTCTCCCCTATATATTATTATTTTTTATTATATATTATATATAGGTACTCCCTTTTGTTTCTTTCTCTTTTGTCTTGTGTGTATTTTTTTTTTCTTTCTTTTTCTTTCTTTTTCTTTTTTATTAAAATTCAAGCCGAGTGAAATTTTCTAAGAGAGTCATCCCACTGGCAAGCAGAAAGCGCGTCAGGGTTAAGAGTGCTCTGCCATTAACTATACCCTTTTACAGAGACTCCTACCAAGATGTGATTTTACCTTTATCCTCAAGTCACGTACGCAGACTTTCACCTTTCTCTCGATGTTCCTTCGTTCTCAGGAGGAATAGAAGCTTCCTAAAACGGTACGACATCTCTCGGCTTTTATGGAATTGCAATGTCTCCTGGTACTTCCTCTTCCTTTCATTTTCTCTTTCATTCTATTCTTTCTTTCTTCCCTTTACTGATCTTGATAAGAAATGATCGATAGCTTTCTTCTTGATTATGGTGAAAGGAATTGCTTATCAATGGATTTCAATTGAAAAGATAATGTTCCAAATAAATATTTTATTTGTCAAAATGCTATTGTATTGTCATCTTGAAATCGTAATATTTATTATAAATCGATTCTTAAAATAAAGTAAATATTCCGAAAAGAAATAGGGGGAATGGAAAAGTGCAATGAAATTTTTCATGTAAGCGATCGCCTTAGTGTCGAACGACGAGTTTCTCCATAAATTCGAGGAAGTGTTGTTCAGGTAAGGTGAAATTGCATCTGTGAGTTTTCTTCAAGAGAAAATATTCTCTTACTGTGTTCTTGTTCTTCTTCTCGTTTCATCTATCTTCTTTATCTTGAATTGAACATACGTATTCTCTTTATTTATTCATTTGACTACTGCATCAATGTTTACCAATCCCCCCTCCCTCACGTACGTAAAATAAATAAATTATTAATTTATCACTGTATCTCTTATTCAAATATTATTTGAATCTTTTAATGCAATTAATATAGCTTTGTTTTACTCTCCAACTCGTAATTACATATATTTTCTATTATTATTCATGAACGAAAAAAGTAAAGCGATTTCTTTTTTAAATAATTATTTTAATAAAAAGAAAAAGCTAAAAACAGTTTTAGTTTGTATATATTACAGTTATGAATATATAATAAGGTATTAAATAATAAAAGAAAAATAACACAACACATGGAGAACACTTTAGGAAAAATAATGCACGTAACATTCTGGTCAATGAAAGCTCAAATGGTGTCAAGATGGGGAAAAATAAAAGAGGATAAAAATAGTTAGGGTTCGAAGCGGCAGGCATCAGGAACGCGAGAATGTCCGAGGGTGGATGCGATTCTCTTGGAGGGTGCGAACCACTCGACTTGTAAGGAGTCGGACCTTGGTGTAGATTGTGGCATTGTTCACGAGTAGAAGAGACCTTCCACGTATGCCGTGTGCTCTCTTCTACTCCTTCGAATTTCCTCCCTTAGGAATTGCAAACACCTCTTATACTCGGAAGATAAGGAAATTCGTGTGCGTTAAATGGCTTACGTTCTATTTGATCGCCTAATCCCTACTTCCTATTAAGCGAGAACTTACATGCGACCTGATTATTTTCTTATTTCGTATTTGCACGAAAGCACGCGGATTCCTAAATACGCGTATGTATACGAGCTTTATAATATATTCGCGTGAACAATTTGATTTAAGTATTCTTAAAGGTTAATAGGTAAAGAAGAGATTTTTATATTTTGAATCGAGCAATAATTTTACTCGTATCAAAAATATTAAACGGTACATTATGTAGTATATTGATTGTCAAATAGAAAAGAAATTTTTTTTTATTGGTATTTGAGATTAGTTGCGTCACACATGGAATAAATATTACTACAAATTTTTATGCATACTCAAGATTCTTATTCCCTCGTATCATTTGTATTTCCATTCTCTTTTTTTTTATCTCGAGTACATCATACTTGACCTCTTGTAAGTATAAAACTTTTTATAACGAAAAGAGAAAGTATTATAGTTGTGATAAAGATCAGGACTTGTATTCTCCCTGATAATACCTCATAATGTATTATTATGTATATTCAAAGTTGACACATTGGTGAATTATGTAGGTATATGTATGTAATATGTTATATATGTATATATATATATGTATACGTGTATGTGTGAATATAGTGCGTGTACATATATGCACGTGTTACCCAAATGCATTGTAATTTATTCAAATGAATGTATGTAACGCCCTATCAATCACGTATCAGACGTGTATTAGAGATGCAATTAGATCGTAGCAAATTAACACAAATAATTGTATTATCGATAACACGTATCTATATATGTATTTACTTAAGTATATACATATAGTACATTAACTAACCATCTGTATTTATCATTAACTATCCTATGTTAAATAATATACTATTTAATATATTGTTTTTTATCTTCTTTTTTTTTTGCTTTCTTTTCTTTTCGCTGTTGTTATTTCCCCTATAATTATCAGTACGTGACGCGTATTGAAATTCTGCTACGCTGAGTGAAATGTACGCACAACTGGTCACAAGTTATCACAAACTAATTCGAACAATTATGCATATCCGTTTAATTCCAAAAGGTGCGATGAAGTGTAATCGAACGTTGAATGAGCATACAGTAAGTCAATTATTTGATAATCGCTTGTTATTAACGGCATTTATGCATATAACGGTGAATGGTAATATGCTTTGGTATGCCACGATTTTAACTGCACGTTTCAAATGGGAATAATATCGAGGGTTTAGAAAATGGCGACGTTTGTTACTAAATTAATGCTTAGTTATAGGAAATCGAATTATTTTACTTGATTATCGAAATGTATGATACATTTTGTTTGTTTGTTTGTTTGTTTTTTCTTCTTATCGTAACAAAATAATTTTATTTCCATCGTAAATGTTTGGAAACATTTGTTAAAAATGTTACGTATTAAAGTAGCATCAAACAAGTGTTTGCACAGTAAGGATTTGTTAATATCAAATCAAATGCAAGGATATGCACTTATCGTCATATTCGTAGTAAAATACGTCCAAGTAAATGTAACGAAATTATATTACAGAGAAGTCTGGCCGGAGAACGATTCCTTTGGAAGGGCTGATATACCGCCTGAGGAAGAATTTCTAGCACTCCGCGAAATCTTCTTTGCAGATCTCGGTGGTGAGTAGTTTTTACAAAATTAACATATTCGAGCTGGCTGAAAGCTTCGAGTTGCTTTCATATATTGCATTAGCATTTTAATTCCTTGATTTCTCCGCTACCTCGAGAACTGTGAGTTTCGAGAAACTTCTCTTTTTCCCCTCCACTTTCTCTATCTTCTTCTTCTTCTTCTTCTTCTTCTTATACTTTTTCCTTTGGTGACTATTATTAAAAAAAATTATTTCATAGTTATCATCGTGCATTAGATATCTTCTTAACTTATCTAAAATTGAAAAGACAAATAATTCAATTGTATTTGTAATTCTCAAATAAGTACATTTATTTATTTCATCGTTGTTAACACATGTGTACATATTTTGATTGGTCAAATTGAGGTTTAAATTATAATAAAGATGAAAAGAAAATTAGAATGAGAATGAGGAACCCATTTAGACCGATTAAATTAAAGAAGAATAAGAGGAAAGTGGAAAGTGGAAAATGAGAGGAGCAACGTAGAGACGATTCTCTTTGGACGTTTCGTTTACGATAGAGCAAAAATGTCTACCTTCGGTTCATTTAAGTCCTTTTTTTTTCTTTTTTTTTTTTTTTCTTTTCCGTATCCAAGAGTATTATCGCTATAACTTGGGTTTATAGTAAAAAATTATGTGGTTTCGCACACGGTAGTCTCTTGAGAAAAGCACTGTCGGTGTTTCAGTTATCGTTAATCGTACGAAGATCTGAAAAGTGGAAATAGTTATTGCGTTAATGCGTTAAAAATTGGAAATAATTTATTCGATTACAGGGGGAACAGAACAACAAAAAAATACTAAATAAAATTGTTCTCTTTTCTTCTTTATTTGTTCAAATTTTGAATTCTCTCTTTCTTCCTCTGTGATTAGAAAAATAATAGCTATATTTGTGGAGTATAATTTGAAATTTACTATTTCATAAATTTAACGATCAAGGAAAATCTTGTTCTTAAAAAGACAAAGTCAAAATCGACTTATTTATAGCAAAGGATGTTAAATACTGTAAAACGTATAAATAGTCGAATTCACTCGAGGGAGCTTTTGGAGGAACAGTGTGTAATAACCGGGACATATATCATGAGACAAAATTTAATTAAACGCGCCGTTGCTATTTATTTCACGTTTCTAATTTATGTACGAATAACTGCGTCCTTTCTCGTTCGGCACACACATATTTATCTCCGTTTTATTATATATCCGTAGGTTCGTATAATGAACCGATCACTTTAAAATATATTTTAGTCATTTTTTAAAATTCAATTTGTCGTAAGGAACATAAACACGTACACATACCTATACCTATTTGTTATAATCAGAGATATATTTTAAATATTTTATCCACCTTGTGATTATTTGATATTATTTAATATTTCTGTTTTTTTCTCTTTGCTTTTAACTATAGAACGATTTTAGTAAAATAATTCAATTTTTGTCGAGGTAGATAGTTAGTTAGGTACTACAATACATGCTTGAACAACAGAGAAGAACAATACGTAATTTAAGAATTGCTTGTTAACCGTTAATGATTTACTTTGCTGTGTAAACATATGCATTGACGTTGAATATAAAAGAGATTTACTTTGTGATTTTCGTTGATGGCTACTATTATATTAGTAACTTTGAAAGAAAATATCTTTTTTACAGTGTATAACGATGCTGCTCTCATACAAATTATTTTGTTCTTCTTATAGCTCGTTAGATTTATTGATCGTTATCAATTGACGTTAATTACAGTTAATATATATTATAAAATAAAAAATAATTATCAGTTTATTATATATTTACTTCAGATTATTGATCTTCAACGTAGCAGAATTTTAAATAAATTTTCTATTTCGTTCGACATTTGTTCCTATCATAAATAATGAATAAAATATTACGTATAAGACGATTTTGTGAGTAGGTTCGTAATATATTTTATAATCGTAGTTTTATTTTATTTACTAAGCTATACAATTTTTCGTTTATACGGATTACAGAGCATTGCGTTTTACTTTTCCTTTTCGTTTCTCTCTTATTCTTTCTCACAAATGTCGTCACGATAAAAAATGATTACGATGTTATGAATTACAATTTCGCAGTCGTTGTTTTTTCCTTTTTCGTTTTCTCTCCCTGGGGTAACTCGTGCTAACGATGCTACCCTCTCTTTCTCTTTATTTTTATTTTCTTTTATCGTTGGTCGACGCGTAACGACGACAACTACTACTATCGTTGGGACGATCGGTTCGTTCTGTGTAGGTGACCAGTGAAACGATGAAGTCGTTAAATGTTAATCCCTCTTTTATATCTTACGGCTAGTGCGCATTACTGCTACCTATCATTCAGTCTAGATCAACGTGAAGTTTATTTAAAACAACTCTGCTGACACCTAAAACACAGTTTTATTTTATAACACGAGCATTCTATCATAACATTGAAAATTTAACAATGAATTCATTTATTTTTCTTTAATTTTCTCTATGAGATAAATTTATATCTCACTTACGTGTATCCAATAACAATTTATCAAAAGACACGCGTGTATCTAAATTATGTATTTTTTAGAAAAAAAATCAAACACAAGCGAGAAGAGAATGCAAAGGAAAAAAGAAGAAGAAGATGATGAGAATGAAAAAGAAATTAATCACGGTGTGAAACATTGCTTTTATTTGTTCTGTTCTTTTCTTTCCTTCTTCTTCTTCTTCTTCGGCTTCTTTATTTTTTTCGTTTCGCATATATTCCCCAGACTATTTTACCAAGCGAAGTAAATGTTTTTCATTAATCTTTCACAACTCGTTCCCTTCATTGTCGACACGTAGATTCGTAATTTGGTCGACTTACACCAGGTAGATCGGTAAATTCGTTAGTACAGTTTGTGGTTTACACGCTGCGTTTCATCATACCAGTCTGCGGTGCTATATTTGTGACCTCCTACATACCTCTCCGAAAGCTTTGTGAGTCTAATTACGAAGGCGCACATGATACACATCACGAACATGTTACCTTCGTCTAGTCTCTTTACGTTCTTCAATTCCCCCTTTCCTCCTCTCCTCCCATCCACCCCTTTTGCTTTGGGTTACTCCTTTCATTTTGATATGTCTCTTTACATGAAACTATTTTTCTTTTCTCTTATTTTGTTCTACTTTTCTCTCGCGTGTTTCGTGTTATTAAAATATCTCTGAGTTTGAATCTCTTTCTTTCTCTGTTTTTCTCTTTCTTTTTTTTTTTCTTTCGTCAGACATTTATTGCAAAAATAATTAAAATAATAAGTCATCCTAAATAAGCTCGATATTTATCGAATTAATACTAATATTAATTTATAATAAAGTATTAAGTTAGTTTCCTATTTATAGTATTATGTATAGCGGTTTAATTCGTAAGTTAATGGTTGAATTTATTGTACAAACTCGTTACGACTGTTTTCCCTTATTTCAACATAGTTCGCTTACCAACTATTTACTCGCTCGCAAATTATACTTTTCTTTTTTCTTTTTCTCCCCAGACTGCGTTAATTGTATGGTATCCGTAAAGTTTCTTTTTCTCGTATTTCTCATTCTCTTTCTCTCTTTCTCTGTTAATTGTTTTCTTCGTTGTGAAGTTAAGATTTATAGTAAAATCTACGAGTATCTGTTTATGAGTATCATCAATGCTTACAAATAACAACAACGAAAATAAATCGATAATAATTTGTCGGAGATGTTTTTCATCTAAAAATATTATTACGAATAGAAGATACGGAATCTCAGCTAGCCAAATTTATAGCGAGTAATATATTTACTCTATTTTATTTTATTTTTCTCGTTTCCATCAAAAAGTATTTTATTTATTCACGTCCAACTAGAGCGAAAGCGAGAGAGAGAGAAAGTACAGATAAACTCATACATATATACGAAATATACGTTCCATCGGGTCCATTCCTGCAGGCGCTAGAAAAATAGCAATGGCATGCCCGAGGAGAAGAGAAAAAGAAACGAAGAAAGATTCGCACTTACGATTTTTTTTTTGTATGTATCTTTCTTGAGCCTACCCTTCTCTTCTCTTCCTTTTCCCTTTTTCTACCTTTCACCTTCCGGCTACGAATCTAACTTGTTAGTTCGAATACGTGTCGAATAAGAAGAAACAGCGAATGATTGAGCAAGAGTAAGAGAGAGAAGAAGAGAAGAAATATATATGTGTTTCTATATATAATATATATAAACTAAGGAAGGAAAGATGAGATGAAGGGAGTAGAAAATAAGCCTTCTTCTCATCTTCTTTCAATTCTAAGGTCGAAAGGTTTGACGAATGAAGACCGAATTGGAAGTCTAGCCAGTTTGTAGAGTCAGACCAAAGAAAATTTGCATTTCACTTTTTCTTTCTTTTTGAACGACGAGCGATCGTCCTCATATGTCTGAAGGCCCTTCTACTTCATCCTTCTTTTTCTCATCCCTCTTTTTCTTCTTCTTCTTCTTTCTCCTCCTTTCAAGGATTTCTGAAACCACACTCCATAACTTAACACTTTAGACGGAAACTCGTGGTTCATCCTTGTTGTCTCTCCCCCTATTTCTACACCTCCTCCTACTCTTACTTTTATCTCCCCCTTTTTCCGATTCGTGGATGTACGTATACGCATTCGTACGCAGAACGCGTCGAGAAGAACGATATTCTATGCGTTGGAACTTACTCAAACGGTATGCTGATGAAAATGGGGTGTCCTCTTTCAAAATAACCTTGTGCTTATTTGTTTACCCTCTCGACAATTTTTCTTCTACTTTTGTCCTACCGCACCCTCCTAATGCTTTCAAACTGTACCTCGCGTAGAACGTGCAAGTTTTACCACTTTGAAGAAAATACTTTTCTTCAATTTCCTATAAACGACACTTGGCTGTTATTTGTTCTGATAGAATGGATTACCAAATAAATTTTATATATATATAGGTCGAAGGTAAATATTACACGCGTTGCTAAATTTCATACGAATGGTAAAAATAATTTTTATATATATATTTATAGATTGAAAATAAATATTACATATTTTATTAAATTTGATACGAATGGTAAAAATAATTAATTGAGAATCTAATTCTATGAATAATATCGATCTAAATATTATATTTTAAATGATATATGCTTAAAAATATTAAAATGCATCTGTTCGGGTACATTGTTTTTTTCCGTATCGAATAACTTTCTGTCCATTATCCAATCTCATTGTTTAGACTCGAACATATACGATTGTTTATTCATTTTGTCCTTTTTTTTGTCTGATTTCACGATAGAGAACTTTTAGCGAACATTTACTAAGCTATTTTCTTTTTGGAATCTCTTGTACTTTTTATTTGTAAAATAATATCAGCAAAATCGTTATAAAAATATGATAGTAATGGATATACACGTAAGATAACTATATTCCTTCGTTCTCTTGAGTTAAAGAAAAATGTAGTGTCTCCGGAGACGAGGTATCTAATCGCGTACGGAACTTTTATAATTGGTTTTCCCTTACCGGTAAAAACCGTTGTTGTAGTGAGTTACCTTCGCTAAAACTTTTTCCGACTAATTTTACCGGCTAACATCAACGACGATGGTCATAATGCGAAAATAAGAATGAATGGTACTTTTCAGAAAAAAAAAAATAGAAAAAAAATGAGAAACCAAACATGGTATAATAAACGTTATGTAAGATCGACATTAATAATGGTTGAGGATGTAATTATCGAAAATAATACGATATTATCAAAGAACGTAAAAGCAAGCTTTGAAAATTATTTCTTTACGATAATCCAGGAAAAATAAAAAAAAGTAAATACGTTCTCGTCGTGAATTTCCATTCAAGATTTTAATGTTTGCTTTATTTAATCGCTATAACGAAACAATCACGTCTACCACTCACGTTTAACTCGGCTTTCCCGTTGTTATGCTTTTAGGTCACTTAAAAGGCCGTTCTCTTTCTATGAATTTTACATGATTTTACATCGTTAGTTATTACAGTTACATTTTTTCCCAGGAGATTATTATTATTATATATTTTTTTTCATTTTCTTCTTCATAAATCGTGTATAAAAAGATGAAATAATTTACAAAAGTAAAAAACAAAAAATCGTCTTTAGAAAATGTCAAATAATTAATTAGTAGTTAAAAACCTTTTACCTTTTGAAAGAATCGTTGATCGTTAAAACCAGACAAACACAAATAACGATCTTGAAAAATTTATCGCGTAAATCCTTAAATGTATACTTTTAGTTTTGAAAAAAAAACAAGTATAGAAGGAACTAGAATGATATTCATTGGAACGATTATTCTTCCATCGGAAGAAGAACGTTTCCTGTTTTGTTTGTTTCACAAGATACACAATAGTCGGATCTAACAATTCTGTAAATGGGATCCTTGAAGCGTAGAAATGGCAGCAGAATTTACATCTTCAGAGCTCGGTCGAACGATCACGACCATATGTTTGCATCTAACGTTATACCTTTTCCTCTTTCCCTTTGATTTACCCTTTCCTCCTCATTCTGTCTCTGTCTCTCTCTCTTTCTCTTTATCGTCAATCTCTGTCTCGTTTCTCAGTCTTCTCCGAGGTTTTCACCGGTCGACAAGTTTATCCGAGTTCTAGTCGCCAATTTAGGTTTCGAATCGCCGTCACGTTTGCTTTCCTTCCTTCCTTCCTTGTTTCCATCAAATTGCGATTCGTCTATAGCTTCTACGATTTCAGGACAAACCAATTGGACGTCTTACCATAGAAAGCAATTCTCCGTCTTCAATATATCCATGGTGCTTCGTTCGAGCTAAAATATGGACTTTATAAGGATCTCGCGAATCCTAACCATTTTGTCACGATCGCAAAACCTTTCTGCTTTCGGCAAAACTTCTTCCTAACCTTTTCCGTTTATTTTCTTCAATTCTTATCCCCTATTCCTTTGGCTAGATCTACGTCCATATCGTTTTTCGTTTCGAGCTAGAAAGAAAATCAAAAAGAAAACCTTAAGCTCGAATATCACTCGGATCGTCGATTTTATTTCGATCACCTTCGAAAGTTCTCCTTTATATATTCTTTTTATTTTATAAGAAAAAGAACAATCTTTTTCGAAAGAAATAAATTAATTATAACAGAAAAAACATTTTACACCCCTATCAAAAAATATACCGTTTCACGCGAGAACGAATTAAGACTTCGATAAAGACGAAACAGATGGTAGTAGTTGTAGTGGTGGTGTGGTGGTGGTGGTGGTGGTGATGGTGGTGATGATAGGGGGCTTTTTAAAAAATATCAAGAAGTTTAAGGCATTTCCTTCGCAGTAGGGAGAAAAGCAGCATGACTTTTAAAGAGAGCCCTTCAGATGATATTTATCGTTGTTCAAGTATCGAGTAGAAAAGCTGAACATTAGCCTTCCTCTTTTCCGACCTCTTATTTTCCCTTTTCCCTCCTACTCTTTGCGTCTCTGCTCAACGATACGACGATGGCTCTTTCAGTAACGATGAGTAACCATTAACGTGCAAAGGACCTTTCTACTATCTCTCTCTTTCTCTCCCTCACCCTTATCGTTTCTTTTCCTTTCCTTGCCTTTCCTTTTCACAGTTTATCCCTTTCGCTGTTTCGCTGCACGTCGAATCCTCCTTTTTTATATCTTTTTTTTTTCTCTCCCCTGTTTCTCTTCGTTCCTCATTTCCACGTGGAAATTCTCTTCTCTCATGCACACTTATACCCACATATACACACACATACACATACACAGAGAAAGAAAGAGTTGTCCTTCGTTCTTTTTTCAAGCGAATTGAAAGTAGTCGACTATTTAAAAGAGAGACATTCAGTAAATTCAAGTACACACTTCTTACCGGTGCTATCAGAACTCGTTATAAGGTATACAAATGGTACACAGGATACTTTAAGTGCTTACCCATGATCTCACCATATCCAAAAAGCTATCCCTGACAGCAATTCATTCTTCTCTCCCTCTCTTCTTTCTTTTCCAGCTTTTGTCGGCAGTTTTTAAAAAATATTTATCGAATAACAAATTTTTTATTAATAAATAAATAAATAAACAAATCCGTGTGTACACGAGAAAGACCAAATTTTGAATCAGCCGATATGATTGACGTAACGTTTTTTAAATAATTTCTTTTTCTTCTTTTTTCGTTTTGTTTTGTTCCGTTCAAGCTTATTGATTTTTCATCCGATTACCTTCTCATCGAAAATATTTGCCGATTCGATATTTATTTATATTTTACTTCTTGTTTTATTTTTCTGCTTGTTTGATTGTTTCAAATAATTGTTTTACTCTGAAATCAGTTAAAACGATGTCAATTTTTATTTAACTAACGTTACTGGCAGATATATATACATAGTATATATAAATAAGTATGTGTATATATACGAAAAAGAACTGTGGACTTAAACATCCTCTCAACCTGGACTATTATTGCGAAAATGCCAGTCTGTTTTCTAAAGAACATATAAACAAAGCGTGCTTGGGAAAAAAGACAAATAAGAACGAATGGGCATGGGGGTGGTCTTCTCTGTGCCGGGAAGATTAAAGTGAAAGAAGAAGGGAAAGAAAAAAACTAAAAAAGAAATAGAAAAAGGAATGCTCAAGGTCAAGCGCTAAACTTTCCACCGGGATGCACGGACGTCTCTTGCAACCCTTTTGTTTCATTTTTCTTCTTCTTCTTCTGCTTTCTCAAAGAAAAAGAGAGAGAGAGAATGCAAAAGTCTTTTTCTTTACTACCCTTTCCCCTTCCTACCACTTTCCTATTTTTCTCTATTTCTTCTCTCTTTCCTTACCCGAACGAACAGCAAGCAGACCCTTTTCTTTTTTCCTTCTTTGCAACTTGCACGTCTGCTTTAACGTCTGTGTGTTCACGGATGCACGCGGCTACGGTAAAATAATAATGCATTGGCGACTTGCGTAGAAATTGAATAACAGTCGCGCTTGAATAATACAGATATGTAAATGAAGGTTGGTACAGGGTTGATACGCGGGGTTTGGGGTTGGGGTTGGGGTACGAGGTGCCGGAAACGTAGACACGGGATCATTTATATTGTATTCGTGCCGTCGTTTTCTCCTATCTCTACCGACTGCGTTCCAACCTTGCCTTCAGCCCCTTTCTTTCCTCCCGTCTCCCCCTTCACTCCCCCTTCTTTCTTGCTTTGCCCCTTTCTCTTCCCATTCGTTTGTACTTTGTTCAGTGTTCGTTCGTTCGTTCGGTCGTTCATTCGTTCGTTCAACGTTAGTCCGCCTAGTTTTAGACCTATTTCCCTTTCTGTTCTTTCAATGAATATATTCGTTTATCTCTTTCCCTCTTTCGAGTTTTCCCCATTCTGGAATCACTTCATTCTGTCTCTGTACCGAAAGGTCTCGTTCATCTTAAAGATCTCACCCCTCAAGATTTACCTTTCTCTCTTATTAGAGTTTCCGTGTGTGCGACTTGATTCTCTCTTTCTTTCTCTCCCTTTCCTTCTTTCACTGTCTTTCTCTCGTTACTAAATGCTTCTTCCTCTTTCACCTGTCTCCTTTCTTACTTCCTTCGATCTTGTCTACGTTTCTCATCTCCTTTCTCTTACTTTCATCTCTTCTCTTTCTTCCTGTTCTCTTGAACGTACTGCCTCTGAACCCTTTTCAGTCCTGTTTCTTGTTCCATGCGATTGTAACGTCATTAAAGTATGATTTCTCCGTCATAATTGCCACCATTTTCAGAATCTCGAGGATTTTCAACGATCTTCTTCACGTTACTCTGCGTTCCCTCTCGTTTCAAACAATTCCATGACTCGGGGATGGATTTTAGAAATCCTTGTTTCGTCGGAAACCCAGAGAAGAATACCCGTAGAAAATCATTTCACTCGGCATACTTCAATGCAAGTAATATGAGGAGAAAGAGAGAGAGAGAGAAAGAGAATAGCCTTACCGACTACGATTTTACTTTAAAATCGGATTAGAGAAATATTCTAATTCTAAACAACGACCTCAAATGACTTTAGTACATCATTTCTAAATCAACCCCTCCAATATTTTTAATTATTTCATTCTACCATATTACCTACACTAAATGTGTATTTCAATAATAGTTTATTTTAGTTAGGGGAACGAGGTTTAATATATTATATTTAGTAAAGTCTTCTTCTTATTATTATAACGTAAAATCATTGTTTAAACCATCTAAATAATGGAAGAAATAAAAGAAAAAAATAACACAGCATAATCGTAAAGAAATAATAATTAATGTAAAATAATAATGATACGTTTCGTTAAAATATATTTCGTATTTATTTTTTCTTATTTTATTTTTGCAAATGAAGGTAAAACCTCTCGTAAGCTTCCTCTTTATCTTTTTCGTTTGTGTGTATACATACAAAGAGACTTACGTACACACTCGTACATACGTGCAAAAGACGTTGGATCGGACAATGCGTTTCGCTGCATTTAACTCGCAAGTAAGAAAGAAAGAGAGAGAAAGAGAGATGAAATAAGAGTGGAAGGGTTGTAGAGAGGAAAAGGGAAGGAAAAGAGCTTTGCCTTTAGGGGACGGTCTATGTTCTTCAAGACCTTACACAAATGCAAGTTAATCCGATTTGTGCTACATTCGAAATATAATCGGAGCTTTCTCGAGTACGTGTAAGTGCGAGAAGGAGCGTACGACTACATAGACCGGAAGTCCTTCTTCAAGTTTAATAACGATTTTCCGGCTTTCACCGAGAGGTTATTTGATCGCAACGAAATTTAAGCCGACCAACCCATTGTTCCCGTCCTCATTGCATTTTTCCATTTATTTATTTATTTTTTCTTCCTTTTTCCTTTTCCTTTTCTTTTTGTTTCTTTTTTTGATTTTCTCTTTTTGATTCATCTTGTAAAGTTCCGCTCGGAATGAATAAATAAAAAAAAAAAAATAAAAACCAAAATGAAAAATTCGTTGGTCGAATTTGTCTTATTTTCTCGGTACTGTCACTACGATAGTATCCTCTTCCTTTTATTACTTTACATATAGATACTGACAGTTATAAAGTTATACACTGATCTTCTATGATATTGCTTTTCCACCAAAAGATGGATTTACATTTTGTCCTTTATTAAAACTGGAAAAAAAAAATAAGTCGAGATTTTATATTGCTAGTTGTCATTTCTACTTGCTGACTTTATTTCATTTTTGTTCCTTCGTATATCATTAGATGGTACTTATTTGAATATTAAATTATTTTTCAAATTTCTTTTTTTTCTTTTCTTTTTTTTTATTCCAGACGTTATTGCCTTACTTTTTCATATACGTGTGTGTGTGTATAATATCTTACAAATATTAGATTATTTTTATCTCCTCCTCTACGTTTATCATTTAATTACAATGAAATAGAGACTATCGAATAATAATAAGGACGAAAAGAAAAAGCAGAAGTTTGGTTCTGTGAAACTCGATGACTCTACTTATAACCAATTAACGTTTTTATAGCCTCTAGAAGAAGAGGAAACTTGTTTTATCGTAACAGTCATTAGCAGCTACGCTTTGCAAGGTTATATTCATGCAAATTAGATCGATCCTTTTCCCTTACGGCTGGTTTAACTATAAAATACTACGCGCTGAATTTGGTTACATCGCGTCTTGTTACACGGAGAATCGTTCGTTGAGGAACAGGAAGGAGAAGGAGGTTGGAAAAAAAAACTTTAACGTGTATATATCGAGATTTTTCTTTGTCGGATGTTACTCCCTTACGTTCCGTTTTTGATCTTCTTGAGAATCTCGAATAATCGAACCTGGATAAGAGGACGCGAACGAACGTCTCTTATCGTTTATGCATTATCTAGATCGAAAGATAAAGGGAATTTGATGCAGTTCTTTGTACGAAATGGATTTACATAAGAGATGTCATTTCTTACAAGAGGATAGGATTTTTTTTTTCGAGGATAATTAACTCGTGTAATTATTCGAAAGAATTTTTCTTAATTCGTGTTTCGTTTAAGGAGCGTAAACGAACGAATGAATAAATGAAAGAAAAAACAGATTCGTACGATTATTCGTACAATTGATTTATAGGATCAATAATACGTGAGCCTACTCCTCCTCTGTCTCTTCAAATTGTATATATTTCTATTTGAAAGTAAAGAAACGAACGTATTGTATCGAGGAATCTGCTTTGGGTGGTGAATTCGCGAGAGTAGAATGTTAGTCAAAGGAAATAGCAGCGACAAGCAAGGCTTAATGACTTCTCGACGATACAATTAGGTTCTCACGAAACGACGTGAGATAAATTTAAATGTATATTCGGAATATGTATATATATATATTGTCACTCGGAGGTAGGGAAACTGAGTGGGAGTAAAAGAAGTAGATGAAAATGGCAAAAAAAAAAAATAAAAATAAAAAGAAGAAGAAGAAGAAGAAGAGGAAGAGGAAAGATCAACTACTCTTTTGATATGAGAACGAAATATCTCTCACTTGCTCTCACCCACTCTTTTTTTTTTTATTTTTTCTATTTTTTTTTTATCACGATCCAGCATCGTGTCTCTTAATAAAAGCAAAGTGTATAAGGGTAGACGTAGGTGAGCAAGTGTGATGCACGGATGTGTGTCCTCGACGATCTATACCGAAAACGAAATTACGTTTCCGAGAGATAATGCATACCTTTCCGAGCACGGACAACGTTAACGTTCCTTTCAAACGACATTTTGCACGGTTAATGACGTACTACTAACGAAACGCCATTCGATCCTCCAAAAAATTACTTCTAGTCTCTATAGTTCGTGAATACGTTCTCTCTCTCTCTCTCTCTCTCTCTCTCTCTCTTTGCCAATTAGGACTGACTATCGAAATCGTGCTGCGAATCGATAGAACCTTTTTTACTTGGATCACAACTGCTTCTACCATTATCGATAAGAAATTATCGATATAATAAATTGCTGTTTCTTTTAAAATTATTCTTTTGTAACATACACTATCCTTTATTTATTTATTTATAATTTCTTTTTTTTTCGAAATAACATGATAAACGAGTTATGACTAAAATTGTCTTACTGTTTAATTATTTTCTTTTTATAAAACAGATTTCATTTAAATTTGTATTTTAATTGTTTCAATCAACATTGGAATATCGAAGAAAGTATTTAACCGCCAACGTGTACTGAAAGGATATTATTTATTTATTTGATTAATTATTTTTGCAATCAATTCCAACATATCAATTCTTAATCCATTCGTAGGAATGTTTCCTGCGTGTTTTACATTTAACCTAAATCGTCGGTACTTATGTGCAGCAATATGTTGTCCTTTTTTTTTCACTCTCTCTCTCTCTTTTTTCATTTTCTTTTTCTTCTTCGACTTTATAATACATTATCCACCGCTGCAACGTTGACCTACATTCGAACAGAAACGTCAGTTTGTTTTAACTAAAGCGAGATCTTTTTTAGTTTTCCGTATTTTTTTTTTCACCCTTTTTCTTCTTCTTCCTCCTCCTCTTTGTTTTTTTCCTTTCTTCTTTATTTCTTCTTTTCTTTTATTTTTATTCGCTCTTAACCTCAATCCTTCCTTCGCGTCTTCTTTTCGTTTGTCTGATTTTCTTTCATTCTTTTTCACTCTTCATTTCTCTCTCTATCTCTTTCTCTCTTTATGTTTCATTTGTGTTTAATTTAAAACACTTATTCACATTAATTAATTTTAATTTTTTACTTTAATATTTCACGTAGTACATACGCATTTATCTCAATTTATGTTTCATAGTTTCGTATTAAATAATGGGATACACGGTGATATTTGATAAATCGAAATATAATTTCATGTTAGATAATATTTCTTAAATATGACAAGATACCAACTGACATTTTCAGATACAGGCTGTTCACCTAACGCATAAAACGATTTTACTATAGGTATACGTCGTTTTAAGCTCAGTATCTTCGAGCAATATTTACCAAAGAATTTGACTCTTCCGAGAGTCATAATGCTGCTCTCCCATATAAGTGACCGCCGATGTTAATTTATAGGCGGAATAACGACTTTCCGATCCTGGATGCTTGCCATAACGCGGCTAGGGATGTATCGAAGGGTTTGGGGTGGTTTTACTGCGTCGAATAAATTTCTGGAAAGTGCTCGGCCTGATCCATAAAGTAAGAAATCTACTAGCCGAATTCTTCATCGTATATTTTCACTGCTCGATATAATATTATACATAGTTTATTCTTTTTTTTTCTATTATATAAAACATTTAGCTATTGTATTATATCAACAAAATTCAACCAACATGTTATTCGGAAAAAATGAAAGGTAATTTTGACAAACGTTTATTTTTCCCATTTTTCTTTACATCTTTCGTTTCTTTTTTTTGTAAATATTTGTTAACATTTTTGACAGAACAAATTCCGATAAAGATTATTTTGATCGCACGAGTGAAGAAAGTAAGTAGAAACGATACCGACGTTTTCTTTTCCTTTTTTTCGATTTCGTTTCACAGGCAGAAACGAACAGGATTTTTTTGAAGGCCTAAAAGCTTCAACGCAGAGAGGCAGGCAGAGCCTTTCACGTCGACGATCACTGATACGTCCGATGTGACAGAAAATCAATGATATCTTATCAATAAGTAGACATGCGTTTTCAGCCTTTCTTTGTTTACATTCTCTCTTTTTTAACCTCTTCTTCTCGTCATACGACTGTGGAATTTTTTTTTAGAGCATCCGGTATTATGAACAAAGGAAAAAAGAATTAATTAAACTTTCTACAAAAATAAAATAATCGATTCTTTAGGGTTCTTATTTTTAAGATAAATTGAACAAACATATGAGTATATTGGAAATTGCTCGTTTTAAGTAATATTTGATTCGTAGGCATGTAATATGACGTTATCTGGATGTTTCAAGTTAGAAAGGAATTTAAGGATGAAGGTGGACGGAGTGGAGGAAACAAAAGGTGGCGGGTGTGGGTAGAGGAGGAAGAACCAGATAGAAAAGCTAAAATGAAAGGATACAGAGAGTGGCGTAATAAAAGTTTCAAAGCGAGACATAGGGTACCGGTAGTAACTACTATATTAATAGTAACGCGGTACTGTGTGTTTCCTCCCACGGTATTTCTCTCGTAAAATCTCGTTGTACGAAAAAAGAAGGTACATCGTAGTATCTGCGTTTCTTATAGTAGTTAGGTATATATATATATATTAGGTATATATTAGGTATATATATATATATGCTTTAGAGTTAGGTATTAGAAAATTTATCACGCTTCCATATCAAAACCCTGTCTAGTTACTATGTATTTATCTATCAAGTACTACAGCTTGGAAGTACGTCTACTTACACCATTAACATAATTTCCTTTCTTTCGACCCTGTTTTACGGATAAAAGCAAATCAGAGAAGAGGAGAAGAAGGAGAAGGAGGAGTTTCTCTTCTTTAATGTCATGGCTTATCGGGATCATCGATTACAGAAGGACGAATCTTAACGAAGTCGTTCGAGGTACGACGAGTCATTTCCTACGTTCCTTCCAATGAAATTGTATGTAAATTAAAAGAAAAGAGTAAAAAAAAGAAAAGGGGAGAGAGTTACGGGGTTTAGCTTGTAAAAAAAAGTGTTATTGCGGTCTCTCTTTCTCTTATTCTTTCCCTCTCGAAAAAAAAAGGAAAATAGGGTAGGATGAGCGGAGACAAGAAAATCGAGATTGAACGACCGACTTAGAACTCTGTGAGGAGTCGTAGTGAAGATCTTACTGAAATGAAACGAACGAAGAAAACCGTCCCTGATTCGAGGGGACAAAAAAGGTGGTAGGGTCATTTTCGGGTTAGATTTTCCTAGATAATCTGTCTCTTAGTTAGATCCTTCATTTTATGTTTCTTTTTTTTATAGAAGAAATACCAGGCATAATAATTTTATACTTGTATTTGTAGTCGAAACTCTCGTTTTTTTTTTTCTCTTTTTCCTTTTACTCATTTACACATACACACGTGCGTCTATATATATTCGATTTTTATCCTTTTTTCTATCCTTTTTTTTTTCTCTCTCTCTCTTTCTCTCTTTTACCCTCGAGTAAATCCACCCTATTTCGCGACAGGTCTGCACTTTCAACGGCGACGATCTAACCCCTCATTGCTAACGCGAATCCCGGGGATATAATCGAGTTCTTAGGCGCGGAGAGAAAAAGAGAGAGAGAGAGACCTGCTCCAAGGTTGATAATATTTCGGAAATCTCATAAGATGGGGTGGACCGTAGTATTCCTTCTCCTTTTTATTTTCTCGATCATCCGTGTAGTCGTCGTGATCTATGCTAACAAGGATTTAAACGAAAAAGAAAACGAAAACGAAAACGACGACGAAAGGAATGATCACATTTGACCTGGTAATTTCATTTCATACGAATCAATTTCCCTTTTCACTTTAAGGGGAAGTATATCGTAAACGAATAAGCGTGAACGAGGGATTTGTTAAACGAAGGATCGTTAAGATTTTCTTATATAGTTTTAATTCTACAATTTTGTGATTTTCAACTATCGTATTGATTAAATCAAATTTCGTGGTAGAAATTAAACATTATTATGTACTTTTTGTTTTTACACAAATTTATTTTTATATAGGTATAATATATGTATGTAAAAATGCAATTGAATGTTTGTTTTTATCTTAATTTCCATTTCTATAACATTTTAACGAGCATTGTAAAAGAAAGAAGCATAATTTCGTAGAAGTTAATAAGGTCCAGGCAATTGAAAACCTCTCGTCCCTTCTTTTACTTCGTTCGTTCATTACTTTAACAAGCCTTTGCCAAAGTAGAAGCTCCAGCCGTTATTAATCATTGATAAAGAAACCGATTAAGAAACGCAAACTGGCTAAAATCGAAAGTTAGTACAAAGAAATCTGTTTTCCTTGAAATAAATATGCTTTAGAAATATTCTCTCTTGGTTTCTGCCAAACGATGGGGTTTGATAGAGAGATGGAAAAAGGGAAAAGAGAGAAGGAGTAGGTACTTACAGAAGAAGAAGGAGATGATGAAGAATAAGAACAAGAACAAGAACAAGAAGAAGAGGATGAGACGATATGAAATACATGAAAAAGAAGAAGAAGAAGAGGAAAAGGTGAAGTTCTTCAACGAAGGGTTATAATTACGTTGTTAATAAACCTTAAGGGAAAGCTCGTCTAACCTTAGCCAGATCTTTCGGTGCTTCTCGCATCGCAAGTTTCTGACATTCTTCAGATCTTCGCACGATCGTTTGAAACGGCTTCCTCCAATTAAGTTTAAAAGTACCACTCGATCGATCGTAGAAATTGAATTACTGATTCCGACATCATCGTTCATTCGCCGTAATTACTTCAACGCTTATCTAACTTTAAGGCAGATCTATAATGCACTAGAATCTATCTACGCCCTATAAATGCATACACGCATTCACGCATGCACGCAACTACGCACGCACGTATACACACTTGTCTAGTTTAAATTCGTATACGAGTTAGTTCTTACGTATGTATGAACTTGTCGACACAGCCAGAGAGCTCTCTGAAATTTCTCCACCGTGATTGCGTTTGTTGCAAGCACCTGCGTAATCCTGGCAATCTTCGTCTCTCCCTTCCTCCCTTCTCCTCTTTCTCCTTCCCTCCCTCCCTCGTGCTTCCTCTTTTCACCCTGTTTCCAGTCAGCTTCGCAACACCCTACGTATAACCTCCTTGTATCGCTTGAACCAATTATCTCTCCTACCTTTGATGTTGTCCAGCTTCCGTGTAGGTGTTTGCGACAAACAACGCCATAGTCGACATGATAAAGGAATATTCTCGTTAATTTATCAAATACGCGGTGGGAGCACGCAGATTGAGTTATTTAAAGCGACACGTTTTTTTTCTTTTTCTTTTTTTTACTTTCTTTCTTTTTTTCAAGTTTTGTTCTCATGATTCGAAATAGATGATCATTTTTTTTCCTTCTTTTTCGTCACCCTCCTTCTACATTTTTTTTTCTTTGAAATTATTTCGATAGACTGGAGAAAAATAATTATACGACGAAAGGAAAAGGAAAGTAAGAACGTAGAATGATAGATATTGTACAATAAGCATGACTAAATTATAAAGAGTAAAGAAAAGATCTTGTTAAATGGGAATCGATTGTGAAATATCTTTACTTGGAGCCATTGAAAGAAAAAACGGTAATAGTTTTGTCTAACGTTAACGAGTAGAAGTTATATAAGAAGGAAAGAAGATGGTTAGATTCAATTATTGAATCATTGGAAAGATCTAAAGGAATCTTATTGATAAAAGAAATTATTAAAGTAATTGCTATCTATCACGCAATTTGTAGAACTGAATGATTGGTTGAAATAATTCAAAAAGGTGCCTTTAAAAGGACTCGATAACAAGGATAAATGTATTTTCTTTGTCAAAAGCTTAATACGATTTGATCGGTTGATCCGATCAATATATAATATATATATATATATTTAATTGTATATATCGAGCTATACGAAGAAAGACCTTGAGATAGAATCACCGATAAAAATAGCAAGATTGTTCAAGCGTTTTTCCTTCATTATATTAATATTATTATTATTATTATTATATTTTTGTTTTTTATCTTTGTGTTTTTTCTTTTTACTTTAATCCGATTTACCGTTCGGAAACATCACAAAGACCAGGTTTCCAAAGAAGGATAGCTTAAAATGAAGAACACGACGAAGTTATGAACTCTCGAGGATGAAGGACCGTCTACTCGCGTTAACGTTTCTCCAAGAAACTTCGAAAACCAAACGAGATTTTTGTAATTTATAATTCCCATGGGTATTTATCATTTTTCTCGTAGTTGTGTGTGTGTGTGGAAGAAATTGAAAAGTGTGTCTACTGATTTTCAAGTTTAATGATGTGCTGCAAGCAATTCATAACGATTTTTTCTCTCCAAAGATCATACTTATGAACATGCAGTTGTAAGGAAAAATAAAAAAGATTGAAAGAAAGGAACAGAAAAGAAAGAAAGAAAGAAAGAGAGAGAGAGAGATAGTTATAAGAAAAACATTTGTTAAACGCAAAGATCTTTCATCGTTTTGATAATAATCGAAATATTTATTTTACAAAGATAAATAGGGAGAGAAAAAGAGAGAGAGAGTTTTAAAAATCGATATTACATAAGAGACATAAGTTCGTAACGGAAAATGTTACCGCACAATCTTATTCTATAGGAGGAACACCGCACCATAAGTAGGGCGATGCAATAAACGATATCTCATAGCTTTCTTTTTCCTTAAAAGTAAAACGTTTTTGGACTGGGTACTCTCTTTGACATCGACCAGGCAAAACGAAAAGATAAGAGTTATCGTATCCTAAGAAAACTCACTCTCTTAAGATTGTTCCCTCTTTTCCTTCTTTTATTTATTTTTTTTTCCTTCTCTTTCTTTTTCTCTTTTTCCATCTACTTTCCCTATATACTTTTGAAATTAAACATCAGAAGAAAAAGAAAACAAAAAAAAATAACGAATCAAATCCTTTCGATAGAGCCATTGGATTTTTCCATCTCGTATCAATCTCTCTTAAATATCGTTTGAAAGAAATTTTTCATTTATCTACCGTCCCTTCCTCTTTCCCCCTTTATCCCCTTTTGCATCGTGCATTTTCAACGACGAGACGTACGTGAATTTTTCTCAGAGGGATGAACTGGTTGAAAAAGGTGGAGAAATAAGCGATTAATTTTTATTAGATTTCTCTTTTTTTTTTTATTCGCACGCTTTTTAGTCTGACGTGTATAACCGCTACCTCTATATCATGATAGAAATTTTGACGCTAACGAAACCGACACACGCGTGGAATAGAGATGGCAACGATCCCGAGAATCTACCAGGTGAGGAGAAGAAGAAGAGGAAAGAGGAAAAAGGTTAAATGCTTTTGTGCTTTCTATTCGATGTCATTGTCTTTTTGTTTCTCGCTTGTTACGGCTCGGCTCCAAATGGTGTGAAAGATTTATTAATAATCTAGTACACCTGTGTGTGTGAGTGTGTGTGATGTATATTTCTGTCAGTGTGTGTGAGGTGGAGCGACGTCGATTAAATTCGCGCCCATCGTGCGAACGAACGAACCCTCCTCCCTTGTTCCCCCTACACCACCTTTCTACTCTCAACTTCGTATAGATGTTCTTCGAAAAGTTAACTCTTTCTCTCTCTCTCTGTTTCTCTCTCTGATTCCTCTCTTTCATTCTCTCGCGACGTGTCATGCCGCTACGGCGGCGTAACGCGCCAACGAAAATTTCATTTAGCCCAAGTCCTTCCTGCTTTCAGACGTTTCATTTACCGCATTCGCCGAGCGAATTAAACAGGATCGATAGCTCAACTCTCGACCATTCTGCAATGACGAGAGAACTCCTCAAATCTTCGTAAAGTTAAATTTATTATTTTTAAAGAAAATTATTATAATTTATGATTAGTAATATCTGTAATTTTCTCACGTCTTAGGGGGATTAACCAGAAAATATTTCAAATACACTAGTTATTTATTTATGATAAAAATGTCACGAATATTTTACATCTTTTTTATTAAATAATTATGCGATTCTTTCTTTTTATGCACTATATTTTCCAGTATAAATATTTCGTTGTCTCTCTGCGTAATCAAATTCATCGTAATAATGGAGACCTCATTTTCTAAACATACGTACAAACTTTCGCATGTTCGTCGTTTTTGCGTGCGTGTATATTTTTGGTTGATCATGTTATCACGAATATAACGAGTTTGCGGGGAAACGGTGTATCCTGTTTATTACGATAACGTTAAACGAACGTGGAAAATATGCGCGTGATTGTTTGGGAAAAAAAATGGGTTTTTCTCTCGACTATTTTAAAGATTCTTAGCTGACGTATTTTGATTTTCAACGATCGCATAAAAGAGGTTGCGTTGTTTCGACGTTTCATATTTCGTTAAACTTTACGGCTTTGTTTGTTTGTAGCTGCGAAGTTATTGAAAGCAAAAAGTGTAGCTCAATTACGGTTAACAACCGACTAGTATCTCCTATCGTTAAATTGTCATTTAACCGATCTCAGTCTTCTTCGTTCTGTCATATACGACGTTTGTTTTACGAGCCACAGTGCAGAGAAGAGATGAGATGAGAAGAGAAGAGAAGAGAAGAGATGGTTGACGCGCTTCGCGGTGTCTTTGCGAAACTTTATCGTGACTCCCTGTCTAATTAAAAGCAACGACGCTGACAGACACCGATTAGAACATGTCACCAAGTTAATTTATTTTAAACGGTTTTACTACTTACTTACGTCGAATTTTACGGTTTAATCTTGTCGAAGATTAAATACGATTTACGAGTACATATTAAATTACGTTAATTATATTGATTTATCTATTTAGATGATGAAAGATATTAAAAAGAAGAAAAAAAAAAGAAACAAGGCAAATGGAGAAAGAATATAGAAATTGCATTATAACAATACCCTAACGGCGAAAGTACTAGATTATTGAAACTTCTCTATATATTTATGGAGCCGTAGGATTTAAACGTTACTCTATAAACTTCAGCGTGTATTTCTATGCTTTAATCATAATAATAGTTTCAGCTTTTGTTCGTTCCTGTCTATTTACGGGTATTACCTCTAATGCTTCGCAAAGCAACAGAATTTCCATGCGATTCTCGGTACGTACATGCTAAGTTCTACGAGTGAAATCGAACGTACTATATATATATATAATATGAATACATATACATAGATTCATACGTGGACGAAACAAGAGACTTTGAAACTTAATTCGCCATAGTCCAATACTACCTTCCTTTTCCTACCGACAATAATACGTGCCTTTCCCGGCAACCAACTTTATATTCTCTACGTACTTAATAAACTATGGTCATTTGTCAACACCGAGTCAGAGTTACGATCATTTTGCAATGTCAACTTCTCCGTGCGTAATTACGTGGTTAATTACGCGACCGAAGGAGTAATACACTGGGTGGGTGGTCTAGCGAACAATTCTTTTCATTCTCATTCTGCGAATATTATTATTATTATTTTTTTTTTAAACTAACTGTGACGTTAAATTTTGTTTAGAAAATGAGAATATATATCTTTACGTTTTCCACGTATTTATTGATATCGATGCATAAGATTTGTTTAGAAATAAATAGATTATTGTGTAGTCTTATTTTTTAATTTAATTCAGGAGAAAATTAGTAGAGTTATTGTTCGTTAGAGAAAGAGAGAGACAGGTTAGTACTTAATTAGTCGCTATACTATCAACGTCTAACTTGTTAAAGGATCACGATTGACGGAGTTTACCACATTGTTTCTTGCATTAGCTTTTATCTTCTTCTCATTCACTTTTACTCTTCGACGGTCTCGAGTACAAAGTGGGTAGCAAACAAGGGGTGAATTCTTTAGCTTGGAATAATAAGCTGCGTTAATATTTGCTTCGTTCTCAAACGATAAACCCACGAATATTTCACGGTTCCCTTGAGACTATATGGGGGTTCATTGTCCGTTACTTTAATAACTTAAATCTCTCAGATCTTTTCGAAGAGAAACCAACGTACAAAAGGGATATGTTTACGAATCGAAAATATTATTTATGTATATATTACATTATTACAATATTACGTACTGATTCATCTATTCATTAAATTCTAAATGTTCGTTATTTTAACGAATATCCATGATTTATATTTTGCGTGTTACGAGATTTCATTAATCTCTGTGCGTGTATTAGGTCTGCCAGAAAGTTATGTCTGATTTTGGAATAAAACAAAATATAAATTTTGCTTACCGTCAAATAAACGTGTGCTTACGTGTCGAAAATTGTTGTCATAGAAACGAACAGAATTTTCCGGTAGACTTAATATTTATAATTCACATACTTATGGAATTATTAATAAACTCGTGAAAATAAAATCCAATACGCGTTGTACCATTTGATATATAAAAATTGTTCACAATAATTGTCTTATAAAACGAAAGAGTTTTCGCTATATAAATTCTACTCTGTTATGCGGTTACCATAACGATATTAGAAGCTATTCAAATAAGCCTTCGTACTTAAATTGGCAAAGTAGACGCTTTTGGTGCGAGTAAGGTCATTTCGATTTGGCTATTATGGTAATAATTGCGAATCCCTTTTCCCTGTAATTGTCGAGAAATAAGACAGAAACGGCAAACGACATGGGATTTGCTACGGAAGTGTTACCTCCTTTCTGCAGTTATCTTTTAAATTTCTGAGTATATAGCACGATATATACGATAATACTAGTATCATTATTAATCTGATATAACGAAATTAGAGTTTTTATTTTTGATAAAAGATTTACTTATTTCTTACTTTTTTTCTAAATATTACATATTAACGTTCTTATAAAACACATTACATTTTTAAATAGTGTAAATAGGTGTTATCAGAGATAGATATATATATAAAATATTAAAAGATAAATTCGCGATAATAGTGATAGTAATAAATCGTTATTTTTTTTTTTTAAATATTTCTATATATCGATCCTCTCGTCAAATTTTTGTAGATATCCAATATGCATTCTTTGATTTAGCCGTTTCACCGAACGAAAGGTTACTTTCACGCTTCACTTAAATTGAGGCAAGTCGCCAAAAAATACGCACGACCAATCGATTTATTCCGTCGTATATTTCAGGATTAGCGAAGTCCGAGGTCGAAATCTCGTGAGAATATTTACGACCTAGACATCGATGTGTCACTCGATAAATCTAAAAACCGAACCGAATTAATATCGAATGTTGTTAGAACCACGACAAATAAAACTTGCGGAAAGTTTAATACGTGTAATCGAATTAAACCGAATAATGAAATTTTCATGATTATTAAAATGATCGTATAGTATCGTATTATCATATTATATAGCATATATTTTATTTTTTTATCTGTACAATAAAATTCTTTTTATTGAAAGGATTAAATCGATTTAACTTTGCCGTATAAGGATACATAAATGTAATGATTAAACAACGACGCATAATCAGAATGGTAGAAAGAATCCGATGCATTCGGAATAATCATAGCAATGGTATGTACGCATGTATGTATGTATGTTTCCATGGAGGAAAACAATTGTGCGCGAAATGATAAATTTAAAGTGTAGAGAATCAGCGTCGAGAGCGTGGTCACCGTTTCAATCTCTCCATGGTATGTGTAGAATTTGTGGAATGATCATTATTGTGTTCTCTCCTTTCCGTTCCTTCTCTTTTACCGTTTATCTAGGTACTTTTTTCTCTCCCTTCCTTCTTCCATGAATTATTTTTTTATTTTTTTTTGCAAGTATCATCAATTATTCATTAATTGGTTTCTCTATAAAATGATACGACACACACGTATGAGAAAAAAAAATAAACTCGAGAATCGTTCAAGTATCGTTTGTCTTTCTCAAAGTAATTATTAATTATTAAAAATATGATATCTCTTAATAGAGAATCATTAGATAGCTAATATACCATAGATAATATTTAATTATCAAAGATCGGTGCTCTTTCACCTATTAAATGATTTGATTTGTGATTTGCTTAGTAATAAGTCAACACGTACTCGCTTTCGAGTCTCTTGAGCCTCGCTATCCTTGATTAACTCGCTCGGGTAATCAGCATAGGAGATGAAAATTCTTGTACGAGCAAATTGATGTATCATTAGAGAAATGCATCTCGTTAGTGCCAAATTACATTTTCATAAGTAACGATAATATCCCAATTTTTGAATTATGATTTATTTAACATTAATTTATTCCTTATGTTAGAACGAATATATAATGATTTTATAAATGATTGATTATTCGTATCTGAGCATGGTTAAGATATTTTTTTATTAATATTTCAAACGAAAGGGAGAACACTTTTTTCGGTTATTCGGTAAAAATTTCATTATGATAATCCATGTGGGTAAATATTAAAATTTCATGATAAAAAATGTTGCTCTGAAAGGATCGTAATTAATTATTGTTGGCGTTGATTAAAAAATAAAAAAAAATAAAAATTCATTTATAGGATAGACACCAACGTAGCTTTGCTAAAGACGACTCGAGACATTTTCTTGGCGATCAATTTCAATTAACCAACGGCCGAATAGCGGCGTTAGCACACCGAAGAATATGCCTAAACGCCCTCCTACATAATTGATGCGTTCGTTATTATCCCCCTTGTCGTCATTCAAAGCGTGACAGTCCAGGGGTTATTTTCACATAAATAATGATACCAATTAGCAGCTTCAGCTACTCCACAGTAGCAATCAGTTAACGCAGTCAATTACTTCTCGATAAGGGAGGAAAGCTCTCTTTCAATTGCAAAATGTGATATATACAAAAGCTAAATATAACTTTAGTTAGTCATATAGAAACCATTTGAATTATGAATTTAATTTATCCAAAGAGATCTATGTTAATGTTTGTTAAAAAAATTAGAAAAACAAATTGTAATATTAAAAATAGAAAATAATGTAAAAATTTGACTATAAATTTTATCATTAATAGAAAAAACAATAATTATACATAATAATTCTACAAAATATCACTTTTCGTTCTATAGGAGTATAGAGACGGTAAATTTAATTTTCAATAGGTAGTGAAAAAAATTTCACATTTTCGTCGTCGTAGTCGTTGTAGTCGTCTCCGTGTTTGGTTTAGATAAAATAATTCAATTCGAAAAATTGTCCAAACATTTCTGTGATTCGGTGTAGGTGTTTTTCTTTGATATCGCGTCGCGTCGTGTCGCCTCGCGTCGACGTTCGACATTGATTTTATATACGTAGGATATATACGTGTATATATATATATTTCTATATACAGGTACTCAAGTATACACGTATGTATGAGAAATAAATTATGATGGTTATTCAAAACATAGTTTCTTTGAAAGCAATACCTGTTTTATAGAAGAAAATTTTACGCTCCGACGTAGCAAGCAAGCAAGCAAGCAAGCAAGCAAAGGAAGCAACCAACAACGTCGAAACTGACACAAACTTTTTGTCTCTTCGTTTTAGCGAATTTCTTATAGAAGCAGCTGAAGAATCTGAGAGTTGCGATATTTCTTTCCTTCGTTTTTCGGCTCGACGACTCTTTCATATTTTATTTCAAAGACACATACTTATGAGCTTTCTTGAACAAGGTATATGCAAAAGTATTTTTCTACGGAGAGAGAGTGAGAGAGAGAACATTGGCTCTCTTACATCTTATAACTTCCATCGTCTTATGGGGGAACGATGACGACGACGACGACTTTGTTATAAGACTTTTTGTTTTTTTTATATTACGATATACAATATACCATTCTGCTGTCTGTTTTTATAATCATTTAGAAAAAAAAAAGATGATAAAAAACCAAAAACGTTTTCATTTCCTATTAATATTAAACTCGTGGAAATGCTTCTCCAACGAACTTCAAATAATTTCGTTGGTTACGAAACGTCGTAAAAGTTATTTCATTATTGTATAGAATAATTTCTCATAAAGGATAACGTCATTTGTTTTAACAATAATAAAATTTTATTTAATAATATATATATATAACGTTATCACTTTTTCGTGTTACACATGCTTGAGAATAATACACCTATATTCGTGAGTAATAAAAACGTAAAAATATAATAAAGAGTGAACAAATTTACAAAATAATTGATTTTAGAGAAGAAAATATAAAAAAATAGAACTATAATAAAATGTAATTGAAAAATATATATACATATAAAACTTTCTCGTGTTACACGTGCTTGAGAATACACCTGTATTCATGAATAATAAAAACGTACAAATAATAATTGAACAAATTTACAAAATAATTGATTTTAGAGAAGAAGAAACTACAAAGAAAAAAAGAATAAAGTAAATAAAAAGATAAGAAAGAAAATACACGTCGAACCGAGTTAAAGATTTTTCTAAAGAAATCGTCTCTATACTTTGGTACGTAGCTCTCTTTTAATTCCTTCGTTGGACGGTGATACAGATAGATGGCTTCTAGATTTCGTCGGTGGTAGCTAGACCACCAAAAAAAAAAAAAAAGAAACTAAAGGTTGAAAAACGCGGAGAAACGACGAAGAAGACTCTCCTTCGTGGCTTGGCTTGGCTAAGCATGGATAGAAGAGAAAACAATAAAAAAAAGAAGAAGAAGAGAAGGAAAAGGAGGAGGAGTTTGCGGCGATTGGAGACAGGACGAAGAGGATCTCATCCTTTTCTAACGTGAATAGAAGCTTCGATCTATCCTCTGGATCACCTTCGACTGGCTTTGCTGTCTCGATCCCTTTTGGTAAGCGTTCCTTCTTCCTCTCTTCCTATCTTTCTCTCACCTCATCCTATTCACTCACTCCTTCTCTCTCTCTCTCTCTCTCTCTCTCTCTCTCTCTCTCTTCCTTTCCATTAAAGGTAGGAGGGGAGATGGAGTGTCCTGGAAAGCCGCATACCGATCAATGTCACACCACCGTTTGCTTGTGTTCACGGTCTTACATTTCCTGTCTACCTATCGTCGTCCTGCTGAAGTATCAAACACCTGTGCTTTCAGGAAACAGATCGTATCTGCGAAAGAGCTTCTCCTCTTATCTCTACTCTTCCATAACGAATATGTGGTTTTACGATAGCTTACTCGATTGATTGATATTATTTTAATGGATCATTATTATTTATTTATAATAATATTTATTATTATACATTTTCTTAATATTTGTCATAGGGTATGATTAGATTATCATTTTCCCAAGTTATTAGAAATTTATTTCGTATTTGTATTATATTTATTTAGATTATTTAAGTATTCAAATGTTGTTACTCGTAATAAGAAAGTATGTTACTTAGCGTAATGTCTGAACACGATGATGAATTACGGTTTTTTCTTCGATGTCATCTAATTAATTTTCTTCATCGCAAGGGTTGATTCCTCGACACTTTTGGGGCAAGTAAAAAGAAACAAAAAAAAAGATACAGAAAAAAAATAAAGAAAATAAGAAGAAATAGGGGAGTAGTAATCCCATACGGCTATTCTAAACGAATTTTCTTTTCTCTTCTTTTCGTTTTTCTTTTCTTTTTTTTTTTTGCTTCTAAAGCTCGGCTCATATTCTCCGGCATCCATTAAAGTCAGTTGTGAAGTTTGCAAAAGATTAATGAGTTAGTAATGGAGTTTGTAGCTTTGTTGCGGAATGGTTACAAATATTGATCTCACTTTTCTTTTTAGTAAAAGTGCTTGATTAAGAAAAAGGGAGCCGGGAACTTTAAGAATAAAAGTATTCGTGAAAAGAAGTTGGATGCTTTTTTTTTCGTTTCCTAAGGGTGACTGAAATGCTTTTGGTTGCTTAGTAAGCGTGTAACTTTTGACATATATATATATCACGATTGAATGTTTATCGAGATCAAATAAGTTTTTTTACGCACATAAACATTTCTGTATTTTCATTTCTGATCATAATTTATTAATGTTACATTATTTTGCGTACCTGTATAAACGTTATTTCATATCGGTAAGAGTAATAACACGAATTCCACGATATTGCGGTTAGAAATGAGTATCTAATTGCTCTCTGATCGGTATGCAGATTAGTTAGAAACTAGATTCTGTTTTTCATCGATGAAGTCGATATTACGAAATAGTAGTAGCATCTGAGTAAATCGAGGTATATATTAGGAATGATGGTAGGGGTAACGAACTTGGGCAAGATGTTAGTGAATTTGCCAGTTCCATAGCCCCAGGTTGTAAGAGTTAGAGAAAGAGAGAGCGAGAGAGAGAGAGAGAGTAAGAAAGAGTAAGAGTAAGAGTAAGAGTAAGAGTAAGAGTAAAGGTAAGAGTAAGAGTAAGAGTCAGAGAGAAAGAGAGATAGTAGAAGTGGTAGTAGGGAGTAGAAGAAGATAGAGAACTGCTATGCGGTGATTAAATTTCCGCGTTGCTCCCTTTGCGAAGGGTTGTTTCATAGGAAATTTAAACAAGATCTTAACAAACGGTTTCTACCATCGTTCTTGAGGACGCCGCGCACACGATCCTCGTACCTTACATCTTGTCTCCTTTTCTTTATCGTCGACTTGCCCTGACTTCTTAACTTTCTTATTTTATGAGACTGATCCAACAGCCTGGAAAAAGTCCTCCTTGAGTAAGAATAAGGTAAAATAAGAAGAGGGAATATACTACTTGTTAGTAATTCACGACGTATAATAAATGTTTATACGATTTGATATAATAAATTCGTACCTTTAAAATCTTTTAAGAAAAGATAATGAATTAATAATAGAATAAATTTAGTTTTTCAATAAAAAATCTCGAGAATCGTTTAAGAAAAAAGTCTTTATACCTCTATGCATTTATATTTATTATAAAAAGAATATTTAATATATTGGTTAGATGTGAAAATTATCTCGAAATAATTTAACTTACTTAAACAGAAATAAAAATGATTTAATTTTTTTATACTTTAGAAAAAAGAGAAAGAGAGAGAGAAATAAAAAATAGTAAATAATTGTCAATGAAATATCGAAAAAATAATAACGCGTTTTATTTCCCAGAAGGAAAGGAGATATGATTTCATCTTGTACCGTTGAGATTTCATCGTCAGCCGTCTGTCGATCTTTTCCTTTGACATCCCTGATTCCGTATCTTTCTTCCTTTCTTCTTCGTTCCTTCGTATTCGTCGTTTCATCTCTCATCTCGATCCAATAATATTTTAGCCAGTGTTGGGTTGGTAAAACTTTCGTCGGTAAAAATATCGTCATCATCTAAGTCCGTGATAAACTCATTCCCCATGATAGCTTGCGATGCCATTGCTCAACGGTAGTTAATTATTGTGGATTAAAACGCTACAAAACTTTGTCGTCGTAAAAAGAGAAAGAGAGAGAGAGAGAGAGAAGAGGAGGGGGTGTCTGTTTTCATACAGAAAAAGTTTATACCGCCCATATCTTTTCAAAGTTGAGAGTTTATTTTTATCTCGTTATTTATCGTTTCTTTTACACGACCAAATTAAAGTTACTGGTTTGTAGAGGATAACGGCGTTAATATTCTCTATCGCGTTGCTCATTTGCAACTCTACGTTACGAAAGTAGAAGTTATTTTTTAAACTCGATAATTAAGTGAGATAACTTATGAAAAATAATAATACGAACAAACGAAATAAAGATGAACTTATTAACCCTTAAATATCTCTAATCTTAAATGTTACAATATTATTATACTACATATGTACCTATGTCAGACAACAAATCAATATCTCTGACATTGGAAAATGAGATGGAAATTTATCAAATTAATATTAATTAATATCGGTAATATATTAAACGTAATTATTACTTACCTGTTTAGTAATATTTCTTCTATTAGGAATGTGGTTATATGTATTTGTAATTAAAAAGTTCGAGTATGTAATGTGGAATGAAAATAGATCGATAAGTTGTGTCTCTTACGTTACGATTTGTTTTATAAATCATATTTCAAGTAAATATATATATACAAAGTAACGGTAATTACATAATTATTAATTGATCGATTATTTCGTTCATCAAATTACCTGAAAAATATATGATCGTAAATATCTATGCGAAGAGAGTGAAAGCGATCATTAATCTATCTCGGTTTTTTTCCTTTTCAATTATTAATACTTAACGTTCTAAGAGCACGCAAGATAAAAAAAATATAAGAAAGAGAACAAAAAAAGAAATAAAGATGAAGAAAGAACATCGATTAATAATAAATCATTAAAGATTTATAAGAATCGAAGAGAGAATAATTCAAAATAACAATGAGCTACAGAAGAGACGTGCATCTTTGTACATCCGTTTATTATCATTATCATCATCATAATCATAATCATAATCATAATTATCATCATAGTCGTACTTTGACACTGGTTATTTAAGAAAGATAATGTTCTAGCCTCTTCGTTATTTCTTATCTCCTCTTTCTCCGCTCTTATTATTTTTGTTTTATTTTATTTTTTTGCTTTTTTTATCTTTTTATCTTTATGTTAGTTTGTTTATTTGTTTGTTTGTTTGTTTGTTTGTTTTAGTTTTGTGTTTATTTGTTTGTTTGTTAAGAACTGTATCTTGGCGGTTAGCCAAGTATCCAGAATTTAGTTCGGAAGCAACGTTTCAGTACACTCGATGCTGCTGTCACCGCCGATAATGGTTTCGTATTTTGAGCTTGCTCTCCCCACTTTTCGAGCTTTCTCGCATTCGGTACATACGTATTTGTAACCAGACACACAATCAAACTCTTTCTCTATCTCTCTATCTCTTTCTCTCTCTCTCTCTTTCTATCTCATTCACACATACATCTACACACACACGCATACAAATGCACATTCTTGTTTTCGTTCATGCAGCGCTCGATAAAAGTTCTTTCGAGCAACTCTAGTTCTCTCTCTCGTTCTCACTCTCGCTCTATCTTTCTTTCTTTCTTTTTCTAAGCACTCGCCCTCGTTCCATTATACGAAGCACATTTTGCCACGGTGGTTTTTCTTTTTTGTTGACCGCCATCATCGTCCATCTTCAAACTACCACGCCTATCACCTTCTATTACGCGCTCCGAACCTTATTGCCCCTTTTTTTTCTTTTTTTTTCTATTTTCTTTTTTTTCTCTTTATTTCCTTTAGCACTCACTTGCTTTCCTTCAGCAAGGAGTCCATTTTCCTCGGTACAACACCACAAAGGGAAGTCGAGCTTGTAACCCGAGCTAACACACTCCCTTCGTCATATGATTATTGTCACTTTCTCTGCCGGCCGCTTGCTTGCTTACTTGCTTGCTTGCTTGCTTCACGCGTTCGGTTTTCAGCGTCGCGCCCGTGTCACCAAACAACAACGTCAACTTTCAAAACGTAGTAGTTTCTCTCGTTGATAAACGAGACAGGGACATAAGTGTTTCTAGGTGTATTGTTTTACACTAGTGCCCGCGCACTTACCCTTTTTTCGCAGGTCCTTCTCGTATTATATTCTCTTTTTCTTCCTTTTTCTCTCTTTCTCTATTTCTCCCTTGATTTCTATCTCTCTCTCTCCCTCCCTCTTTAACAATTCTCTTTTTATGACTTCTTTCGCAAAACCTTCATACGCAAGTTTGTTATTCTACTTGTTTTTCGACAAACGCATTACTCGTATGTACTATATTTATACCATTTTATGATCGTTCGAATATCTACGAATCCGAGTATTGATGAGTCAAGTATTTTAGACTCTGAAAAACGTGTCCTCGATATACGTGTTCCTTGCCCCGTGATAAAACGACAAAATGTCCGTTGATAGATTTGTTCGTTCGGTCGAAAATGTTTATATGTTTTGAAATCAGATCTCTATAGGAAGACACCAAGTAATCTTTTAGTTGTTTGAAAGAGAAAGAGAAAGAGAGAGAGAAAGAGAGAGAGAGAGAATGACAGAGAGTCGAAGGAAGATAAGTAAAGTTTATAAATCGTTGGGAGTTTCACGTATATCGATATCGATACCGTGGTCGCAACATGTTCGAGATTACTTGAGAATCTTCCTGAGATATTCGGCAAGAATAACTTTTCTCGATCGTTCGAGTATGGATTCTCGCGTTCTATCTTGTTGTTCCTCAAGTCGCCTGTCTCTTTCGAAGAGTCTGGCGCATTCGGATTCTGGTCACCAAAGTTCCGTGCTAGGTGTTAACGTATGAACCTCGATGTTTTCGTGACGATGGTATCTATCTCTTCGACGAACTGTAGCACGTCTAGATAAAACAACGGTCAATGCTGCTGCCGCACCTATTGCAGCACCAACGAGTATCAACATACCGGGATGTGCGCCGGATAATTGTTCGGATAATCTAGTACCGGAATCGGTAGCACGGCCGTTCAATTCCTCAGCTATCGTGTTAGATACGATCCCGTTAGTCAATACATATTTTTCTTTAGTCAGGTTATTTTCTTTCGTCAGGTACTTATCCGACATCGTCGTTTTCTTTGCCGTCGTCATTGTAGTTTTTTCTTCATTTCTTGGATATTCCGTAAACTTAGATATCATCTTCAAGGAAGAAGACAAATCTTTACTGGAATTCGTTGAAAACTTTTTCAACTTTTCGCTCTTCTCCTCCGTTCTTTTGCCATTTGCTTCGGAGATGTTCATACTGACGGAAGAGAATGCAGCTTTGTCGTTTACTTTAATATCGATCATCAACTTTCCTTTACCTTTGCGTCGTAAATTTTCAACTCTAGTGTCTTTTATTATCAAGTCCGTACCTTTTAAAGTCGAAGAAGTTATGTTTCTAAAGGACGTCGGTGCTTCGTAAACGGGAGGCGGCATGTTAGTCGTCTTTATCGTTGAATTTTCCACAGATGTGACGTCCATTTCGTTCATCGTACTGGTAACTTCGCGAGTTGTCGTTTTCGCCAAGTTGGAATAATTAGCAAACTCCTCCTCCTTCTCTTCCTTCTGTTCCTCTTCGTTCGTCACGAAAGTTGACTCGGTGATATTAGCAAATTCGTTGATAATATCGTTAGAGGAAGACGTGAAAGACGTTGCGAGGGTCTCGTTTGATGATCGGTCGAGAAGTACGACAAGATTTGGCGATACGGTCAATGGGGTGGATCTGCTGGTCGATATGAACGTTGAAAGTATTATAGGTGGTGAGGGTAAATCGCGTAGATAAGTTCCCAATAATTCCTCGGGAGCTGAGCATTGTGAAATTTCAAGATCGCAGGTTTGCTCTTTGTGTTCTCTTAACCATTGTCCTAACCAATAAAGATCTTCCGTACAATTCCATTCGTTCCCAGTTAGCCGTAATATGCGAAGTTGCGGTAACAAGTACGGCAAATCGGATCTAAGTGCCGTTAGATTCGTCTCGGAAAGGTTTAATTCGAGAAGACTTTTGCAAGCAGATAGAGCAGCGTCGTCCGTCAATAACTGTCTGGCTAGTACGGTACTTCGTGAAACATCTAGAACAATAAGTCTTTCCGGTGTCTGTACGGGAAACGCCATGTCACCTTGTTGTTGGGGTTTTTCTTGAAGGGAAGTTAATCCAGACATACGAAGCTCGGCGAGATTACTTGGGCCACTCAAAGCGTTAACGGTCATCGCTTTGATAGGATTATCGGACAGATCAAGTTCCTTTAGCGCTAACAGTTGACTGAATGACCCTACTTCGATTTGATCGATATCGTTATCGTTTAACATGAGAGATCTCAAATTACGTAGTTCCTGGAAATCGTTTCCTTTCAAAACGGTTATGGCGTTTCGCCGGAGGTTCAATATGGTTAAGCTACTTGGCAGACTACCGGGAGTTTTGGTCAAAAGATTTCCAGAGACATCAAGCTCCTCTAGCACTTCCAATCGTCCTAAAGCGTCGTCCTCTATCTCAGTTAGACGATTATCGGAAATGTCCAACATTCGTAGGAGAGGATAACTGTCGAGGTCACCGCCTCTGATGGTGGTCAACTTATTGCCAGCTAAACGTAACGCTCTAACGGATCTGGTTAGGGCTGCTGGAACTCTAGCAAGACCGGTACGCGAAGCATCAACCGTTTCTAATCTTCTTCCGGTACCGAGTAACAAAGATACATCCTTTTCTTCCAAAGGATTTTCCGCTAATCTCAAAACCGATAGTCCTGGTAATGGTTGTAAAGTTCCTGATGCTGCCTTAGCCAAACCGTTCCTGGATACATCGAGTTCTCGTAGTTTATCGAGACTCTCGAACCATCTTGCGCCGAGCACTTGAAGCTGGTTACCGCTGAGATCTAACTTTTGAAGAGAGTAAAGAGGCGTCAATGCGCTATCCGGTAAATCCGTTAATTTGTTATCCGACAAATCGAGAAACTCGAGACGATCCAAGCCGCGAAATGCGTCCTCGTGCACCACAGAGATCTCGTTATGTCGTAAATGTAAACGCGCCAGTTCACTGAGCGTCCTAAATATACCGTAGTTCACGTCCTTCAATAAATTATACGACAAATCGAGGCACGTCAAACCAATTAGATTGGACACTCGCGCGTCACTCAAGTGCTCTAACTCGTTGTACGACAGATTCAACGACCTTAAACGTTCAAAACCGTGCCACGAGACGTTTAAAAACGTCAACGAACAGTTCGTCATCGTCAATTCGTTCAAATAGGGGAGCGTCGCCGTTTCGATAGGGGCGCTTCGACTTTCGTTCGTCGTCGTCCTCGTCGTCGTCGTTGTCGTTGTCGTTGTCGTTGTCGTCGACGTCGTCGTCGTCGTCGTCGAGGACGTCGCGTTTGATTCGAGATAACTCGATGCCTCGAGCTCGATCAAAAAACTTGTTACCTCGTGTTCAACCGCTTCATCAACTGACAATCTCCTTGTGTTATCTGGTAACTCTGATAATTCCGGCACGCTACCACGACACGTCACATCCGCGAACACCGGCGAATCCCTGTCGACGATGACACCTTGTTGACAGACGCAAAGATCAGGACAGGCGGAACCGCTCGCCATCAAGGCGAGCAATATGAATGGAAGCCACATCGCTTCCAAAGACTCCGTCTTCACATCTCGACGTTACAACGTTTTTTATCCTATCTGTCAACGTTTTTACCGGCTAAAACTATGACAATTATTTACAAAGGGTAAGATTACGACGACGTGACTACGGAGAAACGTCGTCGATTTAACGATACCCGCTGAAATCATCTACGAAATAAACTCCACTTTGACAAACTATTAACTATTAGTTCGTATTATTATTATTATTACTATTATTATTATTATTATTATTTTTATTATTATTATTTTTGGATAATGGAAACGCGTTGGTAAGATCTACGATCTATCTATCGGTCGAAAGACAAGTCGAACGTGATGTCCATAAGAAGGACTGCCAAACACTGCGGCGACCAACTCGCAGCTGCACTCGCTTTCCTTCTACCATCCCTCTTTTACCCCCCGAAACTCCGATTTGCCCCTACCCCGTAGACGCATTCCATCCCTATCTTCCGTTTTCCACGGGGCGCCTATCTTTCTCTTTCTGTCTCTCTCTCTCTGACCCACGCTCGCTCCTCTACCGCCACCTGCAACCCTCTTCCTCCTCCTCCTCCTTCTCATCCACCCTTCCGTCGTATCTTCCCTCTCGTACCTACCATACACCTACTTCCACTTCCATACCAACCACCACCACCAGCACCACCACCAGCACCACCACCAGCCGTCGCTTTTGCTCTCGAACTCGATAAGGGGTGCGCGCGCGCGCGCGCACTTGCGTTCTCCGACAACGTACTGACGCCGACTGATACGGAGAGGGGGTGGGTGGTTGAAACCGATGAAAGTGTAAGAGAGAAAGAATATTAACATTAGTTGGTGGGAGGAAGAGAATCGAAGAGTAGGGAGAATCGGTACCCCGTATGATTTCACGAACTACCGCCGATGCCATCCGGCTGGCTGCATGACTGCTTGTTGGCTCGATGCTTCTCTCTTCCTTGAATGTTTCCTTGCTTCCTTGGTTGCTTGCTTCCTACCGCGTATAACTCCTCTCTTCAATTTCTTTAACTCGATTCGCCTACTACTCTACGATTGCGATCGAGCGAAAAGAGTTTTTCCAATGACGCACCGTTTTAACGCCGATCCCCTGACGATTCCTTTTCCTAAGATCTTATTTGAATTTTTCTTTTTTCTAAGATCGGATACTTTGATTATATATGATATTTTTTTCTTTCTCTCCTTTCCTTTTTATCTTTCTTACTAGTTCGCGATGCAACGAGAGATCCTAGGGTTTGTATTGGATCGTAGTTCAAAGAGACCGATCCAAATTTGCGTAAATAGCTCAAACTCACTTGGGATCGATATTATGAACGTAAAGTCAAAACTAAACCTTCCCCACAGCTCTAGAAATCGAATTCTAGAATCTCTCCTTTGATCGAGGAAATGTAGACACATACCGTTTTCAATGGGTATACTATCGAACACAACATTTTACTATATCTATAGGTCATTTCGATACCGATCGTTCGACCATTCAAATGTTTCTAATCGGATCATTCGTAAACCAAATACGTTAAGACAATTAAACATAAATACAAATATTATTAAACATAAATAATTGTTTTTTTTTATTTTAGATTCTACGATATACGGCGTATCAGAAATAATCCTGTTTGATGAATGCAATACTAGCGATCAATTTCGTAATGATAGATATCATTTGACGATCGTGTTTCTAGCTTTTTAAAATTAAAACCAATTCGCGTATTAAACCTTAATCAGATGATATCGTCAGCAAGACCGTTTTATTGGATACTCAAGTTGATTAGTGTTAGAATATTGGATCTATCGAGAATCAAAATGATGCGTTTCGTGTTTTATCATCGCGATTTTTAATCTGCGAATCGGGGTTTATATCGATGCCATTTTAAACAACATTTAATAATTAGTTTGCAAGTTGGTAGCATTAAAGTGGGCATCGGTATATTCCTACTCGTGGTAAAAAGATGAATCAAATAATCGTTTTATTCCTCGAAAGAGTGTGAGAGAGAGAGAGAGAGAGAAAGAGAGAGAAAGAGCGAGAAAGAGCGTTAATAACGCTTGACTATAATTAAACGGCACCCTTTTATGATATTAATAACGCATAGCATTTTTTTTCTCTCTCTTTTTTCGTTTTTATCGAACTCTATTTCTTTCTCTTTTCCTTTCCCTTCCTCTATCTCTCTGTCTCTCTTTCTACGAGCGTACCTACCGTAGTTTAATTCCGAGCCGTGTCTCGCTAAGGTTTCATTCTGGATTTCGCTCGAGCACCGACATGTAAATGGTCGGAATAGTGTGCTCGTGCCCGACGTTTCTAATAAGAGACCACCATGTATAGTATATATATATATATATAAATATATATATGTGCATAGAAGAGAAACGCGCATGTCTCTAAAGAACGTTCGTCGTAGAGAATACTCGTTGAAGTTTATAAAGAAGCATGTGAATAATTTTGAAGTAGTTTATACGTCCATCGTAATGTAAAAACATTTTGGCGAAAAATCATTCGACGGTAAACGACAAGGTGACGACATTGTATTGGGTAAACTCGTTCGAACTAGTAACGGGTATTTGTGGTAAAGCTCGATAACGGATATCGTTCGAACGACTTCGTGTTCCCTTTATGCGAACACGCAAAGTTACCGTGTTGCTTATATTTGTTGTAGGGGGTATGGTGCCACCAAATGTTTTTGCTTATAAAATTCGATTCAAAGCTTTTTCCAGGTAATCGAGCAAACCGTTTCTTACCTCCACTTCCTTTTCTCTTACGAATCGAAAACATCGAACAGCATCGTATGAATAAAAACGAATTTTTGTTTCTAAATCCTCGTATATGAATAATATACGAATTGAATAGGTATTAAATAATAGGAGAATTTTAGATAAGATTAAATTTTAAAGATAGTATTTGTATTACGTTAGAGTAACTCCTGGTTGAACTTCATACGATCTTTGGTTTAATCCTACGTCTCCAAACACCTTACGCGTTCCTCTACAGGTGTATATATACATAAGACTTTCTTCGAAGCGGAATGCCTCAGAGGTCCATAAATTAGTTTCTCAGCATCTCTAATCCATTGGGAATTACTGCATCACTTGCTCCCTGCTCTTACGAAACGATCGAACGTGATCTTGGTGCAGACCTATATTTACATTATCCATGCATCTACGTACCTACCTACTATCTCATATAAACGATTTTTTAAAGAAAATTTATTATCGCGATGAAAAGTGTCTCACGTTATAAAAAGCATAAAACTCATTTCTGCGACTCATCGATTTCTTCCATGTGTTCTTGAAAATATAGGTAATGACGTTATAGGTATTAAGTTTCCACCAACATGAATCTAAAATAATGTTTCTTCAATGATTCAAATCTTTATCGAAGTTCGATAAACATGCTAAATATACCGTAGAATAATCTAGTATCGTGCTTATTAATTTTTCATCGAATTTTATTAATTTATACCCTCTCGTATATATGCGTTATGATCCAATTCAACTACGCCCCGTAAACAATACCGTAATATCGTTGAATTAAAAAGAAGAAGACAAAAAACAACAAGAAAAATTTATCAGTTAACTCTGTGTTAACGTGAATTATTCTAATCCTTGCTTTTGGTTTTTGTTTACCGAATGTTTGAAACTCACGTTTTACGAGAATAATTAATGATCGCATTAACGATCAAGTTTATGCATAACAACAAGAGGTCACTGGTGAATGTATATTTTAGAATGTAGTGTGTACCAACCAAAAATTTGAATCTTTCATGTGACATTGGGCGGCATGCAATCCACGCGGACCTTTTTAAACGTATCCGTTTGATCAAGTGCTGTGTAAACGTGCTTGAAAAATCTACTTTTTTTTTGTAGCGAATAACCACCGTGCTATAACGTACGGCACACTCGATTGCCGATTTTGAACGATCGTGCGTTAACGACATATCGAAACTTTTCGACCATTTCATTTATAATTTGTTACGGTACGTTCACAAAAATATACTTTTACGCCATACAAAAGTCGATTTTCCAAAGACTCCATCATGTCATAACCTTTGAAGAATTTATAAATTATTAATGAATGTCCATATCGTACGTGACCAAAAAAGTATTCTCGTCGTAAGAAATAAATTTTGATCCTTTTGAGATGATAAATTGTTAAGTGAATCGATCCTTGACTAAAAAGAAAAATAAATATTTATATGAATTATAAAAATCTAATGTTTAATGTTTTCAAATATAATTCTTATAAATATAATATATTATTAATTTAATTTATTAGATCTTTATCAAACGATCGATGCCCCATCGTGCAATTTCAAATTCAAATAGAATTGTTTTTTTTCTTGTTGTTTAAACGTTTGGTTATCGGTGTAAATGCAACTAATTAGAATTTCAACGCAATACAATGTATGAAAATTAAACTTAACTAACGTGTTCGTGGTCATTTTCTTTAGGGGGCGGGAGAAAAAGAACGCAAACGATGAAAATAAGAAAAAAAAAGTGAAAAAAAGAAAGAGGATAAAGGAAGAAAAAGAAAAGGTAAACGCGTATAACGGTGTTCGGCGAACCCGAAATATTTTCAGTCGCTCGAATGGGAATAAAGAGGAAGCGACGTTAGACGTCGTAACGAAAACCCTTCCTTTCGTGCCTTGTGGTGTCGCTCGACGTGTAATTTCCACCAACCTCTCCTCCTCCTCCTTCTTCTTCTTCTCTTCCCCCAAAACGGAGAACAAAATCCTTGCGAATACTGGCCGCCGGTTGCGCGTGTTACAAAGTTACTTTTACGAGAGCAGTAGGCAAATGTAAATGGCGTGGGCGTGGGGAAAGTAGAACTGGCACGGGAAACTGGTGCCACCCGAGAAAGATAGAAAGAGAGAGAAAGAGAGAAAGAGAGAGTGAGAAAATGTGTATCCTCTGTGAGTATAAAAGAGAAAGAGAAAAGAGAGAAAAGGTTCGTTGAGAAAGGCACGAAGCAAGAGAAGCAGGAGGATGAGAAAAGGAAGGGAAGGAGAACAAAGAAGGTGGTAGGAATGGTGGAGGGTGGTTTTGGGTAGAATGGGAAAGGGAAGGAGGAAGTAAAGGGGATGAGACTGTCGGAGTTTGTAATTGCTGCGGCTTTAACGCGCTGGTGATGGCCGATGGCACCCGGGACTGGGGTAATGGTCTGCACCAAATGTCTCTTCTTGCGAGAAGAGCGCAAGGGAAGATCGAGAAAGGCGTCGTGAAAACCAACCGGAGACAAGGAGAAGAGCATTCGGTACGACAGCCGTCGTGGAGGAGGTCTTGCATTGGAGAAAGGAAGAGAGAAACTGAGATGGAAGGAAGTGGAAAAGGAAAAGAAAGAAAGAGAGAGAGAGATAAAGGAAGAGTGACGTGAAGAGTGGCGAGAAGGGTTAAGAGAAAGAGGGAGTCGGAGAAGAGTATACGAGACATCGTTCTTCTCTTCCTGGCACGACCACTACCACCACTACCACCATCACCACCATGCCATCCTCCTCGTCGTCTTGACGTTCCTTTTCCCCGTTCGTTGTCTTTTCCTCTTCGTCTTATTGCCGTCGGCAAGTCTCGCAGCTGCTGGCATCAAGCTTGGTTTTCTTTGCTTCTTTTTCTCGCTTGATCTCCAATCAGTGTATCGGCCATTGAGTGCACAACAAGCCACTCTTATAGCAAATATTTTAATCTAACAGGAGGAGGGGATGCGTGACTAATGTTTTAGAGAAAAATCTGGTACCATTCGTTTTCTCTTCCTTTTTTTTTTCTTCTTATCTTTTTAATTGCGAATAAATATTGCTCGAATTATTATAGATTGTATGTAATAGTTGTCATCTTTTGTATTTTTGTTCTTAAACATCAACCATTAAGACTTTTTAAATAGAACGAAAGATTACGAACTAGAAGTTGTTTGATATTCGTATTAAACCAATAAACAGAGTTTTTCTTAATTATAATCACGGAATAAGGTTCTAATAGCACGATACCCTTTTTAATTTGATTTGCAAGAAGATTTCTCAAGAAGTTTCCAACCGGCAAGATGTGACGTTTGACTAAGAAAGTTCTTCGAGTGAATTCCAACATCGTCGTCGTCGTTGTCGTCGTTGTCGTCGTTGTCGTCGTTGTCGGTGGTTGTAGACCAATTTACAAAACAATCTGCATTTCGTCAGGCGAATCCTCGGGATCCTTAACACGTCTAGTTTATCTCAGTCAGTCTATTTCTATCTGTCTTTTCTCCAGATCTAGATCGTTCTACAACGAACGATACGCGTAAGCTTGAAAAATACATGGAACGCGGTTTCAATGGAGAGAGAGAGAGAGAGAGAAAGAGAGAAAGATAAAAAGGGTAGAAAAAATATAGATAACCGTGGTGACCTCATAAACTTCGATCGACTCGTAAAGCATACCTTTCTTTTCTCTACGGTTCTTTTTCCTCCACCCTCCTTTTCTGTCTTTTCCTTTTGTGTGCAATTTTTATTACGTGACTTGTAAAGTTTGAGACGAGAAAAGGGAATCAAGCGGATGGTGGTGGTGGTGGTGGTTTGCTTATTGAGAAGAAGCCGTTGACAAACGCGAACAGCCTGTATTTTCTACTCGTGAAAATAGATACGTTCTTCGTATATATTCTTTTTCTCCTTCAACAGCAATTTAGTTGGCGATACACGTACGCACATAAATGCACACCAATATGTTTCTTCCTGTGCCTTATTGCTAGATGCTTGCCGGGATGTTTGCATGTTCAGCAATTTAATCTTTATTCTTAATAAAAGTGGATCTTCTTGCATTTTTTCTCTTCTTCTTCTTCTTCTGTGTTTTTTCTTTATTTCGCATGCTTTTAAATTTAAATATTAAAAAAAGAAATAATTTAAAATTAGTTTTATAGCCAATTTCTATACCGATCAAACGGTCATTTTAAATATTCCAGTCGAAATCTTCATATTTTATCAAGTTAGTAGAGAGTTAAATGTAATTTAATTCAGGGTGAACGCGTATAGGTCGAGAGTATCGATCGATTTGTACGAGGAAGCACAATGATATATACATCTATAAACTCTAGTCTCATCGAACTTAATACATTTTATGATAAAGCTCATAATCTTGTAGCATCAATGTGCAAGAATCTCTTTGAACTTTGATTTTCAGGATGAAATAGAATTTGTCATTATGAAATATAGGATGGAACAGGATACTAATCAAATTAATATCGATGTGATACAATAATATTTTATGTTTACTCAATTATTCACTTTAATTAAAGTATATTTATAATTAGTATATATTAAAAAGATTATTATTTTACCGATGAATTTTCAATGCATTTATTTACGTGCATATACCTTACCGGTCTAAATTATTCAAAGTTGATATTATCATCCAATGTTCCTTATAACATTTCTTTAGGAAATATAAAAATTAATAACTAAATAAAAGTTATCTATTTCGATGAATCTAATTGTAAGATTGAAATATTTTATTAACATTCTGTAAGTATATATATTTATATATTAATATATATTTATTTTTTGGTATATGGTAAAACAATGTTGACCGATGTGGCATACATTTGGTATTTTTCTATTTTACGTTTATCTATCTCTTCTCTTTGTCTTATATAATATAGTGTGTACATATTTGAAATATAAATATATCGTTAAAAAATGTACTCTACCAGTAGATTTGAGTTGTGAATTTGAAAATAGTAGTAGTAGCAATAGTAGTGACAATATTCTGATGGAAAAAGAAAACTCTGTACGGGGTAGAAAAGGATTCAATGAATCGTCGTGCTGGAGCGCGTACATAGATCGCCTATGGGAGCTTTAAATTTCCATTACTCCTCTAGGATTTGATGTCTCTAAAATCTATACATATCCACGAATAGGATATTCCTTTCATCCTTTTCACAAATCCTCTATTTCGATAGACGAAATACTACCTTTACCTATACCTATATATCTAAATCTATAAATATAAAGTATTACTCATCATTTTTGTCCTCAAAATTACTTGTCGACTAATCGTATGCGTAAATACATTTTTTTTAATATAATACAATTTTTTATAAAATTAAAATTTTATTTTTTCTTACAAATAACTTACGCATATTCCAACATGTCATATAGTATTAGATTAAACAAGCAACTACAATAATGATAACGTTTTATTCATTTTGATGAAATAGAAATATAGGAGGGTAGTAAAAAAACGTACACGCCAAGAAATATTCCCGTTTCAGAGTTACAAAGAAATGTCCCATTGTCCCGTTGATATTCTTCTTCTATAAATATCAAAAGTAAAGTAAAGAACCATAGGGCGTTCAAGATTGCGTTGCGATTTATGAAATTTTTAATTCTCTCACAAGGCATTGTCGCTTGTCTTTTTCTTATGGTTGGATAAAAGTTGCCTTGGTGGTAATCCGTTTGTATTGCGAAATGAATCGGAGTAATGTTGGTGGTGTTGGCTTATATTTAGTATTGGTGTTGGTATATGGAAGTAGTAGCAGTAATAATAGTAATAGTAGTAGTAGTAGGTTGGTAACAGTAGTCAGTGTTGGTTCTTAATGAACGAAGTAGAGTAGTTGCGTTGCAGGCAGGTAAAGGTACCTACAGGTGCACCCTCGGGGGTTCACAGCAAGCTAGTAGAAGCGGAAACCGGCACAAACGGCCGTTCTCCAAGAGCAAACCAGTAAGAGAAAGAGAAAGAGAGAAAGAGAGAAAGCATGGTGAATCGGGTGGAACAGTGGACAGATACAAATGTTACTCGAGATGAGTAAGAGGGAACAAAGGTATCTGGGGGGTCATTTGATATCTCAGGATAAAATAGGAGCGCTGGAATAGCCTGAGATAAAGGCGAAAGGAAGAAAACTGCGGGCAAGCGAGGAGATGTGTGTCACGGGACCGGGGAACAGGGGGATGGGGGAGACCTGGAGGTAAGGGTGTAGCTATTTCCCTCCCTCTATCTCATTCTTTGTCCCTTTTATTTTTCTATCTCTTTCTTTGCACCACTTCTTCTACATCTATTCGTTGATGCTTTTGCCGTTAGAGCTCGGGTAAACCTGCACGAACGTTTTTCGATGTAACGCGCGTTCTACTTTACGTACGGGGTCCCATTTCCTTCTTTTTCTCACCTCTTACTTATAGGTGTTACGTGTACGTCTGCTTGTGCATTGTTGTATTTTCTGTATTTTTTTTTTCTTTTTTTATTTACTTTGAAAAGTAATGGAGAAAAATCGAGCTTATTAAAATCGCAAATGGACATACGAACGACTGGTAAGAATCATTTTTGTCAATAATCTTCGCGAGACAGGGGAAGAAATTTTTACGAGCATTTCATTTCCCTTAGGTGAGTTTTTACAGAAAACAAGAAGAATGGTACCGGGAAAAGTTTCGTTCTTTTTCCAAGGAGCACCATAAGGCGCGATTCCAATGGCAACTGCGATAACTGTTTTGCATTTATATTGCGTATTGCATATTGCATTTCTGTTAGAACGTGGCAAGAGTTTCTCTCATTTCTGTCTTTAATTTTTTAAGATGTATTCTTAAGTATTCATACAAATACTATTTTGTAATTTTTGTCATTCGATATTACCATACATGCATGTGTGTGTATCAGCTTACATATATTTGCAAATCTCAAAACGATTAATTTATAGAATTTTTTAATTTTTCAATGTCGAATCACCTGATTAATGTTTAACTTTTTATATTTCAAATTGATTTCCTCTTAATAATGAATTTAACGGCATTAAATGACAACAATTTTCATGTAATAGTGTTATACGGTAATGTTTATTAAATTATAAATTCTCTTCTATATTGTTTTTTCTTATTTTTTTTTAGTAAAGATAATTAATTTCGCAAATAAGTGATTCATGTGATTTTTACATACACATATCCATACATTTAATTGTTTTTCTTGATAATAGTCACGAAGTAGAGATAATTTGAAGAAAACAAGAAATATCTATTTCAAAGTAAGAAGAATAATTTTGAAAATAGTTTAGCTTTAAATGGGATCTATATCTATATACCTTTCATGTAATCTTAGATGACGAAATTATCTTAGTTATGACTATTACGAACTTTCGTATCACACACGTGCCGGAGAGGAATCTACAAGAATACAAGCGGCAACGTAGTAGGAAGTTTCACAACTCTCTCTCTGTAGTTATGCCTGTCTTAAGCGTACATTTAACATTTTGACCTTGCTGAAAATTATATTCGCTCGGTGCCTTATGACGCTTATCGTGTTCTTATTAAACTTACATTAGCGGTAAGAGGTAAAGCAGAAATAGTTGATACGACGGTAGAAAAGAACATGAACTAAAGAAAGGAATAATAATATATAATTTGACATTTGAATTAATTAAAAAATAATTGTTAAATATTAAATTAATATAAACCTAAGGATTAATTGTTTTATTCGTCCTGGATGGTTAATGCAAAAAATATATTATTTTAACGAAGCAGCTGAAGAGATGAGCTCGTTCGCGATAATGCATCTTGAATTAATTTAATGGATAATTAAAACACAACGGCCACCAGCAACGTTCTTCTCTCTCTCTCTCTCTCTTCTTCTTACCGGATCTATCTCGGTGAAAGTTAAAGCGAAATTTAAGGCGGAAGAGTGCCTCGTAGGAAGAAGAAGAGAATCATTAATCTTACCTTTTGCTTATGTTTCATCGTAAAAGCTCGAGGAATGCCAGAGGTTAAAGAACCCGAGCCACTGGTTTGTCGTTTTCTCTTAGATCGCCATTTCGACTCGACCAAGCGAAAAATTCATGTCCGTTTTCCGTTCTACCATTAAAAAAGAGAGAAAGAGACAGACGGACAGATGGTAAGAGAAAGAACTTCGAATTGTTCTGCGTTTATTTTCTTTTTCTCATTTCTTCGGTATCTTATGTTCTCTCTCTCTCTCTCTCTTTCAAACTCTCGAACTCTCACTCATTCATTCACTCACTCACTCTCTCTCATTCTCTCATTCTTTATTTTTCTCTGCGAATGTTAGGTGCGTTCACGATTCTTTGCTTCCGTATATCTTCCCAGTGAGTGCTTTTCTCGTACCTTTCCGTTCTTCGACAAGATGAACTCACTGCGAAAAGGTTCGAGGCATGATCACATCTTACCAGATTCCTCCTACTTATTTTCTTTTCCTTGTTCTCTCTCTTTCTCTTTTTCTCTTTCTCTTTCACTCGCTAGCTCGTTCGCTTATTTCTTACGACTCTCTGATTTGAACGGAAGATTGTTCGAAAAGCACTTCTTCACAGTTGTTGTTCGCTTCGATGGATCTTCCCCGAGACGTGTCCTTTTCAAACTTTCCTATATTATATATATATAGTTGCACGTTGACCGATTCTATCATTCGTTTCTTCTTTTTTTTTCTTTTTTTTTTTTGCCATATCTATTTAATTTTTGTTCGATTTACTTTGTCATATACGAATCCTAAAACATTTCTTTATAAAAATCCCTTTTATATCTCGTTTTCTTTTTCTCCATTTTCCAGCACTTTTAATCAACTCGTTCCTCCTATTCATATTTATCCTAAATTTCATTATTAATCTTGATCGAATATTTCGTTGATATTTCCTCTTACGATTAACGTTCATCGAATTTTCTTATTCGATTGTATTTGGTTTTTTTTTATATCTTTTATTTACTTTAATGAAATTATTAATTCTAAACATAAAACGTGTATATGTAAATCTGTAAGCTTCGTGATTTTGCTAGTAACATTACTAACGGATGTAAAGTTTCTTTCTCCTCCTCTCCTCCCGTAACGATCCACCTCAATTTGTCTTTTCACTTTTTCCGTTAGTTCGAAAAACTTTTTCGTAAGAAGAAGGCAACGTTTTCTAGGGAGTACCAAAGTATCGTAGGATTATAGTGGAATAAATTAAAACTTGTGGCCAGACTACTTTCGCAATTTCTTTCTCTCTCTCTTTCTTTCACTCTTTGTTTCTCCCTCCTGTTTTCAGAGTACAAACGAGAGACTTGAAGGAACAGCATTCCTTTCAAGAAGTTGGTCTTCCGGTGGACCTCCTTCAGACCTTTTTTTTTTTCTTCTATTTTTTTTTCTTTTCTTTTTTACGTCTTATTTGCAGAGCATGGATATCCTCTCCTCAGTGTCCTCGTTCACCCTTTCTCGAATATTTCTTTTTTATTTTCAATTTTTTTTTTTTTAACCTTTCCAGTCGTTCCTTCTACATTCATGCTTTTCTATACATTTTTTTTTTGCTTTCTATCTTCCTTTTTTTAACCACCCTTCTTTTCTGTCCACTAGTTTCTCGATATTCTGCGGGCTGAGTTCACGTTGGCTCGATGCCATCGAGGACATACTTTTACCCACGCACGAATGCTGACCTTTTTGAACTTCTTACTTGGCAATAAAATTCAACGTACGACGATGCGACAGTAGTAGTAATAGTAATAATAGTAGTAGTGACTTCTTCCGGTCCAGACGACATGTAATTAATGTCTTTCACGCAATTGAATCCGCGGTAGGCGTTAACGTCGTAAGAAGAAGTTCTACTTCAATGGGGGAAATAAGAACGTTTGCTCGATCGTTTTATTACCCTTTGCATTATACCTACACGGAGTAATGTGTACACTTTTGATTATTGTTACGTTTTCTTTTTTTATTTCAATATTTCCTATCTATCCACGGATAATTAGATGTTTCGTTAAATAATTATATATCGAATATCGTTGTAATAATTTCTTTTCCTCTCAATCATGATCAAAATTATTCAATTAAAGAGTTTATTTTACCAATTGTTTGTAAGGAATGTTTGCAAACGCATGTTTTATCGTAGTAATTAAGGTACGAAGTTTGAAAATTTTCTAAAGTATTATTATTATTATTTTATGGAGTAAAATTTTAAGAGAAAAAATAATTCTGATATAATTAATGTTTTAAGAATTTTCTGAAGAATTTTAATTAATCGTCTCGGTACGATACGAAGCGGAGAAAACATTTTTTATCTTACGTTTCTTTAATAACAGAATTATTATACCGTTGAGATTTTTTGTTTTAACATTTTGTAGAATTAGCGAAAAGAATAGTTTTAGTTTCACCATAGAATCCATTCGTTTTGGAACTATTTTTTCTCCTGAACGAATAGATGCGGCCAACTCGAAAAGGGTATAGAAATGTGTACGAGTGTGTTCAAGGCCGGTGAATAGACCAATCCTTTCGACAAATCGTCCCGAACTACTACATCGAATGACAGAGTCTAGTATGTACAACGAATTAGTGATAGAAACGATTGTTGTATTTATCGATTGGTAAATCTAACAATCTTGTCGAGAGTTATCGTAGTATTGTATTGTTTCTCTCGATATTTTACTATTGAATAAGGGTAAAAGCATTTCGGGAACAACTACAAACTTCAATCACGGTAAATTTCGCCCTTCCTCAGTTTATTTACCTTTACATTCGATTATTTTTGTACGCTTAATATCAACCACATTTTCAAGTATTTGCTCCCCTGAACTTTACCCTCTCTTATATATTTTCGATATGAATTATTAACTATATATTTAAAGAGAGAGAGAGAGAGAGCGAAAGAGAGAAAGAAAGAGAGAGAAAATAATTAATATTTAAAATAATTTCGATGATACGAATATAAACCAAGTAAAGGTTGAATTTTCGTGGATAATTAAAAATTCTAAATTGTATGAACTATATATTATAATCTAATAATATAAATAATAATGAATGCATATATACACTCACACATATGGAAACGGTATTAATTAAAATGAAATTACATCGAATAATATCAAATTAAAAATAGCGATAGAGTATGAAAGAGAACGAGATAGAAAGAGAAAGAGGAAGAGAGAGAGAGAAAGAGGAAAATACATATATAATAATTGCATTATTCAAAACTGGAGCATACGTCCACCGAAACCATTGTTTTCATTTCTGGTCTGAGTAATTTCAGACTGCGGCGAACGAGCGTTTAGTTTTGGGATTGATTTCACCGCAGTTTCGGGGGAACCCCATCGAAGAAGAATCGTACAACATTCTTCCACAAAAAGAGACACGAAAACGTAGTTTGGAGCGATAAAAAAAAAAAGGGGGATGAGAAATAAATAAAAAAATACACTTCGGCTTTCAACGAAATTATAACTGGACAAATGTACAGTTATCAATACGGAGATAACCTTGCTCGAGAAAAGAAATTGCTGGGAGGGTTTTTCAAGGTTTTATTGTTGTACGAGAGCCGTTCCAGATGCGTCTAGCAACGAATGAAGTTCAGACGACCATTAATTTTATCCTGCTTACTCGTAACCCTCTGGTGTTTTCCCTCTCCCCTCGTCCTCCAACTCCAAACGCGTCATTTTTAAATCATTCTAGACGATATATTATCTTCTTTATTTATTTTTTTTTCTGTTCACCTGAAAATGCTCATCACGTTCGTCAACTTATTTTTGTTTTCACCCCCCCTCTTTTATTGTTATACTTTTTCTTTTTTATTGTTCCCATTCTTTTTCTTTCTCTCTTTCTCTCTTCTTTTCTTTTTGTTTTCTGGAAACGCGTCCGCTCCGTTTTCGGTAGTAATTAATTAATGCGAACAATTTGTCGTCGTGAAGTAATTTGTCGACGTCTCACCGAGGATCGTCGTAGTCGTCGTCGTCGGCTTTTCCTACGTGCGACCCAAACTTCTTGCATTTTGTAATACCAGTATTAATAATTTTTCCAGCAAGTATTATGCGCGATATTTCGTTATTACACCTTGATTAATTTTACCAACGGAAGGAAGCAGAAGAAGAAGAAGAAGGAAGAAGAAGGAAGAAGAAGATGAAGCAGAAAGCTTCGCCCGTTTGGCTTTGTAATACAAAGTAGCGAGTAGATACACGTAACACACTTTGGTAACATCGGAAAAGCGACGAAACCGAAGTAGCGATAGCTAACGTATGGAAATTTAAGAACGGCTACAAGTGTATCGGGAAGATGGATGGTTGGATGCTGTTTACATATAGAGGATCGATAAAGGCCTTTGTGCCAACGTGTTAGAAAATTCCTACGGTCAGAGAAATTTCCGCACAAGTTAAGTTATCCAATACGCATGCGGGAAGGTTGTGAAGGTTGTTGTCGATAATAAGAAATATTGGAATATTTTCTTTTTCTTTTTTCCATATTCTATTTGCATTTATTATTTCTAGCACGATAACAAACACCCTTCGGTTTTATATTTTATTTTATTTGATTTTATTTCGAACTATCGTTTGTATCGCTTTTTATTTATTTTATTTTTATCGTTTTCATATACAATCGAGCGGAAATATAAAAGAACTTTTTATCTTTCCTCTTTCATCGTAGCAATTCTTTATTCTTAGTCTTCTCATACTTCGCAGCTTCTTTACCTTCAATATACCCCTAATTCGATTATGCAGCTTTTATACTGCATCATGGTCGTTGAAGCTTCTACGTTCCGATTGATCGGTACATTACACGCCTGCCTGTCCACTCTGCGTACGCTAAGCCCGTATTGAGCCTACTACTACGTGTTCCTCTGTTAATTATCTCGCTTGTTTTATCGTTTAAAAGTTTCCAAGTTTTTAAAGCGATCCGGTGATAAATCGATACGTGTCACTTTACCAGGCAACGTCGAACCTCATCACTTTTTTATCTTTTTTTCTTTCTTTTTTCCTTTTTTTTCCAATTAATATTTATAATCGTAATTTCGTCTATTGATTTTTCAAATTATTTAACCAATATCATTTTTAATTCAATATTAATTGTTATTTCATTCGACGTCCGTCTTAATTACGTCGGAACGTTTTTTTTAACTAGTCGTCGCAGTTAATTACAGGTCTCTGATTAATAATCGTACTAATTGTAAAATGTACATTTTGATTAATCGTATGACAAACTCTTATTATTATTATTTTGAAAACATCCTTTTGTTTTTCCTTGATGTCGGGTAAAACACACGTTGACAGAAAGTTAATTTATTAGATACGTTTGAAAATCTCTTTTGTTTGTCTAATGATATTTCATTAGAGAATAGAAATTCTTTAGGAAAACTTTTAAATGACATTAAGTTGTTCGACTTTGACCCAATTTTGCGGCGTTGTTTTAACGAGGAAATTAACAAGTTGTTGTTCCCCTTTTCGTCTAGCATAATTTAGTATCAAAACGATTTATCTAATGAACAAGTTACTTAACTACTAATTTACGAAACTCTAAATTATATATTTGATGATATTTTATTTGATTCTCGCAATTTAATATTCTCACTATTTTCCACTTAACATTTTGTTTCATCTCAAGAAGATTTATTTTCTAGATTTTCGACAATCAAGCTGCATTGTGTTTTCCGTTCCGAAACGTATTGTCGATTTTAAACTCGGGCGAAACTAATTCGTGTAGGGTTCGTTATGCGAGCTCACTCGTCCCTGGATAGCAATAACAATTTCATACGGTCAGATAGTTTGACAGTTTGCACAGGTAGGAGCGCGTTTATTATCTTCGCGTCTGGCAACCCAGTTTCCCCATTGCGTTTGGTCAATACATTGAGAAACTTACTCGATCAGCACATGCATCCGGTTGTTCAAGCATTTCAAACTGTAAGCTGCGATGAAATGAGAGAGGTTCATCGGTTAGTTAAGAGAATACGAATGACGTTTTGCCAGTTCACGGATTTATAACAATGCTCTTTCGTACGAAGGAAATTTATAGTGACACTCTTGACTATCAACAGGTGAAAAGAATGTTTTAATAACGTACCTTTGTTTCATGATATGAATTATTGGCTTTCAAAACGAAACATATGCTAGAAAATAAGACTGGAAAATGTATCTATCTGACTCATGAATAATATCTATACATATATATATTTACATATGTATGTATGCTTGAGCTAGTTGAAATAATTGATACGTAAAAGTATCATTCGCTAAAGTTATTCCTTCTCTAAACGTCTAGAATTTTTGCATATAATCTCAATGGCGAGTCAGCTGAAGAGTCAAGAAGAGATCAAGAATTTCTATCTGACAATTTCAAAGGCGGCGCATCGCTCAAGATGCCGAGAAGTTTACCTAACGAAGTCATAGAATCTGCAAACACCAAGGATCAAACGAAAATTCCACTGCATTGCATTTGATGTCACCTCAATGCAAATCTTTGGAAGTAGTTCGCGCGCAAACTGGAAACCAGATATACGTCTATCACAGAAATTGTTACGGGGCTTAGTATTTGTATAATAATTCCAAAGATTTTACCTGTGTTGTTACTTGTTTCCATACCCATCGTTTATAGAATTAATTAACTTAAAAGTAATGCGAATATACGACAACAAAGTAGTAACAGTAATATCGTGAATATCATCAAATTTTTCAGATATTATCATAATTAAGATTTCTTATTATCTTCTCCTTTATTTTATTATTACTTTCTTTTCACGTTTACTCTTATTCGTGTATAACATAGGAAGAACATCCGGTGAAAGTGACTCATAGAATATTCGTTCATTAATAAGTATGACATCACAAGGAGGAAAAGTTTACTCGAGAGAAGTTTGCGGAATCCGCAAGTGGAATGGATCAAAGAGAAATTCGGCTGCATCGCATTGCAATCGCTTTCGTTCTAATGCAAAACTCTTATCAAAGTTTACGTAAGTATTCGAATCGAAGAATCGTTTCTTCCCACGCGAAAAGATTTTCGATATTTTGTAACTTACTATTCGATCCTTTCGATATTTTTCTTCTCTTTTTCGGTTTTAAATATATTTTTAAATAAATAATATACTATCGAAGTACGATGATCAGAAATTGCTTCAGTTCTAATGCAAATCTTTATCAGAGTTTTCTTACTTATGATCTCTTATGATTTTTAATATTTTCTTTTATTATTTATAATAAAAATGTATAATAATTTTAATAGTAAAACGAATCTCGTTGCATTCGATCATTTGTCGAATATTTGTTTGTCAATTTTTTGGTATTTATTTTCTATTTTTCTAGGATATAACAAGCTTTACTTTTACCGTCGTCTTACAATACACATATACTCTCGACTAGTAGGTTCTTGTATTTTAGTGATATATTTTGGTAGCGTCCGTCCTACGTGCATATACGTAACACGCAGTTGTGGTATCTAATATGATGAAAATGCATTCAGTTTTATGCGCGCGTCGTACGCGAGAACCGAGCCACTGCATTCTCGAATGCACTTGAACGATACGGAGCCGGTACCGTCGCATCGTTTCTCCACGAAGAAGAACGTTGGAAAAAGAGATGTAGAGAAAAGGAGTGAGATAAGAAATTTAGCCGTCGTCGTCGTCGTTGTAACGGGTGATACGAAACGAAAATTCCAACATCCTCCAAGTTTCTTATATGAAGTGTCTAAAAGATTTCAATTTATTACTTCTTTCTATAATAAAATTCGTTTCTCTTCTTATCCTATGTATTTACAATATATGGAAATCATTTATTTTATATTTTTATTATACAAAATATGATTAATATTTTATCTGATGGAAAATAGAAGATATTAATCATAAATTAATATATAAACTTTCAAACTATTTATCTATATATAAATATAATTAAAGGCTTTAAATATAAATTTAAAAAAAAGAAAAAAAAACCATTGGAAATATTTTTATTTAACAAAACAGTTTGATAGCAACTTCTCTATAGCGTGTTCTAGAATCATTTACCTTATCTCCGAGTAGTTTGAAAGTCATGACGTTACCCAGTCGACAACGGTACGTTGAAAGTTGGCTCCTACGAATCCTGCAAAATCCGCGGATGCTCGGGCGGACGTTGAAAATTCTACGAGTAGATTCTACCTTATGCAAATCCTCGGTGGGAAAATGAGTATCATGCGCGAAAAGGTCTCATTCGAATAGCCCGAGTTTCTGGCAAAGGTATAAGCTTTTGCGAAATGTTCTACAAAAGTACACTACATTTAACGTAGTGTTAAACATAAATAATCGACACACCTACGGACCATATAAGTTCGCTTTATGCACCTATAGTCGTAATGTTGTCGGTCTTTTTTCCAAAAATATGCTATGTGCTTTTGGTTTATAGAATTCGTACAGAAAAAAATACCTGAGAGAGAAAGAGAGAGAGAGATTCATATTTTTACTTATTTTTTAATTTAATAGATCATCCAACTTCCTCTTTTTCTCTAAAAAAATCTACAAAATTTATGACATTCATTAATAAAACAAATTCTTGATTAATCACTCAAAGATATATGAAAACCTTAATTACCTATCTACTTTGTCACCAATGTGTTAATTTTCTTGATATAAATACACACACACACACACACACACACATACATATAAATATATATACGCGATTTAAAGTATATTGTAAAAGGAAAAAGAAACATAGCATATTTTATATCTAAAACTAAGATTCTACAAATGACTAGTTAAAAGAGAAAATTTCAAACTAAAGAGAAATAAACTGTGTAACAACTGGTTCCAGTCAGTTTCTTTTTAATATCGTACTCGTATTTGGCTAACGTAAGCACTTATTAACTTATGTTTATCGTTGTTGCCAACTTCACAGTTTTCATCTCTTATCACCCCTTTTTTCATCCTCTTCTTGAAGCCCTCCTCATCCATTTCAACCCAGTTTTCATCCATTTTCTTTGTTCTCTCCCTCGTTGTATACTCTACGTCGGTCGTTCACGCTTGTAAGCTTGTGCAAAGTTGAAATTAATTCATTTTACGTCCTAGTTGTGCCTGTGTACGAATACCGACACTCATTTTCACTACGTCATCCATATTCATTCTATTTCGCTATCGTCCCTTAACATGATATACATAACCCATGGTTGTACATATTGCCCTACTTAAAAACAATACAATACGAATACACTTGCAAACGCATGTACTAATGCACACACTTATGCATATCTGTTAGATTATCGTCCAATGTCAGTGTTGATATCGCATTGCTTACCTTCGAACTCTTACCACAACTCTCTCCCTGTATCCATAACTGACATATTAATTAATTACCTACTCAAAGCGAATTGTTTGCTACCGTGTAACGTGTAGAAATATTCTTCGTCTTCGTGTTAAGAGGATAGAAAGCTGACTGGCATACAAAAGTGCTTCACATATTTCTCATGTTTATGTATCGAGTTCGATAACGTTTCCTTTCTTATTTTGAATGATCTGCTAAGAGTAACAACAATAGTGATGATCGATCTATCTTCATTTTCATTTGCATTTTATCTTATTGGAATTTTTTACTTTATCATCTATTTTGTTTACACCTCTAATGTATAATTTCTAAGTTATTGTTTTCCCATTTGAAGTATTAAAGAAATTGAATTAGTTTTTACTTTTAATATCTTGTTTAGAGACATTGGCTTTCTTTTCATTGGATTTTATTAGATTAGTTGCCATTATTGTTCCGCAGTGAACGGTCAGGATGTATTACAAGAGTTATAAATAAAAAGAAGAAGAAAAAAAAATAGGATTGCATTTGTTACAATAGATGAAACAATTTCGAAAATTGATGTCACGTTTCGCAAAAGTTAGAATCGAGAAAAACTCGTTGAAAATACTTCTTTCTAAGTCGATCTCTTTGCTATGGTTCGTGCACGTCGTCTAACAGGAAGGTAGATCAAGAAACCGCTCGGTGTCCCTTCAGTCGACACACGTATTCGCCTTGGGCTTGATTGCGGCCGTGTTGAAGTTTGCCAGGAGTGGACCACTGGGTCGTGAATTGTTTCTTTAAGAACGCTCGATATATCACATCTCGACAATATTTAATTTCCTCTGGGTTGCGTTCTACATCGTAGCCGTGTATATTATACCGCTACTTTCGACGTAAGTATTTTTTATTTCTTTTTTTTTCTCTTCCTTCCTGGAATTTCCAATTTTATTTGAAAAATTGCTCGCATCGTCTCGCAATAGAATTTTTGTTATCAGTCTTCGATTAAAATATTAGAAAATAAATGGGGTAACGTTGCAAAAGATTTACAAAATGTTCCTTCTCTCAAATCTTATTTGAAGTTTAAAACGGATAAAAATAAAGAAGAAGTATTAATAAATCGTGTATCAAAATATAAGTATAAAAACAAAATCTTAATATCTCTTTCTTGGTAAAAGAATATTTTAATATCATCCGATAAGGAAGTTCGACTTTAGTTCGCTCTTATAAACGATCGTTGATCTTTCTTATCTTCTTTCTGTTTTGTTTTTAACTATCTCTACCAGCACAACCACCACCACCATCACTAGCACCCTTGTACGCGATACAAACTCTTACTTGGAGTTTCCATTACCAAGGGAAGAACAGCCACCAGGTTCTTGGTCTTCTTTGTAAAATTTAATTTATAACCGGAGGGGCCTCGTCGCGATCCAGGCGTTACGAAAGAGAAATCGAGAGAAAGAAAATGAAAGAGAAAAAAGGGAAATATAGAGGAAGAGAGAAAAAGAGAGAAAGAGAAAGAGAGAGAAACAAGAAGAAGAAGAGAAGGTAACAGAAAGAAGGAGATCGGGAACCACCACAAATTCAATTCCCTTTTCTGAGGGCTGGCTTAATGGATCGTACTCTTACGTAATATCTGAGCTATCGTTTTTATACTGTTATTTCCAATAACAACGTCGATGGCCAAAACGCGATACTATACAACATCATTTTCGTTCATTTCTCCACTTTATGGTTACTTTCATACTGAAAACCCTATTAATACTTCTCATAACAAACTTATATTACTTTTATCCGTTTTACAATTATTTCAAATTATTCTTTAACTCTCATCTTTTTGTTATACCTCGAACATCGTTTCTTATCGAGTTTGTCATTCAATCCCAAATTAGAAAATTTATTTCGAACAAATTAGCCCCAATTTAATCCATCTTTAGGAATTCATGATAATCGAATCAGTTCATTATTTTACAAAAATGGAAATATTGAAAGAAGAAAAGATTTGAATTAATTTCAAAGATGATTGAACGATTAGACTGTCGTAGAACGTTTTAACTTTTTTCTATTTTTTAAATTGTCCCTCTTCTTTCCAAGCGTATAAATTTTCCTTTTTTTTTAGTTGAGGCAGTATTTTCTCGCAATCCTGTCTAATCCGAGGACATTTGAAATCGTGAAAGTGCAGTTTTTTGTTACACTCTTTTAGATCGCATCCAGTCGTTTCTATAAATATTTACCAGAAAAGCTCTTCGGGTGTCCTACTGCGGTTAAAGCAAAATCGTATTCAGTTGATTCGCATCCGCTTGATATTAGCAAAACGTAGAATGATTTAGACCCTGTGAACAAATTCAGAAAATCAATGCGTCGCCAACGTGAAAACATCCTCAACTTACGAATACGCTTACTCAGCTTTATGCATGAATGATTAATGTAAGTTACACGTTGAACGATCTTACCTTCGCTATCTCTCACCTAACATTAATTATTTATTTTGAATAATATTATAATATTTTTGTCCCTGTAACACAGCACGATAAAAAGAAAAAATAATTAATTGTAGTTTTCAAGAAAATTACCAATTCATGGAGAAATATTGAATATTAATTACAGGTGTTATTAAAATTTTATTAAAATATCATTTTAAAGTTCATTCGTACTGTTTAATTATTTAAAATAATCTCTTATAGTTGTCAATTTAAAATCAAATAGATAATAAATTTTATTGTTTTATTTAAATAAAATATGAGACTCATAGAAAAGTATTACAAACATATGGATTGAAATTTTGTACATTAATATTAATGGTTATTAGTGATGTAAAAGAAAATAGAAGCGGCGTATATCAAAGTGAGGAATAATGAGAGAGTTGAGCTTTTATTACTCTATCACAAAAGGGTTGTTGTTTGGCTATTGTTATTTCGTTCATCTTATGTTAGATTTTCTGAAACGTGTGGGGCTCTTTGTGCTATCGGGCTTTGCGAAAATGCTTTCGAACGTGCTTTGAGAGAGAAGTTCGTTTGATTTCAGATTATCTGGAATTTCTCGCATGGCACGGTCAACGGTAGTAATGGTAGTAGTAGTAGTAGTAGTAGTAGTGTAGTAGTAGTAGTCTATCGCCTTGTAGAATGAGAGACAGGTTCGATTTGAAAAGAAAACGTCGCCAAATGTACGCTGGAGTAATTTTATTGGAAAGGTGTCGATAAGCGAGTAACTTTATTGTAATTTAATATACATTTTTTTTTAATTTTTTTTTTATGAAATAACAGCTATATAATAGCAATGTGAATCAGTTAAATGCACCGGGTTGTACTACCTGATACTGCACTTTATCGGCTACGATGAATAATCCCTGATATAGTTTAAAATCGAAAGTGTGGTATCGCATTTATTAATTATTGACATCCAAATCGCTGAACGTATAACGAAGGTTAAACCCTAGAAAAGAGCTTTATTTTATCTTTTTTTTTTTTGTTTTCATTTGACCATCGACACCACAAAACCATTAATTTTGTATAATACTAATAAAAAAATAAAAAACGCTGGTATGTAATTGTAACAAAAATTTCTATATTTAAGAGAGGTATCTCGAATCATCGTAAATATTTTCGTACGATTTTTAAACGAATTCTTGGAAAGCAAAACCAAATAGAAAAAGAAAAAAGCAAAAATAGTTAGAGCTTTAGTGAGGAATAATCATTGTGTCTAGTGGTACATAGTCAAAACGAAAGCATCATTTCTGTCGCTATTGTTTGCTTGAAAAGACAGTGTCAGTGATCAAACGGATATCATTCTGCTATCGCTCAAATAACAATATTTTTGTTCTACGAATCGGATAACAATCGAACGTGATCTGTACTACGATGGGGAAAAAAACTGTTGAAGAATGCTGATTAAAAGAAAGACAAAGGTAGAAAAAAAAAATGAGAGAGAGAAAAAAAGAAAGGGTGAAGAGATAGCGTAGTAGTAAGGGTCGAATATTCATGCAATATTCCGTGCATTCGTACCTTTTGAATCGAGTGTACTCTCATAGGTATGGGTATGCACAATAGATTTGATTCTTCAAAGATCGCAATATGATCGCGATGCGAGTTTGTTAAACGTTTCATTGTTCGCCTGAAAAAGTCTGGAAAAAAAAGATAATGGGGGTCGGAAGGGGAAGGAATGGGTAGGAAGGGTTACGATGATGGATGTCAGAACAATTGAAAAATGTTCATAAGCAAAAGTACAATAAAACATAAAATACCGTAGAAGTTTAACCTTGTTTAGTTTGAAATAAGTGAACTTTGTGTTTTTAATTTTTACTTGAAATATTAGAAGAAGCAAAAATAATAATTAATATAGAATATATAATAATTTTCTATGTGGTAGAAAGCCTTGATTAAATTTACGTTATCTCGTAATGATTAAGATAATTACATCGGTGAGTGAAATTTTGATGATAATTAGTTGGTAAAAAATAATAAATTAATAACTTCTTTCGTATTATAATGTTTAGAAATAAATGTAATATATTGATATATTATTTGAAATCATTAATGAAACTGAAACAGCAGCTGGAAGGAAGTTTTACTGAATAACATTTCGTAGATTTATCCAGTTCCTTTCATCAATCTCCTTCTACTTCAAAAACACAACCTTCGTAAAATATATCTCAATTCTACCGAGTTACCTACCCTCTCTTTCATCCCAACCATATTATCTTTAAAATTCTCTTTCTCAACTTATGTAAGCAAAGGAATATATCACTTTTGGTAATTCATTATAATATCATAAATCAATGTTTGTTTCTTAATGTGACCTATTTTTTTCTTCTTTTACAACAATTTTAGTTTACATAATTTTCGTATTTCAAAAATTCTAAATTATAAAAGTATTATACTTTAAATATAAAATAAAGAATAATTTTTGCATTTGCTGGAGCTAACTGAAATGTAATATCCGGTTTAATTATTTCAGATTTTTGTGAAACCATTTCAACGATGAATAAAAATATTTTTCGTAGTTCGTTGGGAAATACTAATTGTAAGAAACAAAATATACTTTACATCCTCATTTATTAATTCTTCAAATAAAATATTTTAATTCGCGCGTGTATGTGCGTGTGTTTCATAAATTTTTATTTTACATATTTGACGAACCAAATTATTTCTCTTTCACTTTTTGTGTTTTTCTTTTTATCTTATATATATTTTTGTATTCACATAATTATCAAAACTCTCATTATATTTGCCCAATTTTCAGCTAACAATAAGACGCAAAGAAATTAATTATGTTGTTTATTGAACGATCTATTTGCTCTCAAGTTCTAAAGTAATTTATTAACGATCAAAAAGCAGACAAAAAGAAAGACTTAATTAAAATCATCGTTTTTCCGTGAAATAAAAAAAAACATACACACATTGAAAAGAAACGTTCTTTATTTACGTAACGTGATAAGAACGAATAAATATTTCTTTCTAACATCGAAATTCTAGTTGAAATTCTATATGACTGTATAATTTACATACAAATGTAAAAAAGAAAAAAGAAAACTATATGAACAATTTCTATCGAGAAAATGTACCACATTGTCCCTTGTGTTCTTCGTTCGCTTTTCTCTGCTATCACAATATCATATTATTAGACCAACTATTGGAAATATTTATCGCTGACGTATATTACAAATTTATCCATTTAGTCATGAGTTAAAATTAAAATTATATTACCCAACACACACGTGCTATTTGTTAATATAAATATTTATGTAAAAGTATTATACACATAGTAAATATGAAATTATATACATACGTTTTATGGCTTTAACTATAAATTATTTTAGGCTGTTCGAAAAGTAATTTCGTTTATTCGATAATAAGTAAAAGACCATTTCTTCGTATTAAAAATCCAAATGGTTTTATATGATGATTGAATTTGATAAATTCTACTTCTAAGTTATTTCTCGTGTTATTATGCAACAATATTGCATCCAACAATGGATTTATTATGTCGTGATCCTTTTCAATTGGACAACATAAGCATGGTGGATTTTTTAAATTAAAATTTCGAAAAATTAATTTTTACATTGGAATTTACTTAACATATCCTCACCGTAGGCGGCGTATAATTCGGTTCTCGCTCGCCCTGCATTATTACCTTTACGATAATAATAATAAAAAAAGCAAAATATGACGAAAATTCAGACTATGAGTTTTTATTCCTAATGCGATAGCATAACAAATTACTTAACGTATTAAAACACGTGAATATTTTAAATCACGTTTAAATATTTTTAGCTAGAATGGTAAAATAATTTTGAAGTTTAATAAATGCGATTAACGATATTATTCATCGAATAACTGAATAAATAATAAAAAATATCAATTATTTTACAATTTATATATATAATAGATTTTAAGATTATATCAATTACGTTAGACATTAATTTAATGTGAAACTTGGAATAACGTAAATCAATGATTGGTTGCGTACTTTTTAGGTGCGTATTCATTTACGTCCGGTTTTCATTAAATTTATAAACGAATTTAGTCGCCCTTTCAGGAATCGTCGCGGCATGTACAAAAGCGTATCTCCAATGTATGTGATAGTGGTGATGGTGGTGGTGGTGGTCGATGTTTTTGAAAAACAATGCACTGGAGGCTGCTCTGTAATCACACGAAAGAGAAAAGAATGTTGGAATGGGTGAAAATAAACGGGGAATGAAAGGGATATAGCCGACGGTATATCGTCGATATCTGGTGTGGTTCACGCATTGTCTGCCAGCATACTCGTCCTATTACGCATCTCATGTCAGGACAAAGGCACTAACTGGAAAGTACATACGCCGCAGACGCGAGTCTCCCATTTAGATTCACCAGACGCTCGGGAAATCCGTTCCCGTCTTTCTCTACCCTTCTGTATGTCTCTTCTTTCTGTGTATGGTCGTCGTGATGTCGCCAGTGAAACGTCAAATGTCTTCTACACGAAAGAACAAAGAGAGAGAGAGAGAGAGAAAGGATAGTTCCTTCACCAAGTCGATTATACGTGGGTAAATACGTGACTTTTAAATGTTTCAATTTAACGTTTGTAAAAATATTTGTCCCTTTTTATCAATTTTAATTTTTTCCATTTTGTTACCTTTGATCATTTTTAAAAAAGTCCAAATTCAGAATTGATATTACGAAATATTATTTTAAAGCATTTGTTTGCTATCATATTTTTCTCTTTCGTTTTTTCCTTTCGTTTGCTCGTTTTTATCAAGATTTATTCGGTGTACTGGTAGTATCGCGAAAGTTCATAATTTTCTACTGCAACTCAGTCGACACCACTGGGCATTTTTCCGACACATACGCATCTGCCACGTTTCGACGATTCATTTAACGGGCAGTGAATCTTAGGGGTATTTTCTCGCTGGTTTTTCTTCGATCTCTGGGCAAGTGATAAAATCTCGGCTTAACCGTTTTATCTCAACGATTTTGTCCCATCTTTTCGCATTTTCCGAGAATCCGTAGGATTTGTAGTGGATCAAGCACGCAAATAGCGTTAGGAACTTGTACGGTAAATAAAACGCACCTGTCAAGCCGAGATATGTTGGCTTATCGAGAATTAAATTTAATCGTTCGAACGATTATTCTTTCATTCTAACTTCCAACTGTTGTCTTTTTAAAATGTTCCATCAATGAACTAAACAACTTATTAGATAGCGTACATTATTACGTTTATTATACTTTTCACCTAGTTTTACATTACCATCTTGTAATTATATATCGATACTCTTTTTTACCCTAATCATTTGTATAATAAGCTTCTCATTTTCGTATTATAAACTGAAAATACGAGTTTTTCCTTTTTTTTCTATTTTTTTTTTTTAAAAGAAGCGTAATTGTCAGGCAAGTCCAATTGGAAGTTAACGATACGAGCTTTGTGTATAATGAACGTGAATGAAAATAAAGGAGAATAAAAACGATACTCTAATGTTTATAATGATAACGTAGGAGAATACGAAATTCACTCTATTCGCATCAATTTTCCTCCCATTTTACTCGCGTAATCCTTTCGGTGAAGCGAAAAATATTGTATCGGCCGATTGGACTGAGAAAATCCGATCGAAACGAGATCCGAAAACCAAAACTATTGTCCTCGAAATGCAAATCCCTCGGGGCAGGGTGAATACTATGCCCTCCCGTCTGGTTCGCTCGCGCTCCGACCTTACACCGTGGAATCGTTAGTACGCTTCTGCACAATAAACTTTCATCGAGTATGTAAAACAGTCGGACAAGGCGGAGAACGTGTTTTTCCACCATACGAACGAGAAATAGCAAGCGTTTCCGAGTTTACATAGTTGCGAGTATATACAGTCTCTTTCTCTTTCTCTCTCTTTCTCTCTCTTTCTTTACCGAGTTTCGTCATGTTGATTGACTTAATCTGCATACGAACGTTGTCCTTGATAAAGTACAATTAAATCTGGTAGCGAATGAAACCGTTCGGTCCATTTTCTGCTACAGCTAATAATATATTGCAGTAAGCCATATCAAGTCTATCAACCCACTCACCCCACAAAAATACTTTTATTCCGTATTTCTCGTTACTGATTTGCGGTTGATGATTTTAATTAACGAGCTTGAAATTTCATTACGATTTATCCTTTGTCTACAAAAAGAAAAGGTAAACATTAAGTAATCAACTAACGCATATTATTATCATTTAAATCATTTTAACATTGTCGTTTTTAATCAATGCACTTTTACGTTATTCTATTCGTGACTTTGACACTTTGTGATTCATAAAAGTACGTTTAGCTAAAATAAACTTCAAATTTAAGCTTCAAATAATGGATTCTTTTTTTCCTCAAACTAATAATTTCTCCTTTTTTTTGGAAGGGGAATTTACGAGGAGCTACAATATTATTTATCAGATATGCAGCATGGAAAGTGCAAAGGGATAGATAGAAACGATTATAGAGAAAGAGAGAGATGGAGTTTTCTTTCATCTATCATACTATCTCTTAGGATTTTTGAATTTTGCAAAGGGGAACGTCGATATGCGTATAGTCGTTTGAAGGGATGAAGATCGAAGTCGTAGATAAAATGTCTCGACAAAAAAAAAAGAATTGTTTTTTTTTTCTCAAAAAAGAAAAGTATTCTTTAAAAGAACTTTTTCGTTATTTCTTACAATACTTTCTTCTTTAGTTTAAATTTTCTACACCTTATTTGATTTACTGTCGTCACTTAAAGTTCTATCCTCGTACTTTTCACAATTCGAGGATAACAGCTTTTTCTCCTATACGTTCCGTTTTTCTACGAAATTTCGACGATTCTTAGATTAATCCTTTCTCATCTTCCCCCTTTTTTCTTTCTTCTTTCATGGGACAATATTTTATTTTCGTATTTTATGTTTTTTTCTTTTCGGTAAGAAATTATACAGATATAATGTAGATACTCGTATAAACCTAAGTACCTACTTAGAATTTACTTTGGTGAAAAGAAGATCATAAGCTTAACTGATGCAAGGATGGTATACGAAATAGGGAAGATCTGTTCGACAATTCTAAGTGTGGTTTACGTTAACATGTCTGCCATGAGAATACGCATCTTTCCTCTTCTCCTCTTCTCTCCTCTCCTCTCCTCTCCTCTCCTCCTTTTCTTCTTGTACTCGTTGCCTCACCTATCTACGATAATGCTATTTCACTACGTGCAAGTCTCTTCCCTTAGGAAAACGGTGCCTCGTGTGAAATCTAATTCTGACGATGCTTTCTTTTTCATTCTTTCTTTCTTTCTCTTTTTCTCTCTTTCTGTCTCTCTATCTATGTCTTTTTCTTTCTCTTTTTATTCCTCCTTTTTCACGCTACCCTTTTCACCCTTTTCCTCTTTCTCTCTCACTTTTTCTCTTATGTTAGTCGAAACTTTTTAAGTGAAAAGCTCACGTTCTCTTTCTATAGGTACACTATTTCTCGCGAATGGGACGTACGTTACCTTTTATTTTCCTAAAAGCTAGTAAGAATAACGTTTTTATCATGGAAACTAACCCCTAAGACTAGCAAAATTTTTCTTCGGAGATACATTTCCCTTTTTTTTTTCTTCGATTATTTTCCCTTTACTAAAATAAACCTTCGTGAATAGAGTAGTTATCTGATCGAATGTATAAGTATCGTATCAATATTAACATCATGTGAATTTATTGTAACGTCATGGTAAATGATTATTTTCAAGCGTGTGTTTTCGAATTGTCAACAAATGAAAAGAATCGTGTGGCACAAGAAAAAAGAAGAAAAGGAAAAAGGAATGGATCGAAGAAGTATCGGTAAAATGTAAGAAATTTTGTTCCATCGTAGAACAAAGAGGATACAATTCCATGACTATTTCGATCTCTCCTTCGAAACTTTATAACTGAAAAACTCTCGTCTCCACCTACCTTCTCTTCCCCTCACCAACCTCCTCTGCTTTCTGTTTCGTCTCTGCCATTCCACTTTTCCCATGCGAATTGTTTCTTTTGCGGAGAAACGAGATGCGATGCCTGCGAGTCTTTCTTCTATCTTTTCATCTTTACTTCTTCTTCTTCTTCTATTTTTATTCATTTTTTATATAAAAAAAAAAAAAAAGAAAGAAAAAAAATGCAAGGAGAAAGACAACCGTTCGCGAGCGAGAAGAAGCCGAGCATAATGCCCAACGAAACCATGAATATTATATACAAGTAGATCCAAATTGTTGCACTTTTCTCTTACGGTAGACGAACCTTAAACGGCTAGCATATAAAAGAAAAAAGAAAAAGGAAAATAAAAAGAAGGAGGAAACGTAAAAATGGTGTGGTACGATTATTCATAGAAAGTAACAAGTATTACGCAGCCACAACGTTGTTGGAATTTCACGGTACATAATAATGGCACATCCACCTTTTTTAAAATCTTTACGGTTTCGCGAATAAAAGAAGGTAAAGTTGTTATTCGTAAGGGGTAATAGCATGATGGCAGACACGTGGAGAGTTACACTACACTACACTTATGTAGCTTCCGGTTTTATGATTTCTCGCTAAAGTTTCCTCTAATTGTCCTATAAAAGTTAACCGAAGCGAATGTCGTATCCCATTAAATCGTCTCTCTTTTGAGAAATGTCGGAATAAAATTTGCCAACGTTGAGAACGTTTAAATGCGAATTACATATATATATATAAAGAGAGAAATAGAGAGGGAGAAAGAGAAGAAAAAGAGAGTCAGAATGAGGAGAATAATTTAAGAACTCAGTGATTTCACAAGGATATTTTATTTTGTTACACTTTTCTTTCTATCTAAAACGCCGTACAATTTGACTTTTACTTTTGTTCTTACTCGATTACTTTCGCTCGTTTCCTTTACCGGCGAAGTGGGTGAGAGGAGGGGAAGAGGGGAGAAGTAAAATCTTCTTCTAATCTTTCTTCTAAAGAAAGTTTTTTATTAATAATACCTACTTTATCTACATAGTTATACGTAACTTATTGTTATTGATAACAAATATGTTGAATTCGAAAGGAATATCAAGTTGAATGATATTCTAAAGAACAAAGTTTCGTTTAAGATCATTAAATAAAATTTCTTTATCCCAAATCTCTAAAAGTACAATACCACCAAGCGGGAAGAAAAAAGAATAGAAAAAAAGGAAAGGAAAAAGAAAAAAAAAAGGAGGGTAAAAAAGATTGATGGAAACGATGGGATATTTTCTTGGAGATTGCCTCCCAGCAAAACTTTTATTTCTTTTCTCGTGGATACGATGGGCAAAGTTAATTAGATTCCCAAAATCCCGCCTTCTCTCTTTTAACTCTGTTATATTCGCAGCTGTAATAAACGAAAATCTTGTTCTCTTCCCTCCTCTTTCTTCTTTCTTTTTCTACGGACAAGAACCCAAACATAGTATGCGGGACTGGAATAAAGGATGCTCATTAGTCCTGATATTCTTCAATTAAATTCTATAATTTTTGGCACCCGTTGCCATGTAATTGTGGAGTATTGCCCCTAGTTGTACATTTGATTATTTTGTTTTCTCCATAAAATGATTGAAATATTTGTATATTTTAAATATATCCCATACTTTAGAAATATACAAATATTCCATGCTGTAATATAAAAACAAATAAATGGATATGCGATCAAATGGTGCGACGAGAGTTCAATTCGAAGAGACCGGTTTCCTCTTATATTAGTTTGAAGAAAAACGACGAAACAGGTGGAGGGAACGAGCTCGAAAAATTCGATTCGAATAAAACGACTAGGTTTTTCGACAAAAACGAAGGGAGGAAGGGGACATCGATTATCATCGATCTCGATGGTACGATATACTCTTCACCCTCTGGCATCTTGGTCTCAGTTCAATTTATGAACGTACGTGCGGTAAAAGGATTACGATGGCGTACTTAACGTTCGTGTCGTAAAGGCCACCATCTTGGTTACCGGTAGAGACGACCTTACGTTAGAAAGTTTCAAATTTACGAGGAAAACATGTCCTCGCGATAAAGTACACCAACTCATAAACGAAAGATTACTCGAGTAGGTATGGTGTGCAGTATAAGAAAAATAAAGGAATAGAGAAGAAGTAAGAAGTGTGCGTGCGCGAGTATGCTGGATTATGGACGTTCAGAAAGGGTCAAAGTGACTAGACTATCTATGTTATATACTTTTCCTTTTTATTATTTTTCTTTTCCTTTTTTTCGTAAAACACCATAGATTCCTTTTAGTTTGTTGCCGAGAGAATATAACCGGGACTGAGATTAGTAGTGAAAGTACTAGTGCCAGTAACCAACAGCAATAAACCACCGGTAGTGACCATACAGTAGACAGCTAACGTTATTATGGGGATCAAGAGTTCACCTGGGTATTGAAACGCAGCACCGTAACTAAGAAGAGATCTACGATCCAGTTTCACCGTCACGGCATTGCTTCTTTCCTTGTTTCATCCCTTCATTCTTATATCCCCTTTTTTCTCTTTTCCTTACCTCGAACAAAACTTTTCCTATCTATGACCACCACCACAACTACCACCATCACCTCCACTTTCACCACACTTCTTCCTTTCTTCTTTCCCTACTCATCCGACTAGTCTGCCTTCTCAGCTATTTAAAACCTCCTCTTCTTCCTCTCTCCCAATTTCCTTTTCTTCTTTTTCTGTTCCTTCTTCTTCTTCTTTTTGTTAACTCTCTCTTTCTCTCTCAGAATTGTTTGAACCAAAACGAACACCATCATCGACTTCGATGAAGTTTACGTTTCACGTCGCTTCTTATCTTTTCATTACCAGAATTTCCCTATCGTTGAATTTAACGGAATATTCTGTATAGTACTAGTGGCCACCCAAGAATTTGTCTATGAAGTTCATTCGCCGAATCGTGCCGCAAGGCGAAACTCTAAAATGTTCTTCTATCGTTTTTCTACCCATTGAAATATCAGAAAGCTCGATTACTTGCGAATAACGTGTCAGCGTGTTAATAAAGGAAAAAATCTTCTTGGTGTTTTCTTTTAATCTAAATCGTTGGGTCAAATTTTTTTCTAACGAAATGATTCAGCTTTTGTAAAAGAACTTTTATTTCGAACTAATTTTTCATCTCTCTTTATTATTGTTGTTTTTTTTTATACATAAAGTACTACGAATGCGATTATAATATTTTTTTTTTGAAATTTATCGAGCACATTTTACCGACCCAATTATCTTCCACTTTTTCTTATGTGCCACGTGTCAGGTTCGCGATTATTCTCAAGACAGGTTCTTATTTTTTATCCAAACTAGGAAATCTTCTTCGCGTGTTTCTTATCAGCTCGAACCGTCTGATGAAAAAAAATTCCGTAGCTGGCTCAGAAATCGTGAGAACTAAAAGGAAAGCTTAAGGCGAAATTGATTATGCGTGTAACGTGTTAAACCCGCGACATTTATATCTCGTCATCGATTCGATTTTCTTACTTAACGAAAATCCTTCTTACTCGTCAATCTAATCTAAATATCTTTTAATCTAATAATTTATCTGATATCTTTCATCTAAGTTTCTTCGAGAATTTTTTCTAACAATCATAAAACGCTTTGTTCTGTACACGTGTGTATCTATTTATCGTTCTAAATACAAACGAACGATGGGCGGGAAAATGATGTGAAGTTGTCTCGTAAAAAAAGAAGTGGGTTGGAAGCGACCATTACTCACAATTAGTTCCAGTTTTTCAATTAAGACTTTAAGACACGCTTGGAGTTTTTAAGCTCATAAAAATGTATGAACCAAAAGTAAGGGTTTTTATTCCAGGCAACGCGCCTCTGGGTTAGCTACCGGAACTTAATTACGAAGATCGCGAGTTCTCGTACGCGAAACACAGATATAAATCGTTAGGTTGTATATCGTAGCTCGATATCTACTTCCAAAGTTTTCGATAATAGCTACTCGGTTTATCGATTTATTTTCGACCACCTAAAACTCACTCCCGCTATTCGAACATTTTTATTTTTTTCTCTCTTGGAGAAAATAGTTATTAAATTTAAGTTTAAAACTGTATAACAGGATTATTATTCTACGTGATAATTTTTAAATTAAAAATTATTTCACGTTTTAATAAACGTTAACACATTTTCGTCAATTTTCTTGCTTCAATCAGCCCGTTATAATTTTTTAAAATAAATCATATTTTTGTCAAGGAAATGTAACAAATTACTTAATCGCATTAGTACAATTTTTTTTCAGAGAGATTTTCGATCTAACGTTCTAAATATTTATTTTTATAAAATAAATATAAATATAAAAATTACAATAAGGTATTTTCACATGAACGTATCCGAGTCACTGGTAGAAAACACGCATATTACAAATATACAAGAGTTATCCAACACGAATGTGTAATGATTAAGATAATTATATTCCGAATAATTGTCTTATTTGTCTGGTATAATATGGCGAGTTAGTTGAAGTTTATCTTCTCCATGGAATCATCGGATATTCCTAGCAATCTCGTTTGTAAGGAGTTAGAGCATTCTGGTTGCCCTAAGAGAGCATAAATCGTCGACAATGTGGCATCGCTAGAGATGGCGACCCGTAACCATTTGTAGTCGGCAGACAATCGCGAACTCCTTTTCCGTATAATGCATGTGGTGTCAGCTTAAGGAGGGTATCGATCCAAACAAAAAAGAAAAAAAGAGAAATAGGATATAGGATCAAATCCATTGTTGGCTCTTGTCGACCTAGAGAAAACGTGTCACTCCTAGATGACACGACCTTTTTCTTTCCACGTACATATCTAGATTGAATTATAACTCTTTTACGTCCTTTCAATTTTATCCTTTCATCGATTCCAGAAAGTATTAAAACTTTTTTGAGAAAAATAACACTCTTTTTTCTAACTAAAATTCACTCGCGAGGATATAAATCTAACAGGATTGAGTCTTACCGTCTATGTGTACTTGCGAATGGTTATTATAAAATATTATCATCGAGATCGTATTCTCGATTTGACGTTCTCAATCCATCCATTTTTCAATATTACCCTTTCTCGTATTTATTTTTTAACACTCTCGTGCTTACATGCTTCTGATGCCACAAATACTCTGATCTACCACCTTTTCCCGATACTTTTTATAATTTAATTACAAAACACATTAATAAGGCATACGAATAATTATAACTTGCAATTTATTTATCCGAATGTAATATTTCATCCTTATTAAAAATATAAATTGGATTTCGAGTGAAAATTCTATGCATAATTTAATAAACAATTGTCTATTGATTTTCATTTGAATGTTTTCGTGCTATCGGATGTGAAAATATTACATTCCTCTTGGAAAGCTTGTTTTATTATTTTCTTGTAAGCCGAAGAATACGCGTACTGAGTTTTATTTTTTAAAAGGGAATGTCCATACACACACATACACACACGCATATACACACACGCAGAAAGGAAGAAGGCATACTATGTTGTCGAAGTAAATTGTACTCCCTTGCAATCTATAAGACTCGAAGTATCGTTGCTCCGTAGCCGAGCGGAATAAACGAAGGGTGAGGTATCGGATGCTACCTACCAGTCGAATAGGAGGAGGAAAACGACGTTATTTCGTCGATAAATAAGGAGGTAAGAACAGGCAGAGTAGGAAGAGTAGATAAAATTGATGAGGATGCGGGCATCTTATCTGGTTGTCTCTGTCTTAACATAAAGCTAAATCCTTCTGTTTAAGACAAAAACCTTTAGATTATTCTGACTTTTGTGTATGTGGTGCAACGTAGAAGGAATAATTGAATTTTAGTTGAAATTTGAAAGAAGAAAAGGAGATCGAAAAAGGATTTTCGGTGAAAATCTTTCAACCGAGAATGGAAAAATCTTTCGATCGGATAAAATGGAACGACTTATCGACTTTCAAGTTATTTTTTTCTTTTCTCTCTTTTTTTTACAGATAAATACTTGGATTTAGAATAAAAGTGGTGCTGCGAATAAAATATCTCGGTTGAATTTGTTTAAAGAAAATTTTCTTCTCGTTGTTTGTTTGTTTGTTTGTTTTTTTGGGTATAAAATAATATATTCCTTTCTATCTTTTATATCAGAGACAAGAAATTTGTTTTAAGATAGTAGCAGTTATCTGATCGTTCTGTTAATTAACTCAATGACTTGTAACAGACAAACAAGTGGTAGCAACGAAACTTTCTTTTACGAAAGCAAACTTAAAAAGAATTTCTATTTACCCTCTCGTAAAAAAAAAGAGAAGTCGAGGGGATGGTGGAAGATAAGGAGCGAAGCTAGCTAGCTGGTTGGCTGGCAAAGTCACGAAGAATACTGTAAGAAACTCAATCGTGCATTCTAACGGGAAGAAAAATGAACGCTTTCAAAGTAGGGAAACGGTATTTGCCGATTTCGCGTCGTACTTTAAAGCGTTGAATTTTTTCGCTTGGAAAATTTTCCCGTGTATCTTAGATTTACCTGATTATTAAACGTTTTTACGTGATCTATCCATAAAAGAATATAATTTCTCCGTGGAAGAATAATAATCGATTAATTACTGTGTGTCATTATATTCTCGAAATTATTCAAAGAAAAACCCATCAGCGAATATTTTTCAGATCCTTTCCGTAACTTTCTTCTTTCTCCTTCCTCTTTTCTTTGAGAATAAATTCCTTCGTAGTAGGCTTCCAGACTGAAGAAATAGTCTACTTCGACACACTTCATTTATACTTGAAATGGACTTTGTAACCTACGGCTGAAGTTGATTTTACGCCACGATAGTTTTCTTACACTTTTTTTTCTCGATCGTTTTATTCTGAATAAAAATACTTTTCTCTCTCTCTCTTATTCTCTTTTCGTTAGTATAGTTACGAATATACTATCTGCATTCGTGATTTTGTTTATAAAAAAATGGGAATAAAAAAAGAAATAGAATAGAATATTTTGTCGAAGAGATCAATTTTTGATACGGTAAACGATCATGTGTTTCGATCTAGAAATTTCATCTATAATAGAATAGAAGAGAGAGAGAGAGAGAGAGAGAGAAAGGGTGAAGTGGATGGATAGAAAGTAGGAGGTGAGAGAAAGAGGAAGAGGATAGGAGAGAGAATATGGATGAAATCATTCCCAGCAGGAAATAAAGGGGCTACGGTAAATTTAATACGAAGCTCGTTTGGAAACACCAAGTCGAATCGTTCGTTCGTAACTCTCGTACCCGTACTACTACTACTATTACTACTACTACTACTACTTTGCTCGAGTTACTCTCTATTTGGTCGACATTTCATGATAGACAGACAAGTAAGAAGAGATAGAAATCGAGAACTGTGAAGGGAAACGTTTCACTTCTCTCCAATCCGATGGGAATCATTTTCGAAGGAAGACGGATACCCACTCGATCGAATCAAGTAGATCTTAAGAGGATAGATCTTGGTACTTTTATTGCACCAGGTATATATATTGAAAGACGATTGAATAATAATAGCGAATTCCCGTCCCTATGAGAAAACTAAGAGATCAAGGTTTTGTTCCACGTGCCCTTGAAGAGTTTCTGTTTTTTTTTTTTCTTATTCGTCGCACGCGACCTATTCAAACGAAGATAAATTACTTTCTGACTTTTGGAGCTGCCTATAAAGTAGTACCCACCTAATCTTGAAAAACACTTAAAGCTCGGAGAAACGGATTATTCAAATCCTGACCGGGCTTCGACTCGAACACGTCGGATGGCAAACTCATTTGAGAAGTGTTCTTCGAGAGTGAAGAGGAACTTTCAAGAGAGTAAGGGATAGAAGCAGAAGAAGAAGAAGGAAGTAGTATAAGGGTGTTAGAGAGAAAATAAGAGAGTAAGATTCTGAGGGAAAGAGTGAATGAAATCACGACTTGGAGAACGAATGCATCGATTGCGTTTAAATGTATTTCTTTTTTCTTTTTTTTTTCTTTGATAAACATAAATTCGCACGTCATCGATATTATACATGCACCTTAGAAAAAAATTATCTTTGATTTATATTACCACGATTAATAATACTTTGAAAATAATATTCGAATAGCGATAATACAATTGAAAAAGATAAATTTAGTTGAATTAGTTTCAAGATATATTTCATATTCTTTATATGATTTCCATAGTTCTTTATCCTAAGAACTGAATTACATCTATTTATTAATATCGAATATAATTCCCATTCGTGTCATTTGTTGAGAAGAATAGAATATTCATTAGCATTTTCTTCCTCCAAATGTAATATCCGTGCAATTTCATTTTCCTAACAATAAATGTTATAATGAATCATTATTTGTTTGAAGGAATAATCGTACCGCTACCTGCCATTATTATTATTATTATTATTATTATTGTTATTATTATTATTATTATTATTACTATTATTATTATTATTACTATTATTATTATTATTACTATACACAGAGGACTGGGGGTATATTATAAAAGATTATAATACATGTATTCCTAATGTTAAAACGATTTCGAACATTTTCCATGACTGTGCACCTCTCTTTCATTAAATCCTCTCTTGCTCGTTTCAGTTATAATTTATAACATTAAATTTGGTGAAATCGTCTACTTATTAAATACTATATTAATTAATTTCCACGAAAAGGGAATGCGGGGGGGTTTGGGGTTTACATCACGCATCGTAAGCTTCTTTTCTCTTTTGTATAAATATCTCACGCATAGAAATACGAGCAGTGGAATGAATTTTGAAACGTAATGCATTTTCCTGGCTATAATTATGGTGTACCCCAGGGTTTGATGTAAATCGTAAGGTTCTTTTTTTCTTTTCTTTTTTTTGTTTTTATCCTCATAATAAAAGAACGACGTCTTTCATCGGCAAAGGATGTTTTAATTAAAGACCTCGGCGAGGTAATGCCAGCGTCTCGTCGCTTTCGTCTTACATTTATATTTAATACATCACTCAGAGCTCGCGTTGGCCAACCAACACGTAAGTTCTCTCTCTTGCACACACACACATACACACACGCTCACACGTAAATATCACACAAGTACACTGAGGTAGATTCGTTCATCGTAGATCCTTCTCAGCGACAATGAAACATAGAATTAAACGTAGCGTACAGTGTAACGAGCTTACGGCACGTAAGATACCTGTTGCACAGTACGGATCATACAGCCGTAATATTGTACGTTACGTTCAGCTAAATTTCAAGAGCTTTTTCCCCCAACGCGTTGTTGCGTTGGACATGTAATTACAGTTAGATCAAATTTTAACCACGGTCAGGGAATACCAAAAATTCAAAAATATATTTCAAACTTATTGAAAATATTTCTGCAGCTACTTAATGAAATACACATGTTGCATTTCTTTTTTATTTTTAACAGAAATAATGCTACAACACGACAAGAGGAAAGAAGAGTTTAATCGGATTTATATTTAACTCGTATCATTTTCTATATTTTTTTTTTACCAACGAATAATTCATATTTATTTTATTTAACGAATATTTAATTCGTTTTGAAATATAGATGGAAAAGATGAAAATTAATAAAACGGATAATATTGTGCTGGGGAAAAAGTGAGATAGAGTGACAATTCGCGAAAAGGAAATTAAGATTTGAATTCATTTACGATGTCTGGGGTATGCTTAGATAAAGAAAGACGAGAAAAAAAGAGTCGATGGTTATTTTACGCGCAATGGCAATAGCCGCAGGTTCATTCCGACGTAGTATAACTTTGCGAGATGGATGAAACGTTGCTGACTGAATGCGGTAGAAACTGTCAGCGTTGAATTCAATGTGACGTCCAACTGCTGTCTAGCTTACTATATGGAACAAGAGAAAGAGAGAGAGAGAGGAAGGAAGGAAGGGCGGGAGGGAAAGAGGGAGAAATATAGAGATGGAAACGGATTGGAGCAGTAAGAGAATGTTAGTTGGTTGTTGTAGCCGATTTTCCACATAGAACTGAAATTGATGTGCTTTGAATACACTTGGATCTACCTTCCCTCTTAGTATTTCTCTCATAGAAGCGAGGAAAAGACCCGTTAATTATCGTTGATCTCTCTTTCTCTTTGTGTCCTATCAGCAAGAAGACTATCCACTCTCGCTTTTCAGCAATTTGCGTTGTACCAACTAAACTAACGAACCTTCTCTTTTTTATCTTTATTCCATCTACCTTGTCTGTATTATCGTTTAATGTAACAGTCATGGTGGCTTAATCGCAATTATAATATTCAGTTATTTTATACCCTCTATAAAAGGTTTTATTTGTTTTCTATTAAGTGGATTCCCCCATATGTAAATTTATTCTAAGAGAAAAAAGAAACAAAATTACTCTTACGACTGGTTAATAATTTAGTTATGAATAGAAGAGAAATTTATTTTGTTGTTATATATTAACGTTCTTTGTGAATTTATAAAACTGTCTTCTTTTTTGTTTTTTTTTATTTCTTCTTTCAATTATTTGCGGGGAAAAATTGAAAATGACTTGCGAAATTCTACTTGTCTCTATCCTAGATTTTTCTCTTTCCTTCTCTCTTTCTCTTTTTCTGTTTCTGTCTATCTCTGTCTTCTCGAATAATATTCTGTTTATTCTGCGACATGGTTGATGTGATATCGTAAATACACATAGGAAATACGACGTATAAAGATATCGTGGATATGAAAGTATGAAATAACATTGCTGGGTAGTCGTATTATATTTGGCATATTGAAATGCGTATAAGAGAGCGACGGCAATAATGGGGAAATAGTATAAAAATACGTAACACACGAACGTCACATAAGAAGAGATTAATTCGTTACTGTAGGATAAATAATGTAGCCAGTTTCGCTGAGCTTTTCCAGCCATGAAAAATTACGATTATTTTCTGGTGAGAGAGTTTCAACGATTCATTTTATATAGCTATTTACCCCCTTGCCGCGCGATCGTGTGAGTTTTAATACTTCGTTCTGTTTTGCGATTCTCGCTTCCACTATATATTTATTCGAGGTTCGTTGATTTTCGCGTTTGCCGAGACCAAAGGGATTCCTTATCTCATGGGACTCGCATATACATGTATACGTATATATACATATATATTTCTCTGAATACCTTCACCATATCGTGCTTCGACTGTATATTTCTATTCTTGATAGAAATGCTCTTGGGTTATGTTAAAGAACGATGTGAACATAAACACAGTGACCCAGTAAAAACAAAGATTGAAAAAGATGACAATATTTCGACGATCCTTCTCTTTCTTTTCTTTTTATTTTAATAGTTTTTTAACAGACGTTGTTTCACATATTTAGCTTACGTTATTACAATTTCCGTTGATATAATAATCTAATTTGATAAAATCGAAAGTTAAATATATATTTGTTTTTTAAACAAATAGTGTCAGATTTATTACATAGATAAAATTCACGTTTTCACTGGAACGTACATTTATCTTCTGCCAGCACAGCGATCCTGCTGTCCTACCGTTTCGTGGTATACGCAATGGAAGGCGCCTTTCGTTGGTTGGTTGGTTGGTTGGTTGGTTGGTCGGTCGGTCGTCGTCGTCGTCCATGGGACAATTTTTAGTGCAAGCCGTCGCGCGGCAATTAAACGAAACAAATCGTGGAAACACAACGGCTGTGTTCCAATGCGAGAATTCGCCTTTGGTACGCGTATACACACACACACACACACACACACACATACAGGTATATACCCTACGTTTACGTCTATGTGAGCTCCAAGTGCACCCTCTGTACGCTTTCAAATTTTCCGAAGTGGTCATAATGAGTAGGGATAAGTGGTTTAATTGAATTAATTCTGCACGGCCGACCAGTAAACGCATTTTTGGATTTTATTTCATCTTTCTCCTCCTTTCTTTTTTTTTTTTTTATTTCCTTTTTAGTTCATTTTTAAATCCCACGGAATTCCTCATCGAAATAGATAAAAGAAGAAAAAAAAGAGAGAAAGAGAGGGTGAGAAAGAGAATGAGTTAGGTTTTTTTTATTTTATTCTTTTTATTCTTTCTTCCGATTACTAATCGAGACTTTTCATTTACCTACGTGATTTTTCTTTCCAATATTTTACTTCCTTTTTAATCCCTTGTGTTATTCGTTAATACTTTTTATCTTTTTTATGTCTTTTTTATTTATTTTTTTTCTTTTTGTTTTTTTCTTTTTTCTTTTCGTAGGAACTGCAGTTTTAATTAACCCCGTTGGTAAAACTTTTTCGCCCTTTTTTCCCTTCCTATATTTTTATCTTCGATACAAAAGCATCGGAAATAGTATAAAAGAAAGTTAACAATTTTGAGGTATTCAATATACCGTAGTGATTCGATATTATTCCGAACAATATTTCGTTGAAGCAAAGTTTCTTCCAAGTTAAACCCATGGAAACGAATAATAATAAATTGAAATAGTTTCAGAGCTTTGCATAAAACGAAAAGCTACCGAAATCGACTTTTCGTAAAAATGTCCGGTAAAAATATCCTCCTTTTTTCCGGTGTAAAAGAATAGAAAATAGAAAGAAAAGAGAAAGAGAGAGAGAGAGAGAGAGAGAGAGAAAAAGTGTTATCAAAGGAGGAAAAAAAAAAGAAGGATAAAAAGTTGGTACTGATAATGGAAGGAGAAATTTATATAGGAATTGGTCTACCCCGCCCCCCTCTCCACCGTTCTATCTGTCCTTTTCTTTATCATTCTTTCTTCCTTTCTTTCTTTCGCTCTCTCATCGTAACTAGGTATTTACGACGGGTAAATAGTACGAATGCCCTACGGTCCTTCTTTCATCCTACAAACCGGTGGCCCCAAAAAGGGTGGTGGGTTCTTTCAAATGCAAATCCATCTAGTCACCACTCGCCACCATTGCAATACCTTCCCTTCCCTTTCCCCTTTTTTCAGCCCCTCTTTTTTCTCTTCTAGTCTCTACTATCTATCCTCTTCGTAAAGTTGTAAAATGAACGATAAAGAAATAGAGGAAAAGGGAAAGAGAAAAAGACAGATAAATAAAGTAACAGAGAAATCGCTTTATTTGGAGAAAAGAACGTCGAAAAAGCAAGCAAGAAAGGAACCCAAAAGTCCGAGTGTAGTTTCGTTCAACGATAGAAAGAAAGAGAGGGGAAAAGGAAGAGGAGGAAAGAGAAAGACCCCTTCTAATCTACGTACCTTCGAATCGTCTACTCGTACCACTACTAAATTCAATCGATCCGATTCGAAACGACATGCGTTTCCTTTCCGTAGTAACAAAAAATTTACATTCCAATTCGGAACTCAGAAAATAAAAACGAGAGAGAGAGAGATATAGAGAGGGGGGTAGGGATAAAGATAAAGGTAGAGAACCGGAAGGTGTCATTTATTTACAATGTAAAAGTACCATTCTCTAACTCTAACACGATTCGTTTGCTATACCGTAAGATGCGAGTATCGTAGGACTCATCATTATCGTGCCTTTCGATTAAAGGGGGAAAGGAAATTTACAAGATAATAATGTATAGGTCGTATATACTAGTGTATACGTATGTATCTATGTACCCCATATATGTGTATTATATTCCCTCAACACGACGGAAAATAGCTTACCCTCGGAAAAGAGCTGACGTAACAACAATTTTGCGGAGTATTTATGGCGTCTCGTAACGACGCTCGAGGGCTGTTATGCTTGTATTTGGAAGAGAGACAAATGCCTATCACATATCACGAGAAGTTTAGTTCTTGGGAACACGCGGAGTGTACAGATTACGTTTTTCTTTTTTTTCCCTGATCGATCGTTGACTGGAACACCTAAAAACATTCTGATCTTTGTCTTGTCTCAGCCTTTATTCCTTATTCTATGTTCGAGAACTCTTAAAATGCCTTAGAGCTGTCTCGCGAGAGACATGACCTCGTATCGATTCGTATTTTATGGAGCGCTTTCTATTTAAAATTTACTAAGTTGGAAATCGTTGAATTCTCATGAGGATGGGGAATAGTAAGTACATGTTCAAAAGTACAGCCATTGCTGCTGAGCATACAATTTATAAATTATATCATTTTCATATTTCTGATTTTTTTTTGGATTTCATCTATCGATATTCACAAATATCTCATGTAATTCTCGAATAAGTTCCATTTATTTCATAATTTAATAATTAAAGTTTTATGCGTTAAAATCATTCCATATAATATTACTATTAACATGAAAATTAATTTTTATTAATTAATCACTGATAAGAAATATTTTGATCGTTCCTTGATTTTATTTCTACATTTATTTTATATATGATAATTTAATATATATCTATATATATACGTAGGAGCTTCTAAAACCGATACCAAAGGAAGGTATTTCATTTAATCGAGCGGATTAACGTCAACCGTAGTACACTAGAGTGCTCTCCCTTACTCCGTGTATTTCCATGCAAATTTGCCCAAGGTTTATCGCTGACATCTTCCACCTGCATTGCGTCGGCAAAGGAATTTTCCTCTCGCGTAACAACGCGTGACAATAATCCACGTGAAACTTTCCGCATTAATTCGCAGTTTTATTCAAAGAGAGGGAGAGAAAGAGAGAGAGAGTACATCATTTTTCCTCGCTCGAATTTAAAATTATTTTTTGTTTCTTCGTTTTCCTCTCCTATTTTAAATCAAATAAAAGTTGATGAAAATTTTTATACGAGGTATTACGAAAAAATAAATGACATGGAAAGATAAAAAAGAAAAAGAAAAAAATTTGATCAATAAATTCGAAAGTTGTTTAAGACCGAATTGATGGTGGTAGGATATATATAGTAAATTCATTTTGATTATAACGAACAATCTATGCAAACACGATATTATTTATCTTTTATAACAACCGCTTAATATATTCCCGCACTTGATCGATTCTCGATAAAACGAGCTGGAACTTTCCTTTTTCGAAAAGCTCATCGAGGTCGGTGACTCGTTTACGGAATACCATCGTTCGATAATTCAACTCAACTGAAAGTTATCTCCCTCTCTCTTTTTTTTTTTCTTCTTCATATAATCGAGGAACCGTCGTAGTTAAGATAAAAAAAAATATAAATAAAGGGAAAATAAATAACTATCGGTGGAACAACGTTCTTTTTTAGATTGGTGGCACCCAGACGTTTTCCATTTCACGCGATCGCGATTACGTTAGTCGAGAAATGATCTTACATTTTGTAATTAAAATGACCTTCCTCCCTGTTAGAAACGCGTTTATTTACTTTATCTCTACGATCTTGATAAATGTGTCTGTTTTGCCAGAATTGAAAGCAGTACCAATCTATCATCGAAACATGCACGGTGGTGGTCCTGCGTATTGCTCTTCGTTTTTCTTCTCTTTCAAATCCTTTCTCTCTTTCTCTCTCTCTTTTTTTTCCTTTCTTTTTTTTTCTCCATACACCCTCAACAGCTCGTCCGTTTCTTTTGACGGCTACCCTTCGGGGGATAAAAGGAAATCTAATAACGTTTGGGAACTCGTTTTTTTTTTCGTTTTTCTTTTCTTTTTCTTTTCTTTTTCCCGAAAGATTATAATCCCATTTTGTGAATACGACGAAAGAAAAAATATGCGTATCCTAAGGCGCGATAATCATTTTTGTTTACGTCCGCAATCACGATACTTGTATTCATAATATTCTACCCTAAGGAATATCTTTCCCTAAATAGAGAGGGAAAGTTAGACACGTTTAAGAAATATTAATAAAATTCGTTAATTATAAAAAAGTATTTTTATGCAATTTATATTTTCCAGATATTATTATTTAATTGTGTCATTAATCTTTACGTCGTTACTCAAATAATTGTATTTTTACTGTTCCATTTTCTTTTATTTGAAAATTGGAAATTTTCAATTTGCGTTATTTTACAGTCGAACAAACGTATCGCTGTTGTTTTAATCTTATTAGTATCATTATTATTTACAATGTGCTTGAAACGAACACTTTCTATTGGTTTCAGATTAATAAATCAATGATTGATTTTCCATTGTTTATAGATGTTGAAAATAATTAATAATGTAAATACACGTAATATGATCTTTTAAAAAAGGGGAATGTAGGTTAATTAACAAGAACAATTGGTATATAATACTGTTAATATATACCGTTATTTACAAACGAATATAAACAATTCCTACGTGAATTAAATCCGAAGAAAGATGTGATATTATTACCAGCGTAGCAGAATGAACGAAAGAAATATCCCCTTTGACATTTCTCTCTCTTTCTCTCTTTTATTCTCGAGAAAATATAATTTTATTTGAAAGAGACGAATCAACGAGAGATGGATGTAGGAGAGGAGTTTCTATTCAACGAACACGCGATCTGTCAAGTTGCCACAAAGACAGAAAGCTTGAAAGACGGGCCGGATCTACATAAAGAGAAAGAGAGAGAGAGAGAGAGAGAGAGAGAGAGAGAGAGAGAGAGAGAGAGATAAAAAAAACTATGACATATAAGACCTATTCTCTACTATCCAAAAACGGTTACTTTTAAGCCCGTTTTTCATGGACTCTTCTTTCCACTCGTACTGTACATGAACAAAATATAACAAATATAACAATTCCCATTTGATCAGGTCAGTGAAATTGACGGGTGACTTGTTCAGAAAAACAAAAACTATGTGCTGTTGATTCCACAGAGGTTATAAAAATGCGTGAACTTTTTTGATAGTTACATTGAATAAATATAATAATGCATTCTCGTAGAAAAATAACTGGAGAAAAAAATCAAGAAGAAAACTAGATATTATTTGTCTTATTTTACGATAGATCAATAATGTATTTATTATTTTCATTTATAAAATGAAGATTATAAAAATTCACTATAAGATTTTCTCTCTACGTTCATCCAATCAATCCTGAAACGGGGTTATTCCCAACGCGTCTCTCAGAAATTTTCAATGCTGAAGTGAGAGAATTTCTGGGAGAATATTCTACGTAAAGATCCTGCGTTTGAGTTGCTTGTCGGTGGCATGAGCCTTGGATGGATCCTAATATTACGTCGCTCCACTTCGCTCATTCCGTAACCCCCTGAATGCAAGATGGTCAAAAGGCTTATGTGTGACTTGAAGTGTATGCGCGTTCGGTGATGCCGAATGGTACTTGGACCATCACCGAAATCCTCTCATCCTGCTGAACAATGAAAACCATCAATCCGTTCTAAGCAACTGAGAGAAGAGGAGAGTGAATTCTGTCTTAAGGCAAGCACGATCTTGAGAAAGTCATCTTCCTTTCCACATCCATGGACAAGTACTATGCCAGAGCATCTGCATTCGCAATTCATCGACCGAGAAGAAATTATTTGTTATACGAAAATACCATATATGTTTTCATTCAATAGTCAACACAGTTATATTATTAATTATGACTTTTTCAACTTTTTACTAGCAATTATTTCATTTAAAAAAAGTATCAGTAGTAGCATTAACGAAAAAGCATATTTTTCCCAAATCCGATTTATCCCATTACAGATTTATTTAACGAGCAACACAACTAGGATTAAGATTAATGTTAATTAGCGACCCTTTTGGCTGAGAATATACAAAGGATATTAACGTGCTAAACGTAAAGAAATCTTTTTAATTTATATAATGATAAATAATTTATCTTACATATGAAAATGTATCATTTTCTTCTATGAATTATTCACGTTTTATATGTAAATATATACACATAACTATATACACATTCACCTAAATAAGCTTCTCGAAATGTTCTCGTTAAATAGAAAACAACTCTCCCTTGTACGTAATTCGAGAACGAACGAACGAACGAACGAACGAACGAACGAACGAACGAACTTTACGAGCACTGGACATCAGAGAAACCATTACGTCTGCGTATGTTGTCTATGTGAATCTGTTAGCTCAAGCTTTATACATACACACACACATATAGATATACTCATATACTTGCCATCAAGAGTTAGGGGTCGTACAAGTAGTACGAAAGAGAGTGAGCATGCAATCCCTATTGAGAAAGTATTGCCTAGAACCTTCACTACTTACCACTGTCTTTTATTCCTTCCAATCCCCTTTCCTCCCCTACACCATCTTAAGCTTCGAATTGCCAGCAGGAAAGTATCTTTTCCTTAACTGGTCGATAGTGAATTTCAGTCGATACACAGTAGCCTACCGAATAAGGTTCCTATAACTATGTATTTCTTTTTATATATTTGCTTCTTTTCGAGATCAACGTTTTTCCCTTTTTTTTTCTTTTATTCCATTCTATTCTATTTTTCTCTTCTCTTCTTTTCATTTTTCTTTTTTACTTTTCGTTTCTTTTCTTTTCTTTTTCTTCTTTGTACCGAATCGATACGGCTATTAGACGGTTATCTCAAAATAATGAGATTTTATTTCCCTGCTGGAGATTTCTGTACTATTTTTACGATATTGGCGAGTAAGTAGATCATTGGCCTTCCCTTCAATTTTTGTTCGTTTTTCTTTCTTTTTTTTTTTTTTTACCGATTGATACGTACAATAACTCTGTTATCGATATTTTTCTAGTTGTATGGTTTTGATGCCAATTAAAAATAACAAAAAGAGAAATGGTAAGAAATAGTTATAGATCAAATGAAAAAGATAGAACGCGAATTTTGTACATTTTAATTAATCAGTAAAATCTTTCGCGTAATACGATGAAAAGATTGAAATATGTAAAAAGTGTAGAAGGTAATTATTTGTTTTTTTGTTATCATCAATCGAAAAGTATAAAATCAAGTCAAAATGTTCATAGAAATTATAACATAATCCATGTAGTATCAACCAAGGAAGATAAACTTTTACGAAGAACTCGTTTAATGACATTTTTTCACTTGACTTGATTCCTTTTGTCTTGCTTCTTGTAATAGAGTAAGGTTATTCTTATTCTTAGCTCTTCTTCTTCTTCTTTTTCTACTTCATTCTAATCGTAGAGATCTTTCATGAAATTCACCTTGGACGTAATAAACTAGATTACAATCCTATGGGATTACTCTTTGCATAGCTAATTGCACATTTTTCACTAACACGTCAGTCGGATTTATTTAAATATAAAATTTCAATTATAGGAAATAATTTATCAGATATATAATATATGGATAAATCAATAAATACGATTATTAATTATGCAACTTTTAGTTCACCTTAAATTCCTTAAACTTAAATTAAATATATTGTTCACAAAAGTGGATTGTGTAATAAATTAACGACAATGAAAGAATGAACACGAAATTGAATCGTCACGTTAGAATTTTAATTAAATGATTAATAATCTATGAATTTATTATACTTGTTTATAAATCGATACGAAACCGTGCAATATTAATTGTTTAAAAAACACTTTAATAATAAGTTGCTTGAAGAAATTCAAATGAATAAACGAATGCACGTTGCATAATGAATAATTGGTGTTTATTGACTTATTCACACATACCCCGAACTAAATTATTACTTGTATTATAATAACAATGAAAATTCGAGAATAAATAATAAAAATTCAAATTAACTTCGATCGAGAGTCAAATGATATTTTAAATCGTAAATAAATTTCAATATAAACAACCCCTTAATGAATATTCTTTTGAGCTTGTAAAAATGCAATGGCCTATATTTAAAAAAAAAATAGGAAAAAAAAACTGACGTTGCATTTAGAGCATCCTTAGTACGATCTATAATCTTTGAACGTGTAGAAATGTTGGATGGTCTTTTGCGTGGAAGTTTACTGTACAAACGGTATTATCTCTTCCATACAGCGGTGATCTCTCGTAAGGGTCAACGTGAGATAGAATACTCATTTGGATTTATGACTTAAAGCGAACCCGCGTATCATCAGACTTAAGGGGTCGACGAAATTCCAAAAGTTGTCTTCTTCCTCTTATTCTCTTTCTCTCTTTCTGTCTCTGAGAGAGCCAAAGTTCTCTTTTCTTAAATATGAGAACCTAAGAACATAGAATTTCAAAACTTATACAAAAGGAAGGAGAATAAATTTATGGAAAATAATTTGAGCTAGCTCACTTGAAATATGAATCTTTCTTCGGAGAATATTTAACCCGAGACTTTCATTATTTTTAATACGTTCAAAGATAAATATTAAATATAGATACGCGTGTACGATTTTAGACGTGTAATAAGTGTGTCAGTGAATATTCCTAGTAAAAGCCATTCCATCTCGTTTCATTTTCATCCTTGAACTTAATGAAAAATTCTTAATAAATATTTTTATAAGATACATTTTAAATAAGACAAAAATGTAACACAACGATGATTATTTTATTCAATCTCATAGTCCATATTGTTTGTAGACCAATATTTTTATACGTTAAATATGAAGAATGTGGGGAGGAAAACGATTAAAAAAATAAAACGTACAATCAAACGGTACTTTCATTTGCCATCCTCGGGGGCAAGTGGGGAGGGGTTGACACGAAAACTGTTTTTCGTATTTTTTGTTTTTGTTTTCTCGCGTCATCGGATGGAACAAAAAACGAAACACACATCCAAACACACACACCTACACGCAAACGATAATTCTACAACCTACAGAATTTTTTGCGCGTACCGATGCTTTGATTTGCGAAACTAAAAAAAAAGCTAAAATTCTTTTCGAAATTAAAAACCGCAGTTTTGAAGAGAGGAGCACCCGTAATTGTTTTGTTTACGCGAGAAAATTATCGATCATGGAAATAAGGGAAGAAAATAAAAATAGTGTGAAAAAAAGTATACTACATCGTATCGCTAGCACTTCGTCTTCGGGTTTTTCCGATAACTTTTTTTAATTACCTCGTATCGTTTCATAATGGAGCTATCGAATATTGATTCGCATAACATCGAAAAAACAAACCAACGTTATCTTTTCCATACTTTTTTTCACCAATTTCGTTCTCTTCCAATTTTTATTTTTTTTTCTTTCTTTTCAAGACGAAGAATAAGTATGTAGACTTGAAAACGAGATACTAACTTTCATGAGAATTTTCTTTTTTTTATTTTTTATTTTTTTCCTTGATTGAAATTCTGGAAGTAGAATTTGTGGAATTTCTCTGCTATAATCTTGAACGACTGAACGAACGATTGACAATTTCTTATCTTTCCTTTTATCTTTCTTCCTTACTTTCTTTCTTTTCTCTTGATTTTGCACTTCATTGATTTGCAAGAGTGTAGTATCCAGCAATGTTCGACATAGTCTATCTTCATTTTACCAACGAATTTCCTAATTATATGAAATTTCAATAACCACGTACAACTTTCTTCTTCGACCATTCTCTTATCTACTATCTACCATCATCCTTCTTCTTTTTTATTTTTTTTTTGTCTATTTTCTTTCTCATACTTTTTTCCTCTCTACATTTTAAATGCAAATCACAAAATTTTCCAAGAATCGCTAGAGAAAAATGTATGGAAAAATGTAAAAAATATTGTTTCTCCTTTCCGTCAACTATCTACGAAAATCCCATGAGTCCTGTCGTAAAAAAAAAAAAAAGAAAAAAAGTAAAAGGAATAAAGTTTCAATGTTATTTCTTTCGATAGAAGTACGAAATAAAAAAATAAAAAAAAGAAGGGTAAATTGCAGATTGCTTTCGTATTTCAGAAATATTGTTAACAAAGTCTCTGTCGGTTTATAGAATAAAAAATTCGCACCTACGATAAAAATAAAAAATCAGAGAAAGAAAGTAAAAATAAAGGGAGAGAAATCTTTTTTTATTTTTTAAATTATTGTTTCGTTGTAATAAAATTCCCAACCCTGTTTTGTTCAGAACGTACAGTTTGATATCGAAAATACTTAGAAAATATTCCATCAAATTTATTGTTGACTGTGTTATTCACGAATCACATGTTACCTAATAAAAAAGAAAAAGATAAAGTAAAAGAAAGGTCAGAAACGGGAGTATTAATTCAGAAAAGGTTTCTTGTTTTCCCTTTTAACATGAAATTCACCTTCCACGTATTTCTTATCATTGCACATATAAGTAGTGCAGACTGGGTAACTGCTGATATGAAAGCGAAGACAGACGCACGAACGTCCAGCTTTTCGATGTGGAAATAGCCAGAATACCATGGATTCCAAGCATATTCCCAAGGGAAGACTGAGCCTGAAGAGCAGAGATATGTAAGAAGAAAGAAAGAGAAAGAAAGAAATAAAGGAAAAAAAGGAAAATGGTAGTAAAAGTAGAAGGGCCAGGTTGGGTCCAGAATCGACCCTTATTTCGGTGATTCTTCAATGCTCTTGAATATCCTGGATATTCTTAACGGAGTGAAGGAAGAAGAAGAAGAAGAAGAAAGATGAGAAGGGAACCAAAATATAGAAGTACCTCTTCAGCAGCCGATTATATACCATGAGAACGATAAAGCGATTAGGAGAAAAGCTTCGGTGTATGCGAGTTGTAAGGAAAGACGATTCGAATGAAAGAGAAAGAAAGAGAAAGAGAGAAAGAGATGGTAAAGAGGTCGTGGAAATACAGAAAGGTTCTCCTCCTTATAATACTCAAAATGCCTTTAAATACGAAATACCACAGCCTCGATTATCCGAGATATGCCGCTAATACGCATTCTTCTCTTCCTTCTAGGTACGCTCACTTCCTCGCTTATTATCGCGTACTCACGTGTGTAACTGCCGCCATGTTTGCTTTTAATTTCTCTTAAGTATTTACTCGAGGTAACGGGGCTTTTCCCTTTTTCCTAGATATGAATTTCTCGCTATAATTCATGAACATCTTATCATCGTACCTTTATTCCACGTTAATTATCATCATTTTCTAGATACCTTGCACCCCTTAAAATGAAACGTTCTTTTCTTTGCTTTTTGGTTTTTTTTTTAAAGAAAATTTCTGGATGATCTATTTGTCAACAGAGTGTACATTGAGAACTCGTACGAAGGAAGATTAAGAAAGGTAAATTTGTTAGAAGGTACTATCCTTCTAATATATTACGTGTAAGAAATGAAAATTTCTTCGTGCAGCACGAAAAGCAATTCTAAAAAGAAAATGTCTCTTATTTTTTCTTATTTTTTGTTGTTTGTTTTTATTCTTGTTTTTATTCTTGTTTTTTTTTTGTTTTTTTGCGTTTTCCCTTTTTTTTCTTCTTCTTCCTCTTCTTCTTTATTTTCCTCGTTTAACGCTCTCACGATTTTCCGTAAATCGCCGTGACGATTTCAGTCACGTTTTTACAACGTTTTTACGAGTAGGTAGCGTACGTTATAAATTTTCGACGTAAACTTTTCCCTGCAAAATTGTGATGTCTCTCGCGAAAAAAACTGTTCCATTTTACATCTCGTGGAAATGAGTCGAGTAAAGGGATTTCAACGTGATTTATCATTTAATCCCTACCGATCCATTCTTCTCCGCTAGCCTCCACTCGTGAATTTTCCCTAGTTCGTGACAACAAAAAACAAAAAAAAAGAAGAAAGAAAAATATTTATTTATTACTTGGAAAATAATCAATTCGTTTTCCTCGTATCACGAACGACGACATACTTAGTCGTGTAATGTGAAATACTCGTAATAATAATGAAGACGGATACATAACTAAAATGCATACCATACATACATCAACAAACTTAAATATGGGAAACGTCATCGCATTTATATTCATTTATTTTTTCTTTTCTTTTGTAATTTACTTATTTAATGTTGCGTTTAGAACCAATTGCAGGATTATTAACGATCGAAGTATATGTTTACAGTTTATTATATACAGTTGAATACATTTAAGATATTGTAATAGATTTAGCATAAAATCTTTAAGCGTTTAGTTGTCCTTTTAGAATTCTAATTAAAATTTTTCTTGATACTTTCTTTTCTACAAGTTATATTACTTTTCTACAATAAATACGTAAAATGTTTTTACATAGATTTTTACATATCTTTATTTAACGAGAAAATGATAAAGTTTCAACGAGTACGTTTGTTCCTTAAGCATTTGTTAATACAAAGGAAGGAGTATACGAGAGAGAAACAGAGAAAGAAAGAGAGAGTGGTCTTTAATTAATTCACGATTTAAGACGAAGAGAAAGCAATTCAAAGCGGGGCATATTCGTAGTCGTGAAAGTTTGCCAAACGAAATACAGTGGGACGTCGATTATCCGAATTAATGCGGAGACTAAACGTTTTCGATAAATGAATTTTCGAATAATCGAATTGAGAGAGAAATGACAATAGATAATGTGCGGTATGGAAACAGGAGATATCCATTAATCTCTACGATATATTCTTATTACGTAAATCCAATTTTTCCTATCTCAAAATGATTTTTATTAATCTTATTATTATTTAATGTGGAATATATATTTTATCTTTCTCTTTCTCTCTCTCTCTCTTTTATTAAATCTTTTTCATATGAAATTCTACTGAATTTTTAAATAATCGATTCATTTATATTTCCTCTACTTATTTTATTATTTTATTCTCTCTTATAATCTACATTATAAAGAAATATGAAATCATAGAAAAGTGCAAATAACATTTTAATAAATAAATTCAATTAGGAAAGGTGCGACGGTGAAGATTTGATTCGAGCTAGTTCACTTCTATCGAACTTTTCTTCCATGAGTTTTTTTTTGCTCATGAAAGAAAGAAAGAAAGAACGAAGGAAAGAAGGAACAGTCAAGGACAGCAATACGCGCGTTGGGATTGAAAAATTCGAATAAAAAAACGTTTGGTTCGGCATTCCTAAGCTGAAGGGTATCGAAATCGATTTCTTTTACGAGCCGAGTCGTTCGCGAAGGAAAAGACGAACTCGATACTTTTTCCAGACTTTCACAACGATGTATGTATATATATATATATATATATATATATATATATATATATGCGAGTTCTCTTTCTCAGTTAAGATTTTTACTTATCGTGTACGGTTAGATTTCTTATCAGAATCTAACATTGGGGAAAAAACCACGATTCACTAACGAGCCGTTTATCGCGACTTGGGAAAAATTGAATTATTAAGGACGACGAAAAGGAATAAAATTTCGATTTTCGGTTCATCCACGAACCCGCTATGTGTACGAGAAAAAATCTGATGCACGTTCCAGATTAAATGTGCACGTACAAAGTATATACTACTCTGATATACTTTATATATATATTCATACTACACGTACCTACATGTTATTTGGACTTTCAACGAAAAATAAATAAACAAAGTTAAAAGAATGAAGAAAACTAAGAAGATGAAAAGAAAGCAACGAAAGTTATAACGTGAGGGAACAAAAAAATATATGATTAGTTTTTCTTATATAAAAATAATACTTTTTTTTAACGATCTTATCATGAGTTTTATATTGAAACCGAGAGAGGTACCTTTTGTAAAATCTTTGAAATGCTCTATGAGGGGGGATGGTAATTGGAAAGTTGATTTTCTATTTAATTTGGTGAAAATCATCGAACATAAGAAAACGATGATCAACGAATAGAAATTGGGAAATGAGTGAAGAGTGCAATTACAGTAAGGATCAGTTAAGGGCCTCGTGGTCAATGAGCAAGTACTTCAAATCCCAGTCTTTGAAAAACGATCTTGGAATTCGTAAGAGGAATACGACTCGTTCGTTAAAGATCGTTTTAACGATAGAACGTACATAACTTTAAACCATCTGGTATATTAATCCAATCTTCCTAACTTTAGTTGTTGAAAAGAAAGAGAGAAAGAAAAAAAATTAAATAACTTATAGTCCAGTCAAATTAGCATTTCGACAGGATGTTGCTTCGGCATCCTTGAGAAAAATTTCAGAGGTCGAGAATGTGGTTTACATTGAGAGATGCATCATGCGGTCGCTGAAAATCGTCTGGTTTTTGAAAGCAAAATCAAAATCAAAATGTGAAAAAATATCGGAAAGAAATCGTACTAAATAATAAGTTATTATTTATCGTCGTAAATAATAACTTATTACTAATTAAAAAAGTATTTCTATATAAAAGAGTTGAAAATCGTAATAAAAATAAAAATGGTTAGATGTAGGATTTACAGTGTACAATGTCATATTAAAAGAATGGAATCTGTAAAGCCTTAGATAACTGTTGGTGATTTAAAAGATCACACGATGCAACGCTAGGTTTTAAATCTCAACATCCTATTTTTTTATTGTAACCTATTTTTAACATTAATCTACAGGACACACAAATATAATAAAAGGAAAATGTTGTCCACGAATATTCGCATGGTCGGCATATCTTCAAACATACTACGATACTTTCTCATTACAGTAATCGTACGACAAAAATATGAAAAATGAGAATCTTGATAAATATTTGTACATCAATGATGTGTAAGATGTACTCGTTGCAAGGAAATAAATGCAGACATAAGAAAAAGGTTATGGTATTAATTAAAAAACGCGTTTGGAATAAAAGACCAAAAAAAAAGAGAGAAAAGGAAATAAAAACGATCTCTGTGATGTTTCGAAGCGATGCCTTTTAATTATTTTTTCTCCCTTCTCGTTTTTCACCCGTTGGATTGGGTGAAGTACTCCGCCTCTTCCCAAGGATCTTTTTCTTTCTCGTATCTTTAAAAACGTAGTCTATCGAATTTCCAACGATATTGCTTTTCATTAAACTTCTCTCAGACGCACGCACCAGTAATTGCGATATCTTTTACAGTAAACCATGATCGATCACACTATCATTAAAAACTTATTAATACGTCAATGCTAAGATTCGTTGGTGAGGTGTGGTACGTTAGTGGCTTTTTGTTCAATAGTGCATATACCTATCAACCTACCTGCTTACTTCCTACCTACCTACCTACCTACCTACTACGATCGTCAAACGGTAATGTACGTGAACTATTTCGACCGTTCGATATCGATAAAGGAATGTTCACCTTCAGCTTTTATTAAAGACCGACGCCATTGGTGTCGAATCACGTTGGTGAAAATTCTTGAAATTCCTGAGACTTCCCGTGTTATGGTAGATGGCTCGATGGTTCGCGTGTTCGTGCTTTCGAGCACTGACGTGATCCTTTCGTGCTTGCAATATCGTTTTCTACTTTCCGACTAGATACCTTATAAACTGTTAACGAAATTTCTTTTAACACCTTCTTACAGATCATGTCTTTATCTTATCAATTTTTATAAACATCTTCCTACTTTATATATTATTTTTCATTTTTCTTTTACGTTCCTAATAAATGTCACAAAATTGTCTACAATATATATATGATTAACATTTTATTTTATATGTTTTTATATTGCATATATATATGATATTTTAATATTGATGAGAGAAACGGTTCAAAGAAATTTACCTCGTTGCTGCTTTCCTAGTTACTATTCGACTGTATTTCGACTGTATTTTGACTGTATTTCGACTGTAATATATACGAGATGAGGATCAAGGTGACCGGGGTCCGGTCAGATATATGAAAATTAATAATTTTGTCAGAATTGATTATAAAATCGGCTTGCACGGATCGTCGGTAGCTCTCCAGGCTGGTAATATTTCTACTTTGCGGTGCATTAAATTTGTACCATCTGAATATATCGGCGTCCACACTCGGAAAACGTGTCCGTGTATGACTCCCCCTCGTCGACTGTTAATCCGCGTGGACGCTTTCTGCATAATGATTAATAAACAAGTCTCGAGCGTTCCACGTCCATTTAAACCATGCGACACTGATTAAATTTATCGTCATTTTCGTAACTGTTACGCATTCTTATTGTCAACGTTGTTTATATTTTCTATTATTTTTCCTTCCGTTTTATACATTGTTTATTTAAAAAAGAAAAAAGGGAAATTTGATTTTAATAGCATCTTTATCGTTTAACATAATATTCCTCGTCACATTAATATCGACAACTTTAATCGAAACTTTTTCAAAGATTTAAAGCTTTTATCTTTTTCGCGCCAAAACACTTTCTTATTTCCTTTACGGAAATAGGTCAAGCCGCTTTGCTTCTTACTCGAACGTAAGTTACAGCAACGGATTATAGAAAAACCGGCAAATATTTTTCACTTCGTCATATATTTGATATCCGTTAAATTTCAATTTATCTTCATCGTCAGAAGTAACGCTATCGGATTTCCTGGGATAAAAACTATTTGAATTTGGTGAAAATCGTTTGAGAGTTTGTAACGAGTCCTCGGAGGAAAATAATTTGATCTCAACGTCCGCGTGTAAGGATGTTATTTTTTAAACACGAGGTTTTTTTTTTATTTTCCTTTTGATGATAAATTTATATGTTATTCCGTTTTATTTGTATTTATTTATATAAATACTTTGAAGTATTAATAACTTACAATTATTAGAGCCGTCGTTTCGATTTTTCTATTTTGTGTATTATTTTATTTTTATTTCATTTCATTTTATTTTATTATTTAATCTTGGTTAGTACAGTTCGTTAATCTAACGTAGCAACGAGTTTATATATCCGAATGAACATGCTGCATAGTGAAACATTCAAGAGTACTAATCGGAATGTGGTCCTGCCCGAGAACTAAGCTCCTTCCTTTAAATTTCAAAAAGGACTATCGTTACCGATAATTATTTATTTAACCGCATCGAACGAGATGGGATTGCATTCCCTCGGTATTCTCATCTAATCAGTGTTCATTGCAGTCCACTTGCATGAAATATCTATTGGCAAACTATATCCAGCTATATTACAATTAATATTATTGTATTTATTTAATCTAACGGTATGTATATGCATATACATATGAACAGGATCAAACAGATTATTACAATTGTTATTTATTTATTCAATTAAAATTCGAGTATTTTGATTCGACAATATACAATGAAAAAAAAGAAAATGGTGATTGGGAGAAAAAGAAGGTTGATTTTGAAATGACTCTATTTTTAGCACATACCTCGCTCGCGTATTATTTTCACTTGGGCAAATAAAAAACAAAATGAAATATTGGAATCGAATGTCGATACCGGCTCGGATTATTTAAACACAAATTTAATTGTACTGTTTGTCCAGCGTATACGAGCATCGAATATCAGGAACTATTGCACATTTTTCGAACATGCAATGAGATAGATAGATAGATAGGTAGATAGATGTAGCAATGCGAAAGCGTGTTTCAAATTCGCGAAACGCAATCGTCCTGTCGTAAGCGATTCTCGTTTGACAGCGTCAATGTGCGAACTTCCTGCGACAACGTTTAGCGGTTTTGGTATAACGCGTGTTACGCTTTGAAAATTTAGTCACAGCAGCTGGATTGCCTCGTTTTGAGGATTCAAGACTCAGTCCACCGAGATACATCCGCTCTATGGAACTTCATTCTATCGAGTTTAATTGCTTCATCCTACCGTTTCGCCTCGTCATTATCGTTAGGCTAGCTTTCCGAGGTGGTGACTACTTTACAGAGAACTACAAACCCTAATAGAACATTACGAATTTCTCAATAAATTCAAACCAAACGATAAACTAGCTCGATGATACTACCTTCTCGTAGAAATTTTTCATTTACGATTAATATAATCATTAAACAATATCGTTGTAATTTTTTTCTAAAATAAAACATCTATTTTTTAATAAAATTTCTTATAGGTTCCACAAGCGTTTATATTTGGATAAAGTTTAAAAAAATAAAAAAGATGAATAACATAAATTCGCAGTAATAATGGAAAATAATGTGGTCTTAAAGAAGAATGCATGAAAGCTTTTTAAGATGAACCGATTTTAATCTCTAACCAGGTTTCCCTACGGGTTAAAAGTTAGCTATTTTATTGGTCATAAAAGATGTAAAGGGGGGTACGTTTTATCGGCTTTTTTTATAAATTTCGGATTATTTGTGAATTTAAAGAATTTCGGATAGGAACGTTCTTTGGTTTTAGTAAAAAAAGTGTTATAAGGAATCTAGGTCACATTGGACTTATCGCGTTGGAACGATCACCATTTTTATCGATTGAAGTACACGGAAGGTGCATTCTCTCGTCATGTTACTCTTACATCTTTTTGCTCTATCTACGTCACCGTTGATGAAAAGTGTCAGCGCTACGTCGATACTCTCACCTAACCGCTAAACCGAAAGGTCCTTCATTTTTAATTTCCTCGCGCGTTTGCGCGAACTAAAAACCGTCACGTCTCTACTCTAACCAGAACAATGATTTTCTGCATGGAGATTATTTCATGGATTTTTATTATTATTATTTTTTTTTCTCCCTTTTTATTTTTTTATTTCTTTTTTTTAACGTCATACCTTCGCGGCAAAAATATATATGATTGAAAAAGTCCATTGCGAGCGGCTCCATCCTGCTAAATTGTAGTTTAATATTTTCTCTCCAAATATATTCATTTAAAGTAACGTTACGCGGCATGGTCAGTTCAATTTGATTTAATCCAGTTATTCTACAGGAGCAAAGTAGTCAAATGTTCGATGAAAAAATATCCTTATAAATGAGTTATTTTTCATTTAGTTTAATTAATTTGATATTACTCGTCAAACGTATGATGAGATATGTTCTTTATCGTATTAATGAGAAAATTATTTGTGCAAAAATTCTATTACGAAATGATTTCAACGATGTTGAAAAAAAATTCTTTAAAAAAAAAATTAGGAGAGAAAGAGAGAGAGAGAGAGAGAGAGAAAGAGAGAGATAAATATAAAACGAGATTGAATATATTCCAGATGACGTCATTTTGATTCGTTTGATCTAGATTTTCATTTTATTCGCAGGAACGATATCGTACCGCTTACAAATCGTCATTTTAATATCATGCATTTTGTAGAATACAGCATGTGGACCGAAAGAAGTGATGGTTTGGTTGGTGGAGGTTGCTAGAGGTTGGACGATCGACATACCCGGTGGCACCGTCGGTGGTTTTAACCTATGGGGTTGTACGGGAATGGTCCATCGTGGTCTGCGGGATAAATGGCCCAGCTCACTGGCCGCCATTCTACGCGTTGCCTATTCGGCTCAATAGAGCATTTAAATGAATTAAGCCAGAGCGCAATATAGAAATCCGGTCGACTTCCCATTTCGCTCGAATTTTAAAGGATGAAATTCAATAATTCATATATAAGAAGAAATATCTCCGCGTATTCGTTAAATTCCCAATAATTAAATTGGTTTGTTAAAAACGATTTTCATTTGAATTTCATCTAAACGAAATGGGGGAAAAAAGAAAAAGATAAAACGATGTGTTAAAAATCGACGAAATTGATAGTCACGTCAGCCTTAAAAAAAAAAATTAAAGCTTTTCACAATTATTATCGCAGAGAAAAAATAATTCATATTGTTGTTCGAAATTTCGCACGAATCATTATTTTTTAAATTCACACACATACACATACACACCCAGAGACACATCTACGTGAACATTTGAAACGTTGAACACCATTTCTTTCTTTCCTTTCATTCCCATTGAAGGCTCACATAGAGGAAAAAAACTTTCTTCATAATGTCGGTGAAAGATCAATTCCATCTTCTTGACATATCGAAAGGCAAGTAATCGGTCTATATGTCAAGCTTAGGAAAGACAATACGTTGGAAGTTTTTTTTAACCGGTGATATTTTTCATTCGTACGAAGGATAGAAAGGCACCGGGGATAGTTGAAGGTTACACGAGTATGTATAATGGTCTGACGAGAAGAGTCAAGTCAGCGGTGGCTATTGTCAGAAGGGAATGGAAAGAAACGAGAAAAGGTGGGGGGATAAGAAAAAAAATAAAAGAGAAGGAAATAATATGATTTATTGGGAGTGCCTGTTTTGCAAAACTTTTCAAATAAATTCAGACGATCTAGCCTTTATTCGAAGACCAAGCGCCTCAAAGCTCTACTTCTTTTTTCTCTCCTCTTCTTCTTCTACTTCTTCCACTTCTTCTTCTTTTTCTTTTTTTCCTTTTTTCTTTTTTCCCTTCTTCTCAAAGATCAGAGTCATATCACGAGGAGCGATGGAACACGTACATTTATTGCGACATAATAAATAAATTTTCGTTATTCGTGCGAGAAGGAAAAAATATAAATCCAATGGGATTCGTCGAACAAAGAAAGCGTAACAACGTGAAAAGGACGAATAACGATGGGGTCACGGGTTGGGAGTCACATACGTTGAATTTATCGAGATATTGTAATCTCTCAGAAACGTTTTAAACGAAATGTTTCTTTACTTTTTTTCCTAACGTAGAAAAAGATTAAACGGGTGGTACATCTATTATATTTATAGCACCGTTGGTGCACGAAAAGAAGAGTGTTTTGCGTGAAAAACTGTCCAACATTGTCGATAAATATCGCGAACAGTTGCGATCGATTTTGTTGATAACGTGGAAAAAGGAAAAAGATTAAGAGAGAGAAGAAAAAAAGTATAGACTAAAAACTCAAAATGATGACAAATAGAATTTCAACGACAACGACGACGACGACATCGGTCTCGAGTGGTTTTTTCTCGCCTAAATCGAACGAAACATTTATGCTATACTTTTTGCCAACGCGTATTTCAGAATTTCTCTACGTGTAAGAAAACTCGTACCACGATTTGAGAAACTCTATAATTTTCAGTTATTTCTTTTCTATTTGAAGAATAATAAAAAGTAAATCATCCATTTGCATTTTTCGGAATTATTAACCACCTAGGTCGTGTAAATATATTCCATAGTAATTATCGGTAAAGGAAAAAAAATAACGATTATTGCCCGATTCGGTATAATGTCGTGAAAGTAGGTAGAAGAAGAGTATAAAGCCGTGGAAGAGGAGAAATACCGGGGTTTACGGTACGGCGAGTTTCGAATCGAGTTATAAAATGGAATTCTCGGGGACCTGGCCGTGTCAAAAAGCAGTTTAGGAGCATTGAATACTGATAAGGGTGGCGCGTGGGGTTCCTTTGGGGATTAGTCGGATGGATTTGACTGCCATTGCTGTTAGTAGGAGACCGATAGAAAGAGAAGAGATTGAGAAGAGGAATGGTGAGAGAGAAAGAGAGAGTGAGAGAGTGGTGAGAAGAGGAGGTGTCAGTGTAGGGAATGAAAACGTGGTCGTAGTGGTGGTGGTGGTGATGGTATGGGGAGAGAAGGGAAGAGAGAACGTAGGAGAAGAGGGTGTGGGGTGATGTTAGAGCAGTAGCCGCTGAATCGAGCCACGAGTGGTCCCGACAATCATACTATCATAGAGGCGATGATGTCCCGCATACTGAACAGCAACTCATGGCCATCCTGTGCATATTAATTGCTAACAGGTTCTGTGCCGTGTGCTTGCCACGCGGATTCCCACTGTACGAGGAGGTGGAGGTTGTGTCGTGAAATCGTCTAGCGACTTCGTCGAATATTATACTCCAGAATCGCAATAACCGCAAGAAGGTGGAGGAAGATGATTCGTTCTGTGTTATTCTCATAGCAAATAGCTCCACCGAGTTGACGTTCAACCTCAAAAACGGTGAACGGTTCTCTCGCGTGTTAGACTCGTAAAAAAGTAAAGGTTAGGGGGTGTGGATAAGGTTCGATGTATGTGACACGGTAACGGGTAGTATTGCTTGCTAGCAGTGGTGGTGGGTGATCGGAATAGTAGTAGTAATAGTAGTAGTGGTGGTGTTGGTGGTGGTGGTGGTGCCGCGGGGAGCCACACCGTAATTCCTGACCACCGTCGCGAGATTGCCCATTGTTTCGCCCCGCTCGTTTTCGACGTTCCAAAGCCGTTTTCATTCGTTCGCCCAGCTCCGCCTCTCTCGTTCGTGCGATTTCTGCGATACACGTTGAAAACGAAAAGGAGGAAGGGGACGGTAGAGGAGGCGGCAGGAGGGTAGGAGGGCCAGGGTGCCAACTCGAGAATCGAAATTTTCAAACGGTTGTCCATTCGTTCGTGACGTTCTACGTGTTAAAAGTTTGGTAATATATTTCTTCTTTTTTCCTTTTTTTTTTTATCCATTGAAATAGCCGGAATGTAGATTTATTCTTTTTTTATTTCTTTTCTTTCTTTCCCCTTTTTTCTCCTATTTTTTAAACTTTTTTCCTCACGCCAGTATATTTCTTCATTGGTCGTTGGTGCCAAAAGTACCAAGGATATAGAATAGAAATTTTCTAACTATCTTAAAGCTATGTTAAAATCTATTTTTATTTTGTCCCCTTTTTTGCAATGATTAATTTAGTTTTGTAAACGATATAAAAACTTTTCAAATATTCTCGTTTAAATTCTTTTCACTTTGCATAGTAGATTTTATATCACGGAAAATATCATTTTCTCGTGGATCGAACGTTTGCTGCTCTTCTCTCTCTCTCTCTCTCTCCTTCTCCCCTTCCCCTACGTTCCTGCTAGCTCCCCCTTTTTTTGAAAATTAAAAAAAATAAAAAAAGACTGATTGGCAAAACGCGACAGCTATCAAATATAGTGCGCTCTCTTGTAATAAAAAAAAAAGAACGAGAGAGAGAGAGAATGAATGAAAAACAAGGGAAAAAGAGAAAAAAATTGCTAAATCCGCGATCGCACTCTTAAACGACGATATCGTAATTCAAAGTGCATTAAAAAGATTGGCCAACCGTGCGCTAGCGAGCTTTACTGTTCCGTGATTACGAACATTCGAACAGCAGCTGGCACGAAATGGTGTTCTCATGCACAGGACGTTTGGCTTTCGATGCTGAGGGAGGGATGTCCAAATTGGTACACATGGAATCGTTTCGACATAAAGTCTATCCAATCTCGTACTGGGCACAAACACTGGCTTTAACTTTATTGCAAAATATGCCTGTGGTTTATTAAACAAAAAAGCAAGCCTATCCTTTTTGAAAGTACAATAGTATACGCTTTTTTTTATCGTATTTAACAATAAACCCGCATCAGTTAACTCTTCCTTTTACTATATATACATAATCTAAATTAATCTATTGTTAAATCCATTTGTGTGTTATCTTTCTAATTACATTTACAACATATTTACTCGCGAGCCCTTTTGTTGTATTATTTAGTTAGAATAATTCTAATAACGGTGTTACAAACGCATCGTAAATGCGTATTACGTGTACACGTATAAATGCGCAATATCATAACGTTAATCAACGAGAATTGCTGGTTACGTAATTGTAATTACTTGCTAGGGTATAAATGTGCCTACGTAGTACGAATTTAAAGCACACCCGCTCGTTATGCGCTTTGTATTATATGTGCAATTCATGATCTCCTGTCGTTTAAAGTAACTAATTTCTATTTTATTGAACAGGGATTTACTTTTCTCTGTTTTATAAAAATCAGGTTATCCGAAATCGAAAAATAGTCATCAAAAAAAAAGAAGGAAGAAAAATAACAAACGAATTGTAAATTGATTCGGTCAAAAGTGTTAGAAACGAGGTCACCGGCTAGGAGAGACAATCAGTGACATCGATGAATGAAATTCGTCAACGTCGATGGTTACGAACAGCCGGAGAAATTCGTTCGGTAGGTGGGCAGGTGGTTCCGCTTGAATTTGTTTCGTTAAATGATCAAACAGACTCATAGAAATGGATAACGATTGGTAGGAGTAGAATGTTCTACACATGGGCAAAGTTAGCTCATTCGACTGGACTAATTCAAAGTGACACAAGTGGTCCGGTCAGCGGTCCCGCCTCGTTCCACCCTGGCACACAAGTCGATCCAATGAACTTTGATTCTCCCTTAAAACTTTACCTAGTTTATCTCGTACTTTGGCTTCTCGTCCTTCCTGAAAAAAATCCTTTAGATTTGACTGTATTTTCTTTTTTTTGTTTTTTTTCTAATTAATTTTTTTCACTAACGTTAATTACAAGTTTTACATTCGTATTTAACGCTCCGACTATCTCCACCTCAAATAGATTTTATCCATCCATTTTGTAAGAGGAAATATATACTCGTGTTTCTTTTACAAATTCTCATTTATGGTTCCTAATTACCAAGCTTGCGATACGAATGAGAAAAGGAGTGGTGGAAAAGGGGAAAGTAACGATGATAACTAAGGGTAGGATTTGGTCGTTTGAATCGTTCCGCATTAACGTTTGGCCAATTTTCCGATGATTTCATTAAGCTACGGAATTTCACGATTCGTTTGAGTGTGATTTTATACCTTTTGATGATTCCTTCGAGGTATTAGAGAAAGACTGAAGCAAACTAACTACAACGAAACGGTACAATTAATTACACGAACCGAGAAACTATATTGTACATTTATTTTCAACAATTTTGATTCGTACAAGTTAATATCTATATTTGTTTAATCAAAAAATAATGTATTCGTTATAATAAGATTAATACTTAAACACCTATATGTGTATATACATCTATGTGAAAACTAACGAAATAAATTTGGAAAATGATCGTTTAGAACAGAGGTTATTATTCTATTCTCGATTAATATTTATCAAAATTAATCGTAGAACAATACTCTGATTGGTATTGAATAAAAAAAATAAAAATAAATAAAAAGGTAAAACAGATTTGTAGCGTTGCATAAAAATGCCAGTTATTTTAGCATCAATAATGAAAATAATAAAATTCAATAATGAAAAAATCCTGTCGGCGATTGAACTCTCTTATCGCAACGTATAAACCATGAAATATGTTAGAATATTCGATTTCATCTGAACGAACGCAGAGTCGACTCTTTCAATCGTAATTTCAATCTTCCATATCCTTTCTATATAAAATTCTTAACGTATAGAACTCTGTTGGATGCTTTGTCGACCCCCAATGTAGAAGTGTACGATAGAAAGAAATAAAGAGAGATAGAGAAAGAGAAAGAGAGAGATAACATTTGTGTGTCACGTGTAAAAGTGGGACTTAAAAGTTAGCATCATTTTGCATTGGGTTCTATCCGAAGAAATGCGCTATTTGAAATCCCATAGCACCTTCTTTCCAGCTACCACCTTTGCATCCGCTTTTTTCTCTGGCACGACGCAGAATCCCCCTAGGAAAAGCGTGCCAATAAATTTTTATTGCTACTTTATGATGATAACGTCGCACTGGATACCGGTGAACCGATCCGTTTTAGTATAATGGCGTCGTAAATCACACTCCACGATAACTAGACCGTATTATCGTGCTACCCTCCATGTAATTGAGGATTCCGCCTTGATGGATTTTTTCCGCGACAGCAAAAATCCTGATGGTCTCATTTGACTGTAGGTCTTTCCTAACCGTTTCGATCCTCTCTTTCGAATGAGACCGACTTTCTTTCCGATCGAAACCTCATAAAGATAAGTGAAATCAAATAATTCGTTACGGTGAATTTGTCGTCGTTAAACTTATCGCTAATAAGATATTTAAATACTAATGTGTAATATTTGTGATATGAAATTATTCTTTGTTGCTCGATCGTTTAATTAAATGTTATTATTTCTCTCTCGGTAACTGGAGTAAGAAAAGGAACACAATTTTTGTAAAATGTTATTTTCTTTTACGACCTCGTTAGGTGTACTTTCTTTTTTTTTTTTAAATCATTGCTTCCTATAACACAGGGTTCCATTTTCACGCGATTAACTGTATTTGTTAATTTCTAGGAAAGTGTGTTAGCAAACCTGGAATTAATAAGGCCAGCTCCCATAGGTACGCTCAAAAATAGCGACAACGTTCGCTCGTTACCGGTACGAAAATCGATATCACCTCGAACATGCGACGTGTCCTGCCGTTGGTGGTCCATCTCCAATCAATCCTGACAATTAATAGCATTCGCACTGTTGCCAGTGAAAATCACGCTCGGTTGAATATTCGACGCACTTAACGTTTCATTGCTCGTGGTCGAAGTTTGACGAGCGAAAGCACCAATAATTAAATGTGTGTATTGGGAAGTGTTGCACGCGCTCGCGCCCACACGCCGTTCGTTCTCTCATTCTATACGTCACTCACGATTTTAGAATACAGTTCATGCGCGTATTTCAACATGTAACATAAAATTAGAGAAATTGGAAATCTATAAGTATGCGACTAAACACGATACCAGGTTATCGTACAATATCAACTATGCAATAATCACGCTCGCTTGTTTATTTTCCATCTCTAAAAATGATAATTTTATAAACACCTTTTTCAATGAACCATAAATTATTTAACCAATGGTAATATAAAAATCGATCGATTTCTCGATAGATTAATTATTTTTTTATTTAAAACATAATTATCCGAATGATAACAATTAATAAGAAATGAATAGGAGATATCATTAATTATATATATAGTATATACGATATGATAAATTAGATAAAACTTTTTGTACCCACGTTTGAGCATGTTTATGCAAACTACAAGTGCACTTACGTATATATAATACATACATTTATGCAAGAGAGGAATATCGTGTCGTAGTTATGCTCGAAGATACAAGTGACTCTCATAAATATGTATGGCACGTCTCTAGTTGTGTACTATAATTATTTTACATAATGTCATTATTCCTATAATTAATAACATTTTTAATTAATTCGAAGAATATATATATATATAATTTTTTTTAATTATTATTTACTCGACTCTAACTTACAATTAGAGAAAAGTAAAATCGTTTAAATGTTTCAGAAAAAAAAAACAAAATATTATTTCCTGTACATCATCGATACAAAGATTTGCTGGAGTATCATTTTTTTGATGATACTTTATCATAAAGATTTCTTCATAAGTTTGAAAGTAGATGATGACAACATTCTCTCGGTAGAATTGAAAAACGTAATGAAAGACTTTAGTAAAGATTCTATGAAAGTTGCTTGAATAGGTTTCAAAAGATTCCTCTGGTCGTTCTCCTTCATGAACGGTGAGAGGTACGATGGTCTTAAAGCTTCCAAGACGAAGGTTTTATCCGAGTCCTGATCTATGATGGCACTCGGAGTAGTCTTATCCATCAGGCTTTTACCGCGGCACGGTAAACCTAGTTTGACTCGAACCGACCACTATGAGAGAATCCTTCTTATTTGTTCCTGACGAGGCAACCCGATGAAAACGTATGTCGTCCGTAATCCGAGACCCTTTCTCTCAACGATAACTAACGCTGTCTCTCCCTCCCCTCCCCTCTCCCTCCACCAAGATACTCTTCGAACAATTTATATTCGTAATTTATACTAAACCAAAATCTCTGATTCTACTTCTGTTATAGACGTTATTCTACTCTAACACGATTCGATAACGTCTTCTTTTGGTATCCTTTGACCTTTACACATTCGTCACTTGATATCTGATCTTTTAAATATTTGGATTATAGAATAGTAGGAAAGAACAAATATTTCATGGTTAAAAAATATTTTACATTTTTAGAATTAACTTATCGAATATTCAACTCTCTCATAAACTTAATATTATAATTTTAAGATTCTAATTATTATATATATTTAAATATTATTATAATATATAAATTATTTAAGAACATTAAAAAATAAATTATTTTAAGTATTAGCAAAAGAAATTAATGAAAACCGTCGATCAATGTCTATCGAGAAAAATGATAAGCGATGTCCCGCATCGTAGGGAGACACAGAGATATTAATGGTTAATCTATTAAATGATAACGTCTTATCAGATGACGAAGACGAAGACGAAGATGACTAGGACGAGAATGAGGTCGAGGACGAGGACGAGGACTACGACGACGACGACAATGTCGACGATGAGCTCTAACAGGTGTCAAATCGTTCTTACAATTAATTAATTAATTAACGTCTTGTACTCTGGATTGAGTTTAGAATTGGACAACTCTTGGAAATCGAACTTGCCAATAATCACCAACACCATCAACTGCAATACGACCATTTCATTCTACTACGATTATATCTCTTTCCTGTTTCTTAAACACGAATTACTTGATAATAAAGAAAAAAGAAAATAGATAGAGATGGAGATAGAATGTATGAAACAAAAATGAAAAGAATAAAATGAAGATAGAAGAGAAGAGAGAAAAGAGAAGACGGTTGAGAGAGAGTAGAAAATCGGCACCGGATTATCCGAGAAAATTGACTGCTAAAGGGAACGAACGATTGAAAACGATCCCAGCCGGAGGAAAAATGAAATCGTTTTCTTCGCGGTAAGCGAATCCTTTGCACGACGCTTTCCCAAACTGCAAGGTGGATAGCGAAAGTGGGGGAAGAGGGGACAGAGGAAGGGTAGTGGCGGGGTAAAGAAGGAAGAAGAGAATCTTCGCTTCGTTTCCACGTGAAATACGATCGAGAGCTCACTGACTCGCACGGATACGGACCGGAAACAGAGCCTGCACTTTTTCTACTGCTGATCTGCATTCTTCTCCGAGATCCCATTTCCTCGGCAGACCATCTGAGAAAGATTTCTCCTCCTTCATTCTTCTTCTTCTTCTTCCTCCTCCTCCTCTATCTCTTTTTTTTTCTTCTCTTTTCTTCAACTTATTTTATATTCTTTGAAAAGTTGAACTTATTTTCTATCAAAATATTTTCATCGTACGCGTTTCTTCTCTTCGTGGTGATTCAAAGTTTGAATCTTGGATTTTATATTTCTTCTTCTTCTTTCTTTTTTTGTTTTAATGTTACTAGAAAAATGGGCTTGCAATATTTCATTTATATACTAAATGGAATTTATATATGGAGATACTTTAATTTTGAGGAAGGGGGAGAGAAATAAATTGGATCATTTAAGCTTTTGTTATTTGTAAATGTAATATAAGGAAGTACTTGCTCCCTTTTCTTAGGTTTACTAAAGAGGAGAGTTACGTTCGATGACAAGCATAACGCGTAAAGGCTCTCACTAAGATTGTAATTAATCCTACGATTTAAGCTTCAGTAATTTATGTCCTTCCGTCCAAACCGTGCCCTGCTGGCATTTCTCTTCGCGTAAATCACGGTTGCACCTTAAACCCAAGAACTAACGTTCTTAGGACGTTGAACCGATTCGAGAACCTTTGTTTTTCACGCCATTAAAATCGTTTATTAAACTTATCCGAAAATCCGTGCCTTGTTCTTAAGAAAAAATATCTTCTTTTTTCTTTTTTTTGCAAAACTATTAAAAATATTTTGATTGACGTTTTAAAACGAGTTAAATAAAAATAATCTCTCGGTATAATTTGTTAAATTAATTATTATAATCCCCAATGTTCGAAGAAAACACAAATTCCATGTGTACTTTTGCATATAAGGCTCTTAGCTTAAGAACTAGGGTTAAAAATAAATGAAAACAAAAAGGAAGTTTTCCGTCTGAAGAGGAAAAGAAGAAGAAGAAGAAGAAAAGGAAGAAACAAAAAAGAGGTGGGAGGAGAGGGGGCGTTTACTCCAGTACCATTCGTGCGAATACCTACAGACTGCTTGCTTTACTCTGGTGAAACCTGCAAAAAAGCAAGTCGGTCGTTACTTCTCCCTGACTTATGCGTCCTTTATGCGAGCTTAACACTACGTTACGCAACATGCGAAAACTAACGAGCATGTTTTTGCGAAAACACCGCACCAATGTCTACACAGTGAAAATGCAACGTACTGGTAAGAAACTGTAACATTAACATACGTTACGTGTATTTTAAAGGATAAAGTAACTTAAACCTTCTAACGAGATATATTTCGCAAGACTTACTTTAAGCTACCCTTTCTTTCCCTTTTGTCATATAAACGATCAAACGTTAGCAATTAATTTCTCAATCTTATCTCGTTAAATAATTAATATTTTATTTATTTCCATAGGTGTGTATATGTTTATATAAAATATGATATATTTCTCGAAGAAACGTCTATAAAACTATAATCGTAAAGAGAAAAATGAGGGGGGTGGGGAGAAATAGAAAAATAATAATGAAGCGACGTTTGTTAAATTAAGAGAGGTCAGTTATAGTTTTATCTTTGTATTCGGACGAATTATTCATTTTTCGAGTTAGCATTTTCTCCAGTAGAATTTCGCACTCGTGCGAAAAAAAGCGACATAGCTGGTGGCCCTTTGAAAATTTCGGATAATGGACGAAGGCAACGGTGCGTAAAGCTGAAAATAATGTCCGACTGATGGCTTGTGAAAAATAAGGTAACCTTTGGTAACCCATACAGTACATTTAAGTTGCTTGCTTTAGATAACGCCTGCGTTGCCTTTAATTGAACTTACTCTTACTTACTTAGCATTATCGTACGAGGCTACCTCTAACCATCATCCATCCTTTTCTTTCCCAATGGAATAAAGTTTCCACTTTGCATTTTCACGTTTTATTTCACCGCGTGCTTTCATATTCCCTTCCGATATTCTCAGTTGAGTAATTAAAATTACCGGTAATATCACCAGCTTGAAACCCCACGAATGTAGGATGTAACCTAAGTGCCATTACGAGACTACGAAGTTTACAAGAGTTTTGAAGTTGCTCCGTTGTGACCTGCAATTTCTATGATTCGATACAAAGACTATTCATACCCGTTCATCTTTTCAATTTTATTCGAGAAACTAAAGAATACCTTTTCTGTATTTATCTTATAATTACATTCTTTTTCATCCTACCCTAATTATAATATTACATTTCATTCGTCTTGAAAAAGTTTCACATTTTAGCAAACTCTCTCTCTCTCTCTCTTTCTCTTTCGTAAATAAAATCTGTATTATTAATAATTATCAGAAATTCGTAAAGATTTGTTTTATGGTATCAATAAAACAAATTGAAAATTGATATCTCGATAACAATGGACTCCTAATTTCCTGACCGCGACGAAATGAATAACATTGACAAAATTTCATTCGGCTAACCTAACTCAAGCGAGGGTTCCAACTAGCTGAGATTGCATTTGCAACTTAGCCATACTGTCAGCTCGTACTACTTAGAAACAGATACAGATAGAACATCTGTAGAAAGCATTAGAAGGTGGTCCATCGTTGGCTAGTGTCTGTTTGTTGTGAACTAGACGTTCGGATAAGCGGATAATCTTATTTTATGTACGTGTCTGTCTTCACCTGACCGCAACATGACTTCTGTCTAACAGTTATTCTAACCATTACATCGTATTAACTTATGTCTCTTATCTTTCTTGTCCCTTTCTTGTCGTTAAAATTTCACTGCCAAGTCTACTACATTCAACGAGTGTTACTTTGTTACGACACTCCTATCTACAATATTGCAGACAATCTAAGGTACCTTCAACTTGGTAGCAGTAATATGAAGAATTCATCCCGATTCGTGCATTTTCCATAAAACCTTAACGTTACGGTTTACTTTAACCTCATCTAACAAAATGATCAAATAAATGTAAAATAGATTTAATTATTCTTAAGAACAGTTACGACTATTTTATTCATTTGATCTCTTAATCCTTCTGTCTTTGATTATAATCATACTAAAATAATATACCTACATCTAAATGATAAACTTATCATCTTAACGAGAAACGATTTTCTTTAGAGAGTAAAAGTTTTTGCCAACTCGATCCTGCATTAGAACGTTTTCCGTCGTTATTCGTTGTTGGGTCGTTGTCGTTGTCGTTGTCGACGGCGTCAGAGATACCGAGTTCACGAAATTGGAATGAGCCATGACACCGTAATATATTGCGAAAGCCTCGTGCATTCAGGTTGTTTTTTCTTTTTTTTTTGTCAACGGGGAGAAGGGTAAAAGCTTACCACGGCAAGTTCAAGCCGACGGTCATAAATCACGGGAGCCGGTAAACAGTCGCATTCGCACGAGGAAATCCACGGCAAAAATAAGCTACGTTTCGACAATGAAAGAGCCACGAGAAATAGAAAAAGAGAAAGAGAAAAGGGGAATGTGTTAGAGTGACAAAGAACGAGAATGTACATGGATGATATGAGATACGGTCACCACGTTCGTTGTATTCCAAACAAGCGTGCCTTGCCATTCTATGGAGGGTTACGTATGCATGTAAGTAAGTAGATACGTCTTAAAAATACCAAACAACTTTTTCTCCTTGACACTCTTGAAACGACTTGTCGGAATGTAAGAAACCTAATTTTTTTTGAAGTATAATTTTTAAGAAAGTTTTTCGAAATAATCCGGCAAACGAAGAAAAGAAAAATATTATTCCAACGATATTGCAAAAAAAAAAGAAAGATCGTAAAAAAGCAAAAGAAAATATCAATTGGTCTTGGAAATGAGGAAGAACACTCGAAACTTTTCTAAACCCTTAGTATCCGGACGAATATAAGCGTTTTATCCTTTAATTTATCGTTTGTCGATACGAAGACACTACTCGACGATATTCTCAACCATTACGCTCGCCGTCCTTGTATCTTTCTTTCAGGATATTGAGATTTCTCGACATCCGTGTTGCCGATTCAATTTCGTCGAGTAATAGAAGGTAGAATGGGAATTTGAAGAAAAAGGTCTTCTGATGGGTGGATGGAGAGAAGAGGGTTGAGAAGTGGAGGAAGGGGGATTCTTCGATGTCGAAAACAGGATACGATAATTACGTTAGATCGAAGGATTTAGATGAATTTTCGGTTAGCTCGCCATCATTACAGAACCCTATCGTTTACTTCGGGAATAGTCCGTGCCATTGAACATGAATCGTGTTCGCTAAATATTCACTCGGGTAGATCGAAATACATTGATTAAACCGTATGCGTAAATCGAGCGAGCCAATGTAGATTCACGTTGAAGGGTGAAAGAGACAAGGAAACAGAGAATACAGACCGGACAAGACAAGAGAAAGAGAGAGAGAGAGAGAGAAAGAAACAGATGGGGTTAAAGCACGAGTAACGTTATATTAAACCAAACACGCATGCACACACTTAGCGCAAATATCAAAGAGAGATAAATACACCTGATAGGGCATATTTTAAATTTTACAATTCCCTCCTCCCGGCTCGTTATTATACTCGCAAAGAAAAAAGAATATCAAAAAAAAAAGAACGAGCGAGAGATAAAAAGAATAAAATAACAAAGTTATTACAGAAGGCACAGAAGTGTTGGGGCTCTCGTGGAAAGTGTTGAGAAAGTTTTCATCCGAGCAAGCCTAGATAAAGCGAGCTTGAAGATAATAAGCAGGCTAAAAGGATCTACAGCTAGAGGCGAGCCAGCAAGCATTGTTAGTTAAACCAGGAGATAGTAGTGATTTAGAAGACCAGCCGTAGGATACTGGTCGTGTTTGTATAGAGAGGAAGAGGTTGAGGAGGAAAAGGTGGGAGACTGAATATAGGAAGAAAAGAGTAAGCGAACAGGAGGATGCAGATGTCCTTTCTCTCTTTCTCTTCAAAGGTTCGGAGATGCAACCCTATAGGAACAATGCTGAGGTATGTATATCCTCGAGCAGACAACCGACCGACCAACCAGCGACGCCAAGCTGCATCCAACAGTGGCAATGGGCCATGGGGATACCTCGTAATTGCCGGTCGGTCCTCAAGTGCCAACGACAGTGGTCAATTTCATCCCCACCTCCTCCTACTACTGCTACTACCCTCCACCCGTTCACCTCTTCTCTCTGTCTCTCTCTCGATCTTCTCGGACCGCGACACCACAGGGACCCCTTTTACGTTCTACATATACTAGCAGGATTTGGCAAGGATTATGCCGGACACGGAACACACCGTAATTCGATAGTCTAGAAGCGATCGCCAGCTTTTGACCTCACACTTATATTATCTCCGAGAAATATTCTTTCATGGCTTTTACGACTACCCTGATTTTGGTCTAGCATCATCCGGTTTTCTTACTCTATTGTATCGACGTTGACTTAATCGTAACGTAAATCACGTAATGTTAAATTATATTATTCTTTGGTAAAATGTATTGGATTGTTCGAAAAGTAAGTTTGTTTTTAGGCATAAAAATTTTGGTGAACGCGTATTAATCAAACCAAAACTTCACTCTAAATCTCAAAAATCATTTTACATTCTAGCAACAGATTATTTAAACTTTATTCAGAAACTTCTTATCTTACGATCTGTCAAGTAGTAATGGAATCTTCTTTTATTTACCATTGAAATAAAGAAATTACTTTCCAAACAACTTAATAGATAAAAGAAGATTTTCTTTTGTTAAAATTAATTGTCTTATTATGGTCGAACAGATAAGATATTCACTAGTATAAAACACAACTCATGTTTATTGCATTTCTTATAAATTTTTGGTCGTCAATCGAAACGAATACCGTTTATATAGGATATCTATATATATGTTTATATATATACTATATATATACAAGTCTCATATATACCATAAGGATTTGCTGAGGATTACCGCGGACACCAAAGGTGTCGTTTCTCTCTGTTGTCCGATCGATTGGTCCAAAGGAGGAGATTCAACGACGTCGCTTTACTATACCAGGGCAAGCTTGAAGATTCTAGCTCGACCAAAGTTCAAGGATGTTCTCTTTGCTCTCTCGACTTCTCGATTAGGACCCTTGAGACATCTTGGATTGCTTACTTTGCTAAATTCGTTGCTCGGATTATTGTCACTTTTTTTTCATTATTATTTAATTTCAAAACATTATTTTAAAGTAACAACACCAAATACTTTATTAATTTTTATTCATCATGTGTTTCGTAGATATTATACAATAAAACGAAAAATTCGAAAGAGTAGAGATGGAACATAATGGGAATTCGTTCATAGAACGAATGAGCGTATTGGGAATACGATTGAAAATGCCAAAACGATTTTAAAAAGGGTACGGTGGGGCCGAGGAGGGAAGGGTAGAGAGGTGGGACAACTTTACGATGGGAACGACATGTTTCAATATGAAACAAAAAACATCTCTCCTAAACCCAAGAGTAAACTTCGGTATTGCCATATTTCGTTTGGAAGTTCGACGTGGTAGTAACCCACGATTAAATCTGTACGTCTCTGTTTCAAAGTGTCATCCCAGCTGTCTCATTCGAGCAACCGAACGCGAATACCGTTTTCAAAGTGTTCTCCGTTTTTCGGCAACGAGCCCTCGCGATAAATAGTCGTTGGCAAACGTTTCAAATAGGAAAAGGGAGAGCGTTCGAGAGAAGGGAAAAAGACTCTCGAGAACGCAGTAGGGAGAAAAGGGGGTAGGTGGTAGAGTGGGATGGGGGAGAGGGATACGTTATATACCAAACCGAAAAGTCTCTTTCCTATACGTGGGAGAACTCAGTAACGTAACTAGTTTTCTTCAATTCAAATAATATATCGCGGTAAATACCCAAAAGTACAATGTATTGAATAAAAGTTAATATAAAAGTAAATCTTAAAAAAAAATATAATAAAATGTGATTTGATGTATTGCAAAGACAATTGATCCTTTGGCTAATAGAAAATTTGAGAGAGAAAAAACAACGGATAAATGAATAGTTTATATAACGGATTTGGTTGGGAAAAGGGGGATGGTTTTAGAATCGATCGTCTGATCGGGTATAATTTCGTATGCAAATACCAAATGTTCCAGTCAGGATTGCTATTACTACTCACTAGTCGTCGAATCAACGGAATTTTGTTACCTTGGTTGTCGCATGGTCGCATCCACATTGGCGTTCGCATGGTGGTTACGTCACTGAAGGCGCGCGCGTACACTGCAACGGGTTGTTGGCAGAGCAAGAGAAATACACAGACTCCTCGTCCGACGAACATCGACGATACCGAGCTACCCTCGGTAGAGTAACGTATGTTACTCGTACGAGCGAGCGCTTATCGTCCGCGAAGTTTCGCATTTTCTGCAATTTTCCGCTCTACGACGAGTCGGGAATTTCTGGTTCAACGTGGACGCTTCATACGTTTCTCTCTTTCTCTCTCTCTCTCACACCCTTACACTCCCTTACACTCTTTCTTGTTTTTTTTTTATCTTTCTCCGTCTATTTCTTTCCTTTTATCTGCCATACTACTCTCTTCCTTCATCTACTCAAGAAATTCAGTTGAAGCATACACGACGACGACGACGACGAGGAGGAGCAGACGATGAACTCGGTTCGACGCTTTCTTAAAAGTCGTCGTCGAGAAAACGAGGACACTTTTGTCAATGTTGGTAGGAAAGAGAGAGAGAGAGAGAGAGGAGGGTGGTAGTAGTTCGGTATGGAAGAAAAAGAGATGAGGGTAGGGGGAAAAAATGAACCTTGCCAAACTCGAAGCTCTTTATTATACCGCTTGGATTCCAACAGAAGTTCATTCCGTACGATAATGGCGGGTATTTTATGTCACTAAAACGATATTATCGTGTGCCCTTTCTTTGGATCTAATCCAAAACTAGCTAGGACGAGTGTCGCCCGATGAAGAAACTACTGCTATCTCGGTAAAATAAAATGCCACAGCGTGTGTAATAGTAATCGTAGGTACCCGTTGGTAACCTTAATACACCATCCAACATCCTTTTCCTATCGGTTTACAGTTTATATCACCATCCAACAACCCTAGGTAGTTTCGAGTATCAGTTTGTCGTGCGCATGCATAAAGCAACAGCGTATCTCTACCGGTACCGTTCTTCGTCTATGCTGAAAAGGGTATTTTGGATTGCAGATTTCTTCAGTAGCATCCTGTAAAAGGGATAAGAGCAGAGAGAGGGAGGTTAACTTCATATCGAAACTCTTAGAATAATTACTCTAGCAGGAGATATTAAAAATTTGGATTGATCTCTTACGAGAAAATTCAATTTCCCCTTTCTTATTTATTTTCTGCTTTTATTCTCCCTCTCTCTCTTTTTCTTTATTAACGTTTATATTTTCTTTGATTCGATGACATCTTAAAATCGTCGTTAACGTTTGCCGTTTATATGTTTTAAACGAAATAAAAGCTATAATTTTAATGAGAGGCGCAACTCAGACCTCCGGTGGTGTACAGTTTAACGATTCTTAACTCGCATTCCAGAGTATCGCGATGCAGCACGTCATTAAAATATTCAGTTCACTACATCAGAGTGTAGGTTTTCTAACGATTCTTTCGTTTCCATTTCTAGCGGAAAACCGAATACTTATGTAATGGCATCGCAAAGTAGAGGATCAACGGTGTTCGCTGCACCTAACATTATATATATCTGTATCTATATATTTATATATATATACCTATATATCGTAACGTTATTGTGAGAATGCTCGTACTTTCAAGACTTAACGTAAAGAACATCCGTTTTGCTGTTATTCTTCTTTACTACGCACCCACCTCGTTTCCTTTCTCGTGATAGCAAAAGAAAGCAACGTTTGCAACTTCCCCAACGAGAGTAAGTTGTTTTACTTTTTTTTTTTTTCTTATGCTGACAAACAGGCTTGTAGTTGAGTGTAGTTACGTAACGTTGGAAGAAGGGAGGATGGAAGGAAGGGCTGGTGGAGGAAAAAGAGGAGCAAAAGTCGCGCAAAATATACCTGGAAATGGTTTCAATCCCGAGACACATTTACCCTCAAAAACGAGCAGTCACGTAGCTTCACTTTAAAGAATCTCCTAGCACGTAGACTGAGTATAATAAAAATCGGTGTCCAGCGATGAGGAACATCTTTCTTTCTCTTTCTCTCTCTCTTTTTCTATCTATTTTCTATTTTCCATTTTTCTCTCCTTCTTCTTCTCTTTTCTCTTTCCTTCTAACGTTACCATTTTGTAAAGCTTTTCTACGATACGCTTTCACAATACTGGCCAGCGTTTCTTTATACATGCACATATACCATGGAAATACTCTGGGTTCAGGCTCGATATTGAGGCTAAAGAATGCATCTTGTCCTCTTGCTTCGATAGAGAACAATGTTTCGGATGGATGTTGTTGCCGGACACACGAGGTTAGGCAAAGAAGAAAAAGTAAACGTTAAAGGAGAATACGTTTAGGTGTATATATATGTATGTATGTATGTAAATGCATAGTCGATCGGGATATAGATTATCGGAAGCTAACGTGTAGCTACGTGTATTGAAAATTACTCTTTTCCCTCTTCTCTGTTCTTTATTTTCCCTCTTACTTCCATCATCGTGCTAACGTATACCGAATTCATCAATGACGTATAATACACTCAAACATCTGCGTCCTATTTTATTTATTTTTTCATTAAATATCCACAACAATGAGATAATATTATAATAATAAAAAAATATTTAAAATGCAACGAACGAACTTGAGAATATTTTAGAAATAATTTACATTTTTGCTATTGTGATTTTTCAAAACGGGATCAGAAATAAGAACGATACAAATATTCAAAACGAGACGTAATTTTATCTCTCGTTCTTATTTATAAAGCTTCATTTCCGTTTCCAACGAATACGCGAAACGGAAGTAGAATTTCTAATGGCGAAGGGGGATATCGCGACCGAGCAAAAGCGGAAGTTACGTCTTAACTAAAGTTACCAACGGCAAACAATGAGCTTTCCGTTTGGAGCGTTAAGCGAAAACAAAGAATTCTTACCTTTCATGAGATTTTAATTAGTACATTAAACACGATGCGCTACAATACCTTCGTAATTAGATTTTGTTTTTTTTTCAACTTCTTGTCATAGATATATATATATATATAAGAGTTGGGTATATATATATACCTAATGTGCGTACATGCTTGCTCGTTGTTTGCAGAACGTTGCTACGGAAATTTCTAGTTGCTTTTCAGCCGAATACTGTTTTCCCTATAATACATTATATCACGTTGGGGTAATTAATAGAAACAGGGAAAATGGAACGAGAGAAAGGTGGGCAAGTATTTCCATGTCGAAGTGGATTATCCCTTTGGAAATCAATATCAAACTAAAAGGGGCGTAAATGGTGTTTAACGATAAAATAGATACATTATATTTAATTTTCATTTTAAATTAATATTTCTCATAGTTCATTTTCAGTACAAATATAATTATTCCCATTTTCTAAGTAACGGATTTTTTAAAATTCGAATAACTTTAATGTAACTATAATATTCGTTTTATAATTTTGTATTTTATTTCTAATTCAAAGCACACGCATTAACTTACGCTGATATTCAATGCCACGGTGTTTCTTTTCGGATTTTATTTTTTTCTCTGCCTGTTCTTTTTCTTTTTATTATTATTTTCAGTCGTTATTTTGTAATTATTTCAACCAGACAGAAATAAAAAAATAAGAAGAACGTACATAAAACGATAAACGGATAGAGCATTGATCGGTTTCATCTCTAACCAGATATGCATTTAATATACCATGCGGATGTATATATTTGCGAATATATACGACATGGGCGTAAGCAAAAATGTGGTCCTTCAGGGAGATTTTAATTACCGCGTTCATTAGTGGCAGTATTTGCTGCGTTACTCTTTAGAGTTGTTTGTAGATCAGAAAGCAGAAACTTGCTGGCTTTGCTGAAGAGCGTCGGGACATTTCGAGACTTATCAACGTAACGTGACTCCTGGTGCGTAGACCCTGTTCAAATATTACAATGCGATTAATCATTTCTTTTTATATTTTTTTATAACATCCCCAAGCAACCGTGAGGGGAAAACTTTACATAGACGATTTAACAAGTCGTTATGGGGATTCGTTATTAATTGTCGACGTTATGAACAAATTCTTGGCAAATTTTTTTTCAACGATATTGTTATATAATTAAATAATAATAATTATATTAATTACGGCGATGAAAAATGAAGTTGCTTGGTTATAAAATAACACATTAACACACGACTCGTTAAAATACAAAAATTATAAGAAAAAAACATGAAAATCACGCACGAAGGAACCCTTATACTAAAGCTCTTTCCACCATATAAACGCGAAATATTTATTAATTCACGTACGAACCTAAAAGAAAGTAGATTTTCTCGTCTCCTTTTCAATTATTTTAACGATTTTTAGTGTGTATATTACGGTAGGACATTGAAGATAGGATGATCGTAAATTCGTCTCCAATGAGGTGAGGAAAAACTTAGACGCGAGAAAGTTAATTCGTTGACGCGGTATTGCGGGAAGTAGGACGTTAACGTCGCCGTAAACACAAGGGAAAAGTCGTAAAAGAGGTTTTTAGAAAATACCCAGTAGAAAGTAAGTAAGCGACAGACCATGGTGTAGTCATTATTGAGATAGGAGTAATGTAGAAGATGAAACGAGTTGGTCTTGGTGTTGATGTTGAAGTTGGTGTTGGTATGCTTGGTTCGAAGTAGGAAAGATAGTAGGTGACTACTGCAAATTAGAGCGTTACCGTTGTTGATAGTTGTATGTTGCTTCATTCTCGTGAATGAATGGAAGTAGCTAGTGGCTTGCAAGGACATTGTTGCTTGCTTGCTAGCTAGCTAGTTGACTAGCTTTCTGACTAGCTAGCTGGCTAGCTAGAGAATGTGCCTACCGTTATTTCCATTCCTGACGTTTTCCACTTCCAATTTCGTCCTAGGAAACATATACTACTGGTATATGTGTAAGAGTAAAGAGAGTACCGAATGAGTTCACGTTAATGCTTTGAAAACTGGTCATCGTTGGTACGTCTGCACCGATGGACCGATGCGTGATATGCTTCCAACCAGCGAAGTGGCCTTTTAATTTCAGATAAAAGCATGAAATAGAAACGAGATATATATAGTGCAGAGTCTAGGTATCTATAGATGCTTATCGCAATTTTCTACCATAACCATCGGTTCCCTTTCTCTCTCTCTCCCTCTCTCATTCTCTCTCTATTCTGTGTTTACGTACGATTTCATTTTTTACTGAATAGTATTTTTTTCTTTTTTTTTCAAGCTTTCCTATCAATTCTACATTTTTTATGTTTTTTTTTCTTTCATTTTCTTTTAAATCGATTTATTTTCAGAAAATATACTCTTGCAGATGTATGAGTGTAAAAAAATTATTCATATTGCATGAACGTTTCTATAAATTCGAAAAATAATACTTCATACATTTTGACGTGTTAAATAATTTCATCGCGAAATAACATATTACAGGAATTCATTTCTTTGGCATCGGTTGACATAGCGTTCGATGTTGCGGTATTTGACATTCGGCCGAAACGAAAATATGAAAATAAAATATGGTTGATTTCTATCAAAATTTAATATACGCTCCACAGTCAGAGAAATATTCAAATTAATTTTCTATAATTTAATTATACACGGACTTATTAAAAAAAATATATCACAAACAAATTATAAATATCATTTCAAGATATCATTTTCCAATATTTCTGTGAACGAGTGTATGAAAAAAGAGAAAAGAGAAAGAGACTTTAACGGAATATCAAAAGGGTAATTAGTCGCTTGAAAAGCAAACCTCATATATGATTAGTCGATTATTTATCTCGCCGTTCATTTATTATAATTTCTCGTAAGGCTAACGAATTTTATGTATTGTGTGTGTGTATGTGTGATCATCCGTTGTATTAAATAAATTAATCCATTAATATTTCTCTTTATTTATCGATGATTATCAGAATCGTAAAAGATTTTTCAAAGGATGTAAGAAACTGTCAGTAAATAAATTTAAATGAGAATTAAGTTGTGCTTATTAATCTCTGTCTGGTAAATAATAAATAAAATGTTAATATACACAATATATAGAAAAAAATACTAAAGGTAAACCAATTTAAATATTAATTATTCCCAGAGGGTCGGTTAGTAGTTAGTATATCTTGTTCTTTTGATTTATTCACAGAAAATCTCGATTATTTGAAGTAAAAGGTAGTTAAAGTATCTCGCTAGGGATTGGAAAGAAGAAAGGTTAACGTAGCTCGATAATTTGAACGATAACTTGCGTAGAATTTGAGTAGGGTGGTTTAATCCAATGATTCTGGATTTGTTTTCTTTTTTAAAATTTCTTGAAACGATATTGGCAAATAGGAAGGGAGTAAAGGGAAATTTAGTGTTTATTGAAACGAATGTAGAATTGCGTTGAACGATTGTATCCTTTGGCCGTAACGCTAATGATGGCGGCGTAATGTATGTACGCCTATCAGAAACGATGGGGATACGTAGTAAGCGTATGGGGGTTTATCGCCGGTCGGTCGATGTGGTGGAAGGTGGCCAGACGGATCAATATCACATTACTATAAATAATTAATAGGCGGCTCTGTTTCTCTGCGTTCTCTGCGTCCTCCCTGCTTGTTGCCTGCCTACTTGCCTGCTTGCTTGCCTACTTGCCTGCTTGCTAGCTTGCTTGCTTGCTAGCTCTCTTTCTCTAGCTATTCCAATTTTCTGCTTGGTTTACGGATCAATATGATCAAAGCGAAAGGAAACGATGGTAATTGCGCGACGAGAAGAGAGGAAACGGGGCTCCCCAGTCAAAGTAACGAAAAAATCCTCGTACACGATTTCGTGCCTTTGTGCGTGCTCCCGTCCGTCATTGATTTCCAATTCACGGGGTGACTACGATAGAATTTACCACTATCCGATCGAAAGGGAAAGCAAAAGCTTTCACCGTTTATCTCGTAACATTGCCGTTACAATCCCGAATAAATTACATTTTCATTTCATTTATATCGTAACCCTCACCCCTTCCACTTCATCCCCCGATCAGTTTTGTGTTCGTCAAATTTTTCATTTAAATCATGTTACCTATCCTCTCTCTCTTTCTCACACTTCTTCTACCACGCACCTATTTAGTTTCCTCTGTGGAACAAATTTCATTGAACAATCGACTTTGCTTTTACTAAATATTGAGAGAAACAAAAAGAACGTGAAAGAAAGGAGAATGCGTATAAAAAAAAAGAAGAAGAAGAAGAAGGAAGAGAAAAAAAAGAGTCAAATAAAATCACCCACCCGGTTAGATCGAATTTTTTGTTCTTTGGCACTCGTATTATATAGCTGTTTTAAAAAATTATTACCGAACTTTTCCTAGTTTCCATTCTATCTCTTATCGAAAGCAAAAATAATAATCAGCAGCTACTTTCGTTCGTGTTCTACGAACGTAGAAAATAAAAGATAAGAAGAAGAATAAGAAAACGATTTTGTTTGTTCTCTCGCTTCAAATGCTACTCCCTTTCTATCCATCGTTGGGTTTTATCGAGAGATATTTGTTCTCAGATTCGAATTTTGTCGAATTCACATTGGAATTATACGATTCGAGCCTTTCGCGTGAAACAAATTATATTATTTGCACATAACACTTCATTATGACGTCTAACTGCTTTACATAATACCCCGCGGTTTATTCAACTGACGAAAACAGAAGCGTTCAATCGAAATAATTATATTATTCATTTTAAATTACTCTATATATTCATTACTGATTAAAAGTTTAGACTCGTTTGTTAATTTCCTAATCGTGATTGTTAATTTGCCGAATTTATTCTGTTCTTTCAATCGTATTCCATTGACTTTTCCAATAATTAGCCGAACAGAATGAGATGCATCTACATCTAAATTTTCAAATTAAAAACGTTTGAACACAAGTTTTGTATAATGGTACTCGTCATCGTGTCCATAAACATCACAATTCTTTTTTAATTTTCCAAACGCAATAACTTTTAACCGAATAAACAAATATAATAACTATTGTTTTTTAAATTACTCTACGACGTGTCAACTTTCGCGCTGAAATATAATCACATTTGTGTAATATTACCAGAATTACGCGACGTTATATCAATCTATCAGTAAAATACGAAGAAACTTTTTCCCCGGCTCAATATACGCTCAAGAGCTGCTATTGAATTACATCAATGATGATTCTGATTTGCTCATATTTAGAAATATTTTCTTACTTCAAATTTAATATTGTTAAACACCAGATAGATATAATACTTGATACACGTTTATGCGTTAGTTCGATCGATCGAAACTCATTAAATTTTGTGTTACGAGACCTTGTCTCGATTCTTTGAAAATGCTTCGTTGGCTCGTTGGCCATTTGGTATATTGAGCCGAAGCAGGTAAACGCGTAGCGTGTGCAATACCAGTCACGATATCGTCAAAGTCATAAAGGCCGTTCGAGAGAATAGCCTATTTTACGGATAATTAGACAGAAGCTAAACGCGTAGACGGAAGAGCATATTATAGGATAAGTATCAACCATCGTCGAGGCTTATGAAAGGACGAACGGTGCGAACAAAGCTCGTGATCATCGATTTTAACGCTCATGTGAATTTTATCGATAATCATTTTCAAAATAGTGTTTAATAATTATGATACAAGTATGTATATAATATTATGAAGTCAAAAAAATTATATTTTTATTATTATTATTATTATTATTGTTGTATTATACTACGTTCAATCATCGTTTCTTTAACATTAATTTATTTTTCTTTTATATGCTGTTTTAATCCAAATATTATTAGTAAGAGCAGCAGCTGCTTTCGAGATAATATTCTGAGAATGATTTTACGACTATTATTTTATCTCCATCATCATACTCTCCGTGTTTATAGAACATCCAAAAAGAAATCCTTCGTGCAGATGTAAAAAGACAATTGTGACTACTGAATCGACAAATTCTACTCGTAAACTTTGACCATAAACATATCGATTTCATAGGGGGGGGGATTCCAATTTATTTATCTTACCTTCTTATGTACTCAAGATTTTTACTACTTATACCTTATCGAACATTCGACCACGGATAATAATATTGTTTTTTATTAACTCGTCGAGAGAGAGTTTCTTTGATATTTTATCTCTTTTTTTTCTCCTTCTTTATAGTAAAATGAGAATACTTTGAATAAAATTTATCGAATATTGTATAATATTATAATAATAATGTTTTCCTTGTTATTTCGATGAGTAGAATTAAATTCATGAGTTGTTTCGCAAAAATGTTTGGTTTTAGTTAATAATAATATTTTCCGGTATAATAATACTTTAATAATAAAAACTTTATTTTTATAAACAACAAGATAATATACCATATTCCAATAAAATTGAAACTCTAAGAGATTAATTATATAATAGAAATAACTATACTTAAAAACATGAAACGAAATATCATTGATCGAAAGTAAATCAACGTACATTAATCCAACATGTATACTTTCCGTTATTTTCAATCAACATGGAAAAATTATCCGTCACCTTTATCAAACATAGGAGTCGGGTAAATTTATACATCATACCACGACGAGAAATAATAATTCTTTAATGTCGTAAGCGTATTTGCTATCATTCGTGTCTATAAAATCCTGATATGTTTGGATAATCACAAAGTTTCGTAACAAACTATATCGCCTAATTCGCAAACGCTCGAGCTAACTTTAAAACAAAATATTATAAATACAAATTATATATATATATAAAGTATTTATTAATTAATAATAACATCGAGAGGAGAGATATTAGTTAAATATAAGTCAAAATATATTAACGAAAATGATTATAATGTCGAATAGAGAGTTAGTGTTGTAACATAATAAAGCAAAGTCCAATACACGTCATTTCGCGTTGATTCTCTCATTTGTTATTTTGTTTCTCCTCGATTTCGATCAGTTAATAAATTATTCACATTCAATAATTCAACAGATAGTTCATTCGAAACAACGTCGGAACTTATTTAAAGAGCTTGATAGATACATACAGATAAAGATATATAGAGAGAGAGAGAGAGAGAGTTTAGTCGAAACGGATATAATGTCGTAAAACGATAACGTGTCTCAAATAAGACGGAAAATAAAAGAATGAAAAAGAGACTTTTCTTTTTTCTTCTCGAGGAAAGTAGAAAAAGAAAAGCTGACTGTACATTAAAAGATAGAGACGGATAGGGGGTAGAGAAATAATGAAAATGGAAGGATAGAGAGAAGAGTAGGTGCATCGTTACAGAATAAGGTCGTGTGTAGTCGAGAATGAGTAGTGGTGGTGGGACAGAAAACGAAAAAGTGAGATGGAACGACGAAGAAAGAAAGAAAGAAAAAGAGAGAGAGAGAGATTGAGAGAGGGTTAGGGCAGAAGAGGGAATAGGGTGGAATAGGGTTGGATGTGGTGGGGTAAAGTGAGGTGGGGCGTGCAGATCTGCTGGGAAAACGTGCTTGGTTTGACAAGAAGCTCGAAGAAGGAGGGTGTTTCGAGCGATCCGGTTTGAATAAGTAGTTACCAGCCTAATAGTCGTGCCGGACCGTGACGACAGTGGAATACGAAATTTTCGTACAGACACCGGTAGTTTGGGCTTGCGAGTAGAAGAGAGAGAAAGAAAGAGAGATAGAGAAAGTAAGAGGAAAAGAGATACATTTTTACGTGTATGTAGTAAAAAAAAGAAGAAGGAGAGAAGAAAGATACAATGTATGTTATATATATATATATATATAGGCATGTATATATTATATCTGTATAAAAGTAAGGTTTACGTTCTTCCTTTCTTAGAAATCTTTGAGTACCTATATACCACGAAACTCTCGTAAGCACCTTATATTCTAGGCCCTATTCCCTTTTTTTCTTTTATACTACTTACACAATAGTCACAAGAACGTAAAACTATTATTTTTCTTTCCCCTTGACCGATCGGTGATTTTCTTCTTTATTTTTCTCATTTTCCTGTTCATTCAAGCATATGTAAAGACAGTGTTAACTTAGTTCTCTTTCTTTCTTTTTTTTTCGAAGCATAAAAGAGAAGGAGAATAAAAGACGTAAAGTTTTTACCTATATTTATACTGCGAAGATGTTCTATCGTGAACTAAGAAAGTTGAGATCGAACTTTACGTTTCGCGTGGAAGCCGAAGATCGATGACGCATTATTGAGGAAAGATTGTGAGAGTAAGAGAGAGAGAGGGAGAGAGATAGAAGTTTCGACGTATTCAAAGATCGTAAGTTGGTTTCCTAAAGTTAAGGATATTACTATCATCCGATCGAGGTAAATTTGAAAGTCGTGAGAATGTAGGGTAAACCTGGTTGAGATAGAGATTGTTGATTCGTCGATTGTTAGGTGTTCTTGTTGTTAAACCGGAAGCTTAAGCTTCGAAGAACAAGGTATACCGTTTGGTATCGTTCTTCGTTACGAACATATTTTATCATCATGGAAATGACTTCCTTGTAATTAACTTGTAAAACTTCGAAGAGAGAGAGAAAGAGAGAGAGAAAGATCGATTGCTTTCACCGATCTTTAAACTTAATAAAACCCAAGTTAAAGTTTTATTCGAATCAACTTTTCTCTCTTTCTTATTTCAAACGAGAAGTATACCCAAAACCATTTACAAGCTGGAGGCATCCTTGTAACTCGAAATATATCTAGAATCTAGTTGGAAATAATCGATTAAACGTTAAAGAGATCGATCGAAGTTAGAGTCTCTGTTCGATTATCTAACTTCAGCTTTCGATAATATCATCCACTTTATTCTATCGTTGTAATTTGTAACTCTATGCTTTTTGGGTCGATCCAATGCAAATATATTGAAACTGTTACGATACGATTACTTTCTAATAACAATTATTTATAAATTTCATTGATATTTTATTGACGATCGTTAACGTTAACGATTATGTCGATATTAACGGTCACGGAAATTTTTATTTTTTTTAATTATTTTTTCGTTCTTTCTCGTCGTTGTATATTTTTTCCCTCTGCTTTGTTTTCTTTCTTTTTTTATCAAACTCAAAAGTTTTGCCAGAAATTTTTGAAAACTGTATATACGCATTGGCACGATTAAAAACGACAAACACAATTCCCCGAATTGGTTTATCTTTCGTAACAACTATGGTAAAACCGTATACCATACAATTTTACGATCTAAAATGGTAGCCACCAAACCACCCTTTTATTCGTCGATCGTTCTATGCCGAATAATCGATATCTACGGGTATTAAACCAAGAATGGGGTTTCATTGAAAACTCTCTAACGACTTTTTCTGCTTCGACGATCGAATGCTCATAGTAGTGGAGAAAAGTAAAACGCGATGCTGGATAAGATAGTTCACTAGCTCTAGCTTCAACTAGAATTCACTTCTACGATTCCCGACCATGGTCGTTCGGGAATTGGAAAAGATTATCGAAGATTTTTATCGTATAACGCATAGTAACAATTTTGGCTTTCCCGATTTGTTACTCTTTTTCGTTAAATATTACAATATATTATCTATAAAATATTTTTCTTTTATTTAAATAAACCATGAGTAACTTTTTTTAATATCAATGCTGAGAAAAACACAATATACTTAATATTTAAAATAAATTTATTAACTTTATTATAATATTTTTTTCTTCTTCTTCTTCTACGCTTATACCTGTTAAACGTTTCTACAATTTCTACGTGAAGATTCGATATTTTACATTGTAACAATAATAAAAGAGTAGATTGTTTAATATAATAGACATTTTCGAAAACTAAGAAGCACCAACCATACAACGTTATTACAACAACAAGCTCAGAAAGTCATGCAAGCATGGAAAAACATACAACAAAATACTTATATACGATATACTTAACATAATACCATCTTATACAATGACTAATCTTACTAACACTAGGTTTAAGTTTTCATGGATCGTTTGAAATGTTCGAAAATTCGTAAGACCATACTGTTCTATGTATAATAAGATATCATACAAAAGGTGAAGTAACTTTTTGATATTCATAGATGACGGTAGGTAAGATCAACGATGCTCTTAGCAAACTACGTTCGCGTTATCCGAAAACTTGCTATAGTACGTGGATAAAAAAAAAATACTTTTTTTTTTCTTGCAACTACTTTTTATATACGAATAATTATTTTACACGACGTATGTCAAATGTACGAAATTTCAACGAAGTAATATTAAAAAAAAAAATAATTTTTTTATGTTGTGGAAAATAAGTAAGATACTTGTAAACGAAAATGTACTTACAAAACTCTACGAATCGTTTAATTTTATTCATCCTGGATATAATGTACAGTCAATTGACATTTAATTTAATCTTTTTCCCACGTTAATGTCATTTTCATTTGCCATTTTGCAAATAAGAAAGATAATAACGCTCTCTTTTTCTCTCTCTCTTTCAAGCAATCGTAATATAATTTTCTTCTACGCGATATACCAATTCTCTTTTTCTTCTATCGTGCTGGCTGTGTAAGAGAAGAAGGAACTGAATTAAGAGTGGCTCAGCCTTTTGAATTCAAACGGAATCGCGGAGGCATAATAGGAAAAAGGAAAAGAAGAAAAAAAAAAAGAGAAAAAAAAGAATAAGAAAAAACTTATTTCATGATTTCCTCGAGTGAACACCAAGAATCGAGTTATCATCACTAAAAGAATCGTGTCAAATCTAAACGAAAAGTTTCTCGACGTATACTCATTTTTCTGTTATTTATCTTTTATACTTTTCTTCTCTTTTTTTTCCCCCTTTCTTTCTTTCTTTTTTCGTTCTTCATATTTTTCTTAATAGTAAAGAGGAGAAAGAGAAAATTTAATTAAAAGTCGTATATACAAGTGGAAAGGTAAAAGTGGTATTGTAAAGTATAAATTTAATAATATCTGTTAAAAAGTTAACGTATTACAAATTATAAATGATAATACAATTGACAAATAATAATTTTTTTTTCTATTTATAATAAATGAAATATTTTTTTTAACCGTGCCATGACAATGCTCTATTGTTTTTTTACTTTCTGAAAACAATATTATTGTTATACGACGTCGTTGAAATATTTTATTTAAAATGAAATTATGATACTTCGTAATGGTTCCTGTTTCTGAATTAAAATCTTTTGTTTATTTTAAACAAGGATAATTTTGAATAAGAAAAAGAAAATAAATAAATAAAATCTTTTTTTCTTTTAGTTGATAATACACTTATTTCGAAGTACCTATATATATATTTCAATTCAACCTTTTATCTCTTTCACGTATTTTTCGGGTCAGAGAATTTAGGACGTGCTTGAAAGTCAAACAAAGGCAGAGAATAATGGTGAAAGAGGAAAAGGGCACATCTTGTTTCTTCTAAATTACTTGTAATAAAACACGTTTTCAAAGAGAGAGAAAGGTAGAATTATCATCATTTCAAAAGTTACATCAAATCACTAGAGAGGTTTACACGTATTCACGTATATGCAAGTAGGGGGATCAAAAGTACCTTTCCCTTTACTCCTTGTTGTGACACTCTTCCGCTACCTTCCATTTTCGAGGGTCCTTTTTGCGTTGATAACGTTAATAAGTTGGTTAATTAAAGCTATGACAAGGACTATATTATCGTTGTAATAATGCTTCCAAGATTTTGTCTTAACCATGAAAGATGTTATATGAAAATGAAAGAGAGAGAAAGATAGAAAGTGCAAGTTGTATTTTCGAAATCCTACTTTAATAATTTCTCCCTTTAAATTTACGGTTTTACCAATTTAAAAAATCTTCTGAATACCTACAATTAATCGAATTAAAATGTATATCCAATAGCCGTGTCCAATATATACATTTAATACAGTCAAAATATCGATGGATAACATTCTATCTCCTTTCGGATTTAGAATCAAATTCCAATTGAATTATTGAATGCTATTTCGTTTAAATAAAAAAAAGAGAAAATAGAAAAATAAAAAAGATTAAAAAAAAAACAAATTAAATTTACCTACTCGTTTCTCTTCGCATCGGTGGAAAAAAAATTTGTTGGTTATCTACTCGCGTAGGAATTTTGTTCCGAAATTGCCTGTTTTAAATGCAATACAGGGTGTTAACCAGGTGTGTATGTATATATATATATATATATATGTGTGTGTGTGTATTTAAAGGAAAGAAAAAAGGGAGAAAGAGAGAAGGTATAAAAAATATTCGGACGCTTTTACGATGGTGTAGAATGACGACGACTACGACGAGAGATGGTTATTGTCTCTTCAAAAATTGCATTCAGCTACTGTACCAGAGTGTTTAGTCACAACCACGATAAACCTACCCACACATTTTATACTTCCCTTACCCCTTTTTCATCCCTTCCTTCTTTCATTCATCGACTCATCCCCCTTTTCTCTCTCTCTCGCCTTCGTTTTCCTCTTTGTTATCCAACTTCTGAAATACCACCTGCAGGCCCATTTACTCCGGGCACCGTATACGTCAGACAACACTTATTACCAAGGTAACACAATCGCATAATGTCACTCTCGTCTTTGCACCCACGATAATGCCAGATTTAATGAACCGCAGAATCACGGTCTTAACTCGTAACGAGAGACGAGCCTAGGCGAAACAGAAATGACTATGCGAGGGAGGAGAGACCGTCTGGCTACCGATTAGGTTCTGCGTTGTTTCCTTCGAGATAGAGGATTAGCTTTATTCTATCTGAGAACACCACCAGGTTTTAGTATAACTTCTTCGATAAATCTATATATAAATATATATCTTTTTTTTTATATTGTCTACGTGATGGATAAAATTAATTGACCAATTTTTATATAAAAATGACAAATTTAATACGTTAATTTTATTTATTTATTTATTTAGTTCGTATTATTCGTTTGTGTATAATGATGGGCCCGAGTTTCTTGCATACACGTTCAATTCTCAATTGCGAGAAACTAGGTAACGATTCGAACTTTACGAAAGGCCAACTACATCGGTAAGGCAAACAAATGTGTTTTAACCTTATTTTCTTTGGAAATATTATAAGATATAGAAACGTACGCCTATTTCATTATGCAAATTTATGTATATGCACGCCTACATCGTCGAAAGTACGGTGTTAATACCGGCAACTTGCCAAAATCCCCTATTTTGGCGAAACTCCCTCCTCCTTCTTCCCTTTTCCACCCGTATTTTGGTGTAGATTTAATGCAAATTTGCATGTAACTATGGTTGCCGCAATAATGTCTCCGATAGTTACGCGAAATTATTACATTATCGTAACATTATTTTGCTGGCCCTGAAAGTTCGTTAAATCGTGAGTGGTGATTAAAAAAAATAAATAAAACGGAGAAAAGAAAAAAAAATTCATTCTAGTGGGTGAGGGGAATATACCTCGCTCGGGTTAAACGCGAGTCTAATATTTCAACAAGGAATTCTGATGACAAACTCTTAACACCGTGGGGGGATATTTAATTTCATGGACAAAAACTACGTCAGTGAAACGTGATTGTTAAACTTTATTCGAACAATTTTCTTTCCTGACATTTAAACTATATCATCTCTTTTCGTTTTATATTTTTTTATTTGTTTCTTTTTTTCTTTTTTCTGTATCATTTCTCGAAGACAACAACAACAAAAAGTAAAGAAAAAAAAAGAGAAGGGTATAAAAATGGTTTATAGTTTTTCTCGAAGAATGTCTCGGCGTTTTTATTCTCGATCCTCGAACGTTTACTTCATCTTCGGAAAAATCCTTTCTATCTTCTGAAAAATCGTGTAAGCAAGTATCACGAAGTTACCGTTCGTCGAATTAGTCGAGTTTCCAAGTCGAAAGTTTGGGGAATAGTTCTTCCCAACATTCTTTTACCTCGATTTTCCTGGCAAAGTTCAAAACTAGAAAAAAACTTTCGCGTTACCGTGCTGGATGGAGGAAGAGCGGCGGGATGATTTGTAATACAGGGAGATAGCAAGAAAATTTCGTCGAATAATCTGCAGGGGGAAAAGAAAAAGAGAGAAAAAATAAAGAAAATGAATAACTTCTTTTTATCTTCTATAAATATCTTATATGCACTTACAATTAAATATTAATAAAAGTACATTTGAAATATTATTTTGACTACAACAACAAAAAGAAAAACAATATTTTTGTTCCTATATATATATATTATAAATAAAATCAACTTTCACTAAATTTAATTCTAATTAGAAACGTATAAAAGAGAGAAAGAGAGAGAGAAGGAGAAAAAAGAGAGTTCATTATTACGCACGGGTTAAAAATTGAAACATCGAATCCGGTGTTGACATCAAGTTGATAAAAAAGATTGACATCGTATTCGAATGAAATCAAAAAAAAAAGAAAGAAGAAAAAAACTAAAAAGGGGTAGAAGTCGAAGCAGAAGTTGTGTAGACACGCGATGCGTACTTATGTGTATGCATACTATAGACCAGCTACTGACGTAATATAAACGTGACGTGGCCACGATAGAGCAACGCGTTACTGCCAATCTCCTTCACGGTCGTTAGCGCACCTGCCCGCACGTGCACGCACGCGCACTGGCCCGTGTAATATATTTCCCTGCGTGCTTGTACACCCACCACCACTACCACCACCACCACCACCACCACCACCACCACCACCACCACCATCACCAATACTATCATTTACCATATATCCAAAGGCTCGACGAACTCGTATGTACATACACAAAAGCTTTTACAGAGTGCATCGGACGCCGCCACGCTGTGCGGCCGTCAGGACGATCGATAACCAGGACCTTCGAGTTATAGCGCGACTTTCGAAACAAAACTGACCATTCGATACATCGTTTGATCTTTTTTTACCATGTAAAATAACTACGATTATCTTATTTTTTTTTGTTTCTAAAATTCTTAAAGTATATTTTTGACCTATGATGATGGAATCCATCTATGTAAAAGAAATTTAGTTTTATTTTTTTTAATAACATACGAGATTTGGTTAAATACCTCGTTGAGATTCCAAACGATTTATGGAATAATAAAAGAAGAAAAATTCATTTGATCTGATACAACTAAACCATCCTTTTATTTTCATAGTTAGATTAAATATATTATCATGAATTGCGCATGCCTACGTTCGATGAGAAATTTTGTTGTTTATTCTTCGTAAAAAAGGGAACATTGGGTCGAAAAATCGATCAGTAACAAATTTGTTCCGATCGGACGAACATCAAAACTATCCAACGTACGAGGTTGTCTATTTTTACTTACTACTATCTATAGTTAAATCTTTATAAGTATTTAATAAACGAACGTAAATAATTATATGTGTTTTCTTGGATAATTTAAACGTATTCGCAAAAAAGTACGGATTAATTTACGAATGAAAAATTAACGGGAACGATTTATAATACCTTTAATACACTGGTAAGGGTAAGTTAAAATTTGTTGTTGGAAATAAAAAGAAATTTGTTGAAAACTAAAATCGACGTACGTATACGATAACTAATAGCACGCCTACTAGAGTTCTCTTTTTCTCTCTCTCTTTCACTTCGGTTAACATGCAACGTCGAGAAACTTCAACAAATTTTGTGAGGAAATTTGGTTCAGTTATCCGGCAGATCGAGAATTTCCTCTCGTACGTGGATTATCCGTAGGTACTTATCACGTTAAAGCGCTTATCTGAAAATTCGTGATGAATTTCGTCGTTGATTACGTTGTCAGGAGTACAGGCTTAACAAGCAACGGTTGGTATTAAACTTTCAAGATGACAAACCGCTGCTACGACACCTGAATAAATGAGAACCTTCGAATTCGGATTGGACTTCGAGAAAGCTTTTACGAATCCTTCGGAACACAGATATAAGTCCTACACTTATGCAACAAACACATCTACGCACTCGTACACATTTACCCTTTTAGATCTTCTTCTTCTATCATCAATGGGCTCGAACGTTTTATCGAAATTGAATCTTTTTTTATATTCTTTTAATCTCTTCGATAGCGTTTGAAAAACGATAACGCAACGATGATTTATCGTAATACTTATTAACATTCGTGTATTTTTTCCTTCCTTTTCTTTTTTGATACGAAACTTCCTTTGGGAGGGTACAAACATTTTCAAACGATAAGAAAAATGAAAGGTTTCAGAGATGTGCGTGGTGATTTGTGTAGAAAAATTTATTTTTAGGTGCATCAGATCTTAGTTGTGTAAATTGTTGCTATCGACATTATTCAAAAAATGAAATAAATATTTAAAGTATATGTGTGTGTGTGTGTACAGATACTTTGAATAATTTTAGTTTTCGAGTATAATGTGAATGTACAGGAATAATAAAAAATAATTAAGGATCTAATAATTCAATAGAGTTGCCAACATTAAAAAACCTGAAGTAGTTTTACTTCAGTCATGTATGGGTTTAACGCACTTTTCTTTTTTTTTATATATATAACAATAGAATATAATAATGCCACGCATGTGATGAGAAAGATAATTAAAATTTTTCAATTCAGTTCCGTTCGATTCGTCAGAGGATATCGAGGATTTAACTGGGAGAACGATAGTACAATAAAATTGCTGAAAATCCAGAACAAATATAATGATTTTAGCACCAATTTGTTCCATCGAACTTTATTCAACAACGAATTATTTTGTATTTTATCATGCAGCAAATTTGATTCGAATGCAGTACGTTGCATTGTAAATTAAAAGTTAGTCCCTTTTCGGGAAACATTATATTAGATACAATAGGATCAATTTAATTAATAGTCTTGTAAAATAATATCGAAATTCCTTGCATTGTAAATAAAAATAAAAATATAATGTCAGATTTTTCGAATATCCTTAAATAAGATGCGATTTTGCAGAAGCTTTGTTTTTTATTTGTTGGAAACGAATATTAGTTCTATTAACTCTTTTAGTATAATTTTCTACAAATTTTTAGATAGAAAAGGAAAGAAAGAAATAGAAAAAAAAAAAAGAAAAGTAGTTAATACTTTCTCGAGAACCGAAAGAGCTTTTCGTTGATATATTTGTGTGGGCGTAATAGTAGTAGAAGAAGCTTTAAAACTGGAAGACACCGAGAACCGAATGAACGCTTTATTTTATCTCAAATTACTGTCTCGAGTTTTAAGGAGGTCATGGGAAGAGACGATTAAAAGTTTAAGCTGAAATAACGCCGTCACTGTCACTTGGACAAACCGGATTCTTCGAAAAGGAGAAAGTTTTTCTTTAGCCGAGGTAACACGGGTTTTTCTTTAGCCGAGGTAACGTAAGTTTTTTAAAGGAAACTTTTACCGAATGATTTAAAAAGACTTCACCGGCATACTTTTTTAACCAGAGATCTTTTTTTCTGTTTTTAATTCGTCTTACTGATTTTACGTAGAAACTTAACGACGACGACGACGACGACGACTTTCGGTTATGTTGTTTAATTAGTCTTCGAAAATTTTTTACACGTAAGTTCGTTGATACACTCATACTTGATTATTCGACAAAAACATTTGTGGAATAATTTTTTCTTATGCAAATACGTTTAAAAAAAAAACAGACAAATCTAGTTCATACGTGGGTATATTTTTTGCTTTAAATAAAACTCATTTTATAAAAAAAAAAAAAACAAATACGACTGCGCGAATCGGAGAGAAATGTTAGGTAAAAAATAATTACGCGGCCGTATAAAGTTTATTCTCAAATTCGAACAACGGTTCGTACTGGGAAAATTGAATTTTCAGGTGCAAAGGAAATACCTTCTACTTTTCGATTCTCTCTCTATTGGTTTGTGTCGAGCTAGCAAGTGAATACGTTGCTGGTACGTTGCTATCGTTTTCCAACACCGAACCGTACCTATAGTCTCGCGATTCTCGCCAGCCATATGGTGCGCTTGTTTTTGGTGATTAACGGTTCTGACATCTGTGACGGATCATAAAACAATCAATAAGTTCGCGTCCGGTTGATAGCTCGACGGGATGTTTCGACGAGAGAACTCATTATGTCGAACCATTGAACGCAGTAATATATTTTCGATTAAATTTTTCAAAAGAAAGAAGAAAAAAAAACATGAGAAAGTATTGAACTCTCTTTCTCTCTACTATAATTTTTTTTTTTATTTATTTTTAAACCACTATGACAGGTATTCCAGAAATATCTTCATTTAAAAGTAAAATAATAAAATCGAAATTTTCATTAAAATTCTCGCAGTATTAGTAATTTTTTATTTTTTTTTTTATTTTATTAGATTAAAGGATTCTGAAACAAACAAAAAATATAAGATCTTGAGTATACCGATGAAAGAAAAAAAACCTGATATAAGAATCGTTACTTTTCTGATAGTTGCCAAAACATAACGAGATACTCGAGTAGAGTCCTAAATCATTCTAAATCACTAGCTTTCCACTCTTCTACTGGTAAGAGAATTTTAATCCGGATTCGTGGTGGGAGAGAGGAGGACTGGAAATCGTAATCGCCATAGTCAGGCACATCCCAGCCTCCTCTAGTCCCTACCCTACCACCCCTTTTTTCAGTCCCTTTTTCGAGCCACCCACAACGTTCGTTTTATCTATTCGATGAATTCTCCGGTTGGAAGGCCAAAGCCAGGAAAGAACGGAGAATGATAGAGAGAAAGAGAGATAGATAAATAAATCTAAATCGTACATGGAGGAAGAAGAGGAGGAGGAGGGAAAGAAGGAGGGGAAGGATCCGTACGATCGGATTTCGCGTTTTTACGAACGCACAACCGACCAGTCCGTTGTTGATAGTAATGCGCATGCGCCTAAAATAAATGCCCGGAGAACGTTCGTAGAAAGAAGGGTGGAAGGAGACATGGGGGAAAAAAGTTAGGGAGAGAAGGGCTCGCATCCGGATTTCATCACCATCGATGCCGACCGACACTACTGGCAACGTTCCTTTACCTCGACGTTTCGCATTTCCGGAATTTCGTGGTCCGTATAAATTAATCCTCACGGTTTAGCCCCCCTTCCTACACACCCAACTCCACCCCTTTAGTTGCTTTTGTTTTTTTATCTATTTTCTTGCTTTCTTTTCGGTACCAAAATTTCCATGAACGGCTCTCACAGATCAAGGAAACCTTCTCATTGAACCCTTCTTTATTTCCATCTTCTTTCTCTCTCTCTCTCTCTCTCTCTCTCTCTCTCTCTTGTATCGATTTTTATTCAATTGATACAAAACTAATCTCATTCCCTATTTAGAAAAAATCGGGGCACGTTTTTTGTCACCTAAAACGAAAACTCGTGTTGGTTTGCAACTTTGATTCGCACGCTTTGAAAAATTACAAACAATATTGTTTATTCATTTTTCCTCTTATTTCTTCTGTTTCGTAATATTCGTCCATGGGGTTCACGGATCTGATCATTTTTTAAATATCTAAGCAATTTTTTACTAGTCTTTGAATAAATATATTAAAACATTTAAAATGATTTACTTATGGTTTCTTTTCAGTTGTCGAGGATGACTTGCCTACGCAACAGACGAGTCAAGTTAACACTTTTGAAGATAACTTTGCTCGCAATGATGGTAAGATAATAATATAAAATTTTTACTTTTTTTAAACAAGTCATATAATTATCAGATTATAATTTTTTACACTTTCCTTTAACGTAGAAAAAGAAGAAGAAGAAGAAGAAGAGGATGAAGAAGAAAATTATGACTATGAAGATCTCGTGACAGAAGAAACTGATTTCAAATTAAGCGAATTCATTCAAAGGTATAATAAAAGGGTTAGATTTTAATAAACAAAATATTTAATATTCTAAAACAAATGAAAGAAGATTAATATTATTTATTTGAAAATATCGAATGATTTATTGTTTTAGATTCGCTAACGTAAAGCTAGTTAAAGCACTTAGCCTTCTTTTGCAACAATTTGATAAGAATACTAACGAGGTCAATCATTACGTCACGAAGATGTTGCACAGAATTGCATACGAATGTAAAATGGCGGCTATGATATTTCAAGGATCGATATTTCGAACTTTTCAAAGGATCCTTGAATCAAAGAATCCTGAACACAAGGTATTTAATTATACATTTCTTTAATACATTTATTGGGTTGGTAGAAAGAGAATATCACATTTTTAGCCACGATTCAATAGGAAAATTCAACATTTTTTTCACCAACCCAATATTTTTGTGAGTATTTTTTTTCGTCGAAGCTGAAAAATCTAGAACAGTCAGAATCGAAAAACAATCAAAGATGAAAAATCGTAATTTACAAAAGTTCCTATTTGTCCATTTTATCGGTCTTCGTATTATACATTTCACGTGTGTCTAACATAAGTTTTATATTTGTTATAATTAAGCAATAAAATCTTTTATCTTTTTTTAAGCCATGTTAAATCGATTAAAAGTAAAAGAAAGATTACAAATCGTTCCTTGTTGGTAACACACCAATGTATGCTTTAGGAGCTTCAGAAGTTCGCAATCTTCATAATCCGTCGTTTCGTCCAAGTCGCGCAGAAGAACCGGAAGTCGTATATGGAGTTGCTCTTCTGGAAGAACGCACATGATGCGACACAAATCGTCGAGGGTTACAGTACCGAGACGGATAAGAAGAAAGTTTCGCGGAGTGTTTGGACGGAGGAGGAGGAGGACGAACTACGAACCCTCTTCATGGAACATCAGACTAACAAGCCTTCGAAAGGTACGCCTCTTACTCTCTCTCTCTCTCTCTCTCTGTCTCTCTTTTCCATATATGGTATAACTATTACTATTAAAATACATAATTCATATATTAATTCGTGAAAGAACTGAAGTAACTAGGCATTTTAAGGTAATCACATATAAAAAGAATATTATTACACATAAACTATAATAGTTATTTCATGAAATAAATAGTTGAAATATAATCTATCTTTAATATCTGCTTTTGAAAACCATAGTTCTGTTAGTCGTGCCGTTCTATTGGAAAATAACCAAATAACAAATTTTTGACTCAGTTTAAATAACAAAAACACAGAAGAAGAAATTATTTCATTTCTAAAATATTTCGTTATTACTATTCGTTTGTATAATCATTGTAAGCATATTCACTTCGCGTGTTATTATGAATCGTGTATGGTACTCTCTGCGAGGTAAGTAAAAAGTAGGAATGTTTTTAATGAAATCGTTGCACGGTACGTTCACCTTCTTCATACGTGTTGGTATAATTAATGTAGCTTGTATTTGATAATTATGTTCTACGAGAATTTATCTGGCAATGAGAATTATAAATAAAATTCTAATCTTTCATTCGTTGATAAGAAATTATTTCATAAGGAAAAGTATTCTGTCTTTCTCTTTAACGATAGTTATCGAATAGAAAATAACGTTGATTCGTTAAATATCGTCGATTAAACGATTTTACTCGGAGTATAAAATTACCGGTTATTAAGATGAAATCGTCGATACGGAATCGAGAATGGAATCAAGATGGAACATGATATTTTCATATCTTTCGAAATTAAGATTAAATTCGTTTCTCTCGCAAAATGAGGCAGAAAGGTGATTCCGAGATTTGGGAATATATGTATACGGTTAGGGCAAGATGAAGGGGAGAAGGTGAAGCAGGAGAAGCTAGTGAAACTGGTGATGGGAATTGGTACGAGAGAATCGTCTGTGTGATTTATTAGATCGACGATAACAATGTCTTCGTTTCTTGGTTAACCGAATCACGTAGCTCCGCGGATGATGCAGTTATCCCCTAGCCTCTAGGCCAATTCACGGATAATATCGATCGTGTATAAATAGTTCAAACCAACTTTGCCCTTGAATCAATGTCTATAGGGATACGTAACCGAAAAAAAAAAAAAAATACATTTTCGTAGTATTTTACAATAACGTTGACTTTACCCTACCAAGATTAAATCTTGACTTTTTAATAACTGTTTCATCAAACGTTTAAACAATTACTCTTTTCTTACATCAATCATTTATAATATTGATTACCTCGAGCAATATTTCTTCGACATTTATTCTACGTTTTAATACGAAATATTATATTTATGTCGTAAAAAAGGAAAATATATTTTTTAATTTATGTTACAAAGAGAATAATTATTTTTAATAAAAATAAATAAAAATATAAATATAAATGACAATCTTGAAACATAATTGTAACCCTTGAATTTCTTTTGCTATTTCTTTTTCTACTTATATTCTTTTTCTTTTTCCTTTTCCTTTTCATCTCATCGCACGTAAAAAGAAAAGAGAGCAATTCGTATGAGTAGGTTGTTTGTGGTAAACCAACGTCCTACAAGTTCGTCGTGTTGTCTCTCTACGTGGATGCCTGAGAAAGGGAGACAGGCATTGTTCTCTCAACTTCTAACGCAAGCCCGACATTTCGGTGTAATGAGTTGAGGAAGCATAGAGTAGTAGTAGACCGAGAGAAAGGGCGAAAAGGGTAGAGAATACTAGAAAGAGAAAAGGGTGTCAGTTTGACTCTCCCAGGTGACCACGCGGTAAAATTGTCGTGAGCTTGGGTAAAAGTGGCAGGAAGGATCAGTGCTTTTAACTCTTGTAGGAATTTCCTGAAATTACTAGACGTAATTGTGGCCGTTTCCAAAAAAAAACTCCCCTTTTTTTGTTATTTCTCGTTTCTCGTTTTTTTCATCAAAGTCATCCTTAACACAATATTCGTCTGCATGACGAAAATTCGTGTTCTCTTTTAATTCAATTCTAATTTTTATACCAAACAAAGTTAATTCATTAATAAACACTAATAAACTAATAAAAATTACACACATAACAATATCACTACGTTGTTTTTATATATGCCATATCATTTCTACAGATAGTGTCAATAAGTGCATTTTGTAAATGGCAGTGAAAAAAATTACGTTAAGGTAAATTTGCAAAATAAGGATGGTCTTAGAAAATTATTTTGTGTCTTGCTTAGGCGAGATACTCTTTATCTTACATTGTGTATTTTCTTTTTCTTTTATTTTTTATTTTTTATCTCAAACCTCTGCACGTATCGATTAATTTTCTTTCGTTCTACCTACGTCACCACTACCACTACTACTACCACTACCACTACCGTCATCCTATCGCTCCTATTATATTCAATGTTCTTATCTCGAGTCCTATTTTCTTCGAGAATAATTGTCTTTTTCGTAATATTAATCACTCGTGCAAATCTCCCTAGAGAATCGAATATTAATGCTGCAATTCTTGACTAATGATCTCTCTTTCTCTCTCTCACTCTATTTTTTTTCTCTTATCTCTTTTTTCTTACAACGACGGATATAATACGGATAAATAATGACAAAGAGCAAATAACAGAATTTTTGTCGTCGGACATTCATCGATTCAATGCAACTCGTTAAAATGCATCGATGGTGGAAATACAGATGACCCAAGCAAAAAAGTATTGTATAAATAATGCTTTCCCTTTTACTATTTTATTTCTCATATTCCATATTTTCCATTCGTATTATTTACTCTCTTCATCGACCTAAACGAATGTACAAACGAATAATAAATTTATGGATAAAAAAAATTGTTTAAATGTTTCCCGTATGCGAGATTATGCAACGTGAAAGATTTATTTCATTTTTTCCTCCCCTCCTTTTGTATTATTAATACGATCAAGCTAAGATGCAATCTATCGGATGCTGAAGTATACTTGATATATAAATTTAGAAAAAAGGGGGATAGAATTTGAAGTATTCTCATGCTATTGTTTCAGATCTGATCGATTGGATACTCGAAAGACTGATCAACGAGTCTCGTACACGACGTGGAGTTATTAAAAAACTGAAAGAGATGTGCTTAGTCGTCAATTCTAAGGTATGTAAGTTTCCACTATGTAGAACCAAAAACTTAGAAAATATATCCCATTTAACATACTACTTGACACTTTACTTTAGCGATAATCCTACTTTGCCGAGTCATACATTAAAGAAACACGTTGAATTAGGACAACACGACTTTTCCATTTCACCCTTTTGCGTTCCGCAAATTCGTTTTTTGTTTTTATCCCTCTCTTCATTTCCTTTCTTTCTTTCTTTTTTTTTTTTTTATTTTTCTTCCTTTAACTCCGCCCAAACTATCGTGCAAAATGGTAGGGAGAAGAAAAGTATAAAACAAAAAAGATAATAAAATGATAAAAATAATACAACGTTAAAGACAAAAACTGTAATGTTCTTCTCGTTTTATCCGATAATCAGATATCACAAAATTACTTGAATTACTTTGCACTCTTATCTCTCTTTCTCTCTCTATTTTTCTTTCCAAGGGGAAAGTTACTTAACTTTTTTCTTACGTCAATCGATGAAACGATCGACAGGGGAAAAGGATTTTCTTTTTTTTTATGTTAAACTCAACAAAAATACGACTGATCCAAAGGAAGATCGATCGTGGCCGAAACGACGAAAGTAAAAAACAAAAAGTGCTGGCGCGAGATAAATGACGAGATTAAAAGTGTTCAACGAAATGAAAATTAAGAAGGAAGAAAACAAAAATCCAAATAAAATAGATACATAAAAACTAAGAAAAGATTTTGTAAAAAAGAAAAAAACATCATTTATAACTAAAAAAATAAATCGTTCACGATCACGTCTCCGCTGTTGCTTGTAGGGTATTCGCGATTACGGAAAGTATTTGAACCTACGTTTCATCCTCTTTACACTCTTTTTTCCACTTTTTCTTCTTTCTTTTTCTCTCTCTCTCACTGATCCTCCTTTTCTCTCCTTTTTCCTTAGTAGCAAGTTGCTTGGCAAGGCGTGCGTGACAGGATCGATGATTTACGAGGATCGCGAGAAGGGCAAAGGAGTAAGATTCGAAATAAGAAAGAGAGAGTGAGAGAGTGAGAGAGTGAAAGAAAGGGGGAAAAGACGGGTCGCGAAAATAAGTTTCTGGACTACCTTCGTAGACGGACTGAACATATGCAAAAAATGGAGCCCGGGAATTGCTCCAGGAACTGTAAATTCTCGTGGGAGACAATTCCTACTTGGGGTTCCGCCTTTTCTCTCTATTTCTCTCTTTCTCTCTTTCTTTTTCTCATACGTATATTTTCTTTTTTTCTTCCTTTACGACGATTTTCTTTCTCCCTTTTCTCTCTTTCCTTTTCTCGTACATCTCTTTTCTTATTTCTACTTTCTCTCTCTCTGTTCTTCTGTCCTTCTCTCTTTCGTTTTCTCTTCCATTCTCCTACCCCATGTTCTCCTTACTTTCAGCTTGTCTCCGCGAACGGATCAAGGTTTCCGTCGACGGGTTTCTATAGCCAGAGCCCGCGTATGCTGCTTTCATGCCTTTGCCATTCCCTTCAGGAAAAGTACGAAAATATCCTAGTCTTTCCTTCGTCACCACCAATACTCCATTTCCGTTAAACTCCCCTTCTTCTTTTAAGTTCACTATCTTTTTTTCTCTTTCTTCCTTTCCCTCTCTTTCTCTCTCTCTCTCTTTTTCTTTCTGTTTCTTTCGTTCTTTTATCTAACGGGCATGAAAAGCTATCGTGTCGCGTGTTTGCCTTTTGCCCCTGTGCTGATATACACTTATAAACATTTATATCATCCTCTTGAGCTCACGAAAATAGGCGAGGGTGAAACGAGAAGAAGAAGAAGACGAGTGAGGTTTTACAAACGTGTGCGAAGAGAGGACCCTTACCCCCCGCTGTTGCCGTCGCAGCCACCACCCTCTCCTCCTCTCCCAACTCTTCTTTCTCTCTTGCTTTAAGAATTCAAGCTAACGGATGGAACACGATCGAGAGGAAAGAGAGTGGAAAAATGTTTCCGTCGATGACGAGGCACCTCGCTGCTTCACAAAACGGAATCTTTCCTATTCAATCCCTCCCCATCTATCCCACCCCTCCTCGCCCTCTTCACCAACTACTATTCCCTGTCTCCTACATTCGTCTATCCCTTTTTTATTTTTTTTTTCGATCGATAGTTCGAAGCAAGAGAGAAATTCATGTACGACGCCACACACGCAAACATATTGTTTTCAAAAAATCGATAATAATTAGATATTACTCGAAAATAGTTGTTACAGTGTTTATTATATTTTTTAACAAGAATCTTTCCGTCACTTTGGTAAAACAAGTTCGACTATAAATAAAAGAAAAAAAAAAGAACGGTGGGGGGAAAGAAAGGTACAGAAGAAAAAAAACAACAAGCAAAATGGGAAAAACGGAAAATAGTTTCAAAAGATCTTCCATTTAACGAGTTGTAATAAAAGAATTTTCTTCGGTGTAGTATTTTCCTGACATTTTGAGTGAGTCTTTCTCTTTTTCTCTCGACGTTTTTACGAGCTCGCATAATGCTGTCACGTAGAACGAGCTACTGTTTCGGGTTAATGTTGAGAATGACGCTTTTTGGTTAAATCGCACCAACGCGTTCGTACATACGCGTGCACAACATACACACACACACACACACACACAAGTGTATTCTCGATATCGACCAGTCGCGCTTTTGTAAAACCATGCAAACGTTTCTCGTAAATCAACCGATAGGTAGAACGAGAAAGAAAGATAAGGAGCATTCCTACTATTTTTATCAATCGCGAACGTAATTTTTGTCATATAACACCTACATATATCATACGTTTTTGGACCCGTCATATATTTTATCAGTTGCTGGTATAAAGTCGTCCGGTTATATCCATAAAAATTTTTATAAAGAATATTTTTCAATATCATTTATCAAGAGAGAAAGAAGACAAAAATAAAATGATTTTATAAGAGTATCAGAAAATGGGTGTCATAGATTCAAGTACCCACCACCTTTATTTGTTGTTGTTCGTTCATATAAAGTTTCATAGTTGTTAGTATACGTTTATAGTTTACGTGTGTGCATTCGCAAGAGTTATAAGAGAATAACAATTTCAGAACGTTAGTTAGTATTTTATTAGAATTCCCTTTTTTTTCTTGCAATTTACATTAAATATTTGCGACTAAGCATAGGAGTGGGGGGAAACATTAGGATCTTATCGCGATTGGAGATTTACTTCAAGTAATATTTTTCTAAAAGCAATTTCACTGGCCCTTTATACTGTCAATCCCCATTATTTATAGAAACGAGAGAAAAGAAAATTTCCTCGTACATTCTCGACGTCATATATAAAATAAATATATATATAATACAACGATCCCCTCAAATGTTGATCCAAATATCGAACATTTTTTCCCTCGTATCTTAACACGTATCACGTTGAAATATCACATCTACCTTTTATTTTCTTAGTTATTTTTATTATAACAAGAATACGAGTTTAGAGAGGACAATGATAAGATAAACGGTGCTAATGTTCTCTCGACATCTGTCTAATTCCTATTGCCATAAGATATTGTAACGCACCCATTTGCAGCCATTCAGATCCCGTTACGGAGCATAACTCATACCCGAATTGGAAGATTAATCATAGGTGCGCAAATACGTGAAATAGGAATATACACCCTCGCTATTTCTCTCTCTCTCTCTCTCTCTCTCTCTCTCTCTCACACACACTCATCACGTACTTTGTCCTATCCCCGTCGTTTGTCTGTCTCTTTTGCTTCAATTAAAGCCTCATAGTCTGATGCAGTTCACACAATACGCTTAGCACGCAAATACACACGCTCATCCTTTAAAGGTAATTCAAATAATAGTGGCATCGATTACACTCCAAATTCTTTGACACCCTCGAGCGAATGGAAATTTCTTGGAAGTTTCTTGAATGACGTTTAGACATAGGAAAGACAAGAACATTAAAGAAATTCAATGACATCTAACCAAAGTATCCAAGATCATAACTCTTCCATAAAGACAAGATAAGAAAACCGCTGTGTCAGAAGGAAAAGATTTCTCGTCGTGAGATAGGAGAGAGGCGGGCGCGGGGGGAAGGAAGAAAGAAAGAAAGGAAAAAAAAGCAAAAAAAGAAAATAGAAAGAGGACTCGAAGCTCATTCTTTCATCCTTTTAACCTTTACTCTCGCGGAGAAATATTTTCTCCAAAGAATAATATTTAAATTTTTTTCAACAAAGAAATGTGTTTATTTTTCTTCTCTTTTTCTCCGTTTTTTTTTCTTATAAAAATTGAATAAATAATACAATAGTGTAAACCTTTAGAATTACAAAAATCGAAGAGAGAACTCATATTGTAATCAATCGTTGAGAATATTCCTGTTTTAAAACTATCTATAATATTTCGATTAATACTTCCCTTATTTCGTTCTAGGTCTCGCAGATATTAAAAGCATTTCTTGAATATTTCATAACGTGTAGCGAATGCATCGTTGAAGAGCCTGCATACTTTTAATTCCTAGAAATACGTTTCGAAATCGATCTTTTTCTGCACCTTTATATCTAGATGTTTAAAAGATCTTGAAATAATAACGATCCATTGATTTCCAATATATCTCAGTTATCAGTGGATTGGCAAAACAACGGTGTATTCGATAAACGACCGTATTCATTAAAAGATAAATGAAAGACTACTAAAATTAAAACGAGCGGTTTTTCTTTCCGCGTAAAAAACATATACAGAATCCTTTTATTATCGGTGGAACCCTTTCTTCGATCTGCCATTTAATTATCCGACAACGATTGACGTCATTCAACTCGTGAAAGCACAATTACCGAGCTCTTGAAATTGACGATTAATCATAAGTGCTTGATCGGTCATAAGAGCAGCAAAAGAAAGAAATAATTCCATCTAACTTACAGTAATTCGAGTAGGAATTCTTTCGATAAACAACGTGGGAAAGATGAAAATCAGGGCAAGAAAGTTAGAGATCAATAGAGTAAAAAGGGCTGACCCTATTATTTATTCCTTGACAAACTCTTCGAAGAAGAGCTTAGGCGAGGAAGCGTTTCATTTAAATAATTTCATGCGCGAGTACGCTTCACCCTCGTGACTCGAAAAGTACCAAGGGATAGACAGAGAGAGAGAAGGAGATAGAGAGAGAGAGAAAGGATTCCTTGGTAGAGCAAAAGCAGAACGTGTTCGTTTGACATTCATTTAGTGCATGGAGTAGTACGCGACAGCCATTTAGGCTTTGGCCTTCATGGAATCCCTTTTCTGTGTCCCTCGTATCTCTCTTTCTCTTCCTTTCTCTATCTTTCTTCGAGAAAAGGGCGAAAGGTTAATCGTCGGAAAATGAGCTGACGGTTCTTCTTCTTATTCTTCTTCTCCTTATTATTTTATATATTTTTTTTTACTCCAACTGGGCATTGTTAAATTATAATCACGTTTAACATGTTCTTCTTTCTTATTCTTTAATCACGTCCAGGCTGTAAGAAACGAGATACAGAAGAGACTACCCAAAGTATGGTCCGAAGAGGAGATAGCTCAGCTCACGGAACTTTGGGAACAGCTGAGAGAAAATGAAGGTAGTTACGATCTTTTCTTTTTTCAACTTATACTATCTTTTTCTTTTTTTTTTTACTTTCTTTCTTTATCTCGTGTTTATGACTTTAATCTATCTCAAGGTTTTCTTAATATTACCGACTCCTCTCTTCTATCATTTTCTGCCAACTTTGGTTTTGTTTTTTCTCCCCTTTCTTCTTCTTCTTCTTCTTCTTCTTCTTCTTCTTCTTCTTCTTCTTTTTACTTTATACAGTATATCTCGTATCTATCTATCTATCTATCTATCTGTTTTTTTTTTAAATCGTACTCGTTAACTTTGAAAAACAATTAAATGAAAATCTAATTAAACCGTTTTTATATGAAACTTTTGTGTGACAAAAAACGCATTATTTTCGTATTAATTTAATTCACTTTTATCGACAGATCCAGTGGAACTTATTTACAACGATTTGAAAATAAAACGAGCAAAACCGAAGATCAAAGAAAAGCTTTTAGAATTAGGATTAGCTAAGGATCCAAAAGAGCTGTACAAAAAGCGATCTAGAAAAAGCAATCACGGTGAGTTATCCTCTCTTATCCAAAGTGGCCTCCTGTTTCCAAACCCACCATCCCATTCTATTCACATCTATCTTTTTTTTACCATACTCTAAGAAATCCAACAGCGTGAATCCGATCGGTTAACGTGATCGTCGAAGACCCATGTATATACGAGAAGGAAAGAAAGAAAGAAAGAAATCTACTCCCTTACGCTCGAACATACAAAAGAGCAAAGGTCCATTTTTAGCGAAATCACTTTCTTCTGACGTTTAGCTTTATCTAAAAAAAGCCTATTACCGATATTACAAGCAGTGAACAAGCTTCTTACAATTTCTTTCCTCTTCATTCTTCATAGTCGTCTATTACCCATGGCGTGTATAAGTGTAAAAAAAAAAATGTAATACATATTTATAAAAACTAATCTTACGTCAATATTAAAAAAGAAAGATTACGAATCTCGCTTAAACCTCAATAGGATATAAACAATTCAATCTTTCTTTTATAATAATTGAATTTTAAAACGTGAACTCTTAATTTCAATCATTTCATCCATTTAATTCGAAGTATACGATTTTTTTCCAAATACATGCAGCGTATACGTGTATATCTATTTTATTTTCCATTCGATAATTTGTTTTTTTTCTCCCTCATTTCTCCTTTCATTCGAAACCCCGTAATTAATTAGCATATTTTTCTATGCCCTTAATTTATCGTATATATATCTTACTATATTGATATGTTAAAAACGAAAATGAGAATATATTCCTGATGTTGTTCAGATCCAATACATCGTGGTGGTCGTCAGAAAATCAAGGATTAATTAATTATCAAGCATATTGTTTTTCTCTCTCTCTCTCTCTTCTTTTTTTTCGTTTATACATTGTAGGGTTCGCGATTCGATCATTTTAATACCCTGCGAAACTTTCTTTCTTACTCTCTTTCTCTTTACCATTCGAAACGAATCTCCTTGTTCGTTGCATTATAAATATCACAGAATGAATTTTTATAAAACGATGAAAATAATTCATCAACGAAAATACGCATAAATTTTTCATGAATTTTGATAATAAATAAAGATCTTTTATAATTACGACAATTTTGATCAATATCACAATCGAATGAATATATATATCTCATTCGATGTATGTACTGTCTTCCATTTATAACCGTAACAGGAACTTATTCGGTTTCCAATTTCAGATATTTTTGTGTTTTAAAGCTTTCAACGAGATTATTCTTGATACGAGACCCCCCGTCGTCGTTCACTACCTCGTTACGTATTCATCGATTTTTTTCATTTTATCTACCCGAACGCGACTTTACCCATTATATATAATCCACAAATTTTGCGGTAGAAATATCACGAAATTAAAATTCACCGTGCACTCCTTGTCGCAATTATACCCTCGTCCTGCGTTCTTATCCGCTCCATGGACTGCAGCTGCGAAATTCTCTCCCCCTTTCTTCTCTCTCTCTCTCTCTCTCTGTCTCTCTCTTTGTCTTTTTTCTTCCATCCTTTTAACGTAACTTTCTAGGAAGATTCATCCACCTTCTCTGAAAAGCTCGTTGTTTCATTTGTAGACTCCACAGGCGTCTTTATATACTTTTTCAACGAACATTTACATAGAAACACTTTCGCGTATTCATTACATTTTCATTTTTAATTAACCGATTTGTTTGATTATTTTTTATATAACGATTGAGGGCTCATCGATAAACCATCGTTACATTTTTACCAAACTAATTTTAGAGATATTTCCAAATATAAGATATGACAGAAATATTGATTATTTGAAGCATTACACACTCATTTAAATTCTTTCCTAACCTTCGATACCCACGTCGAATACGTACAAGTAGTATATAGAATGTTTCAAAATAAATTGCTTCAAAGATGTTTTTAGTTCACACAAATAAGAACAACAAAAATTTCATTCCAATCATATGCCCGATATTTCACCCAGACTCAACTCTGAAGTTATTGCTTTTATATTTTGAAATAGCCAGTACATATATGTACCTGTACAAATTTGTTGACACCTTGTATCACATCGTATACGCGTGTAACGTTTTGTCATTTTTATTTTACCCTCAGGATATGGACAATTTTAAAACGAAGAGAGAAAGAGAGAGAGAAAAAAGAGAGAGAGAGAGATTTGGTAGCTCGATAAACATGTCTCTCTCGTTTCATCGTTTAACATTCGACTATTTCAACAATAAAACACGCGTAACGATGCATGTTTGACTTTAAAACGAGTTTATCTCAACGTTCGATTCGATATTCACGTTATGTACGTATGGTATACGTACGTTGTCGGCTTTTTAACTGTTTTAAATATCTCACCCCGGTGACGAAACAATAACATTTGTTTTTTCCTTAACGTCACGTCTTCTCTTTCGGTGAAAGCTCGAAGTTCATGTTAGAATCTTTGTGGAATACAAATCTTGTTATTTAATATCGAAGAACGAACGCGCATTCCTACCACATTTCTCATCTCTCTCTCTTTCTATCTCTCTCTCTTTCTTCCTCTGCAACCAATAACGTTCCTTCTTTCCAGCTTTCCATTACGGCACTACGAGGAATTTCATATTTATCGTGGATATTGTTTTTCCTTCTCTTACCTTATTTGTATTCAATGCATTGCAATAGATCGTATCGTAGATATAAGACCGTGAGATGAAGTGTAACGGACGGCTTTGTCTCGTATCGAATGGAAAACGTTAAAACATTTTGTAGAACGTTTCGAGTGGGTATCATAATTGTTCAGCACACTCACACACACACACGTGCATATACATACACATAGAATCGATTTCGATACAGGAACACGCGAGAATGAAAGTGTCATTCTGTCCAGAGTTGATGGCTTCTATCCGAGATAGGGCAATTTGGAAAACTTCATTAACAATTCGAGGATACAGAATGCAGTAATTCACCAAACTTAATATGAATCTTCATTGAGAGATCTTTTCTTTCTTTCTTTCTTTTCTTTTAAAAAAAAAAAAACAAATTCGTTATTTTCATTATTAAAAATCTATTGTAGAGATTATTATTCATTGTCAGTATCAGAAAGTATCTTAAATTTACTTTAGCTATATTAAAGGATTTCAATTTTGATTAAAGTTTATCGTATGAAATGATACGAAAAGTTAATATTTAACTAAAGTATTAAATGTCATACTCAACATAATTGAGATATATGTATGTACATATATGCAGATTAAATATATACATGTATCTAATCTTATTAAACGATTGGAATGTTTAGTCAACAAATTCAGTCATTCTATTTATCCATCCGAATACTTGTATCAAATAATTTTAATCATTTAATTGAAATTCCATCTGTGTTTAATTTAACCCCTAACGAAAGGAAACGATTCGTAGAAGGTTGAAAAACGATAGAATCAAGTCGTGCGTTTTAGGATTCGCCAATGAACAGAGGCTAGTAACTTGAAAAAGGTTTTATATCGTTTTTCCACGTGTTGTTGTGCGCAAAGGAAAATCGTCGTGGGAAACACAGTCTGGCGGTAATTCTGACGACGAGGATCCGGACTCCGAGGAAGAAAGTAGAAAATCCTCGGGGCGTAACGACGTGGCTCAAAATAAACCAACGAATAAGAAAAAGACAACGACGACGACGACTACGAAGAAAGGAGGAGGAAGGTCGAGAAGGAAGAAAGACCAGAAGACGTTTCTTTACACGGATGCACAATTATCTGGACTCTTGAAGACCGTCATCGAAGGAAGTGAGTAAAGTTACTTCTTCTTCTTCTTCTTCTTCTTCTTCTTCTCTATTTCTATCTTTCTCTCTTATTCTTTTTCTCTCTGTTACTCTTTCTAACTGTTACTCTATCACTCTCTTACACTCTTTGATTTTCTATTTGTCTCTCTCGTTCACTTGGTGATTTACGATATACCACAAAGAATAGAAAGAGAAGGAAAGAAGTCACCCCGTCGAAAGGTTGCAAGACTAAAGCTTCGTTCTCGCGAGTAGGACAAATGTCTTCTCGTCGTAGGACCAACCATGAGGGTTGGGTTGGGTAGGGTTGGGTTTGGTTGGAAAAAAAGAGAAAAAAGGACTCTCGGGAGAGGAATCCTTGCCGCCACGGAAGGCATTACCAACGTCCTATCGCTAGGGGTATAGAACCAATGGAGAAATAAAAAAGCAAAATAATGGCTTGTCCCTGTGAAACACCTACTCGGTGTGCAAATGTGGGACACGTCAGAAGTAATCCCATCGTCCTTTTCTCTCGTAGACTAGTTCGAAAGCTGCTGTCGTTAGAAAACGACCCTCCTTTATTTCCCGGCGTATCGATGACGATATCTCGTACTTTTTGTAAAGCTTCCTACGGTACTTTAACATCGCTTCGTCTTCGGAAGGAACAACGGTAAAGGATTGGTGACAACGCTGATCTAAACCTTTGCACTTTTTATCCTCTCTCTACCGTTTTTTATTTTTCTCCCTTTTTTATTATGTTGTTTTTTTTTTTTACTCGTTTATTCTAGAAGTTGGTTTGTGTGTACGCGTGGGTACGATAGGGGACGAATGATTTATATTGGAAACGCACTAATGTCCTCTCCAAAGTTTTTCCCGGAATAAAACAGACAATTTTGATTCCTTCTCACGTTTAATTTTCCGACGTTAGGTTTTTTATCTTCCTTAAATTCTTTTTTTTTTTCTTACTTTTTTGTCAGTTTTATCGCAATATCATTAATCATTTTCTCTTAGCACGATGATCGAGTTCATTGATATAAGTTCGTTTCTACTACCACTTCGAACTTTGATAACTATTGCACCGTGTGGAACAATAAAGGGTCCGACAGCAATTTATTCTCTCTCATATTTCACTTACGATAGAGTTAACTTAACGTTTCACCCGAGTGTATGTCGGTCCTGCGTTACAGTTGGGTACGATAACTCGTAATAATATTCCCAGGAAACTGCGGTATAAACTTAATACTCGATTTTTTAATGGGTAACGTGTAAAAGTAATTGATGAAAATGTTTAATGTTATAAATCAGATATGACGGAGTCATTGGAATGGATCAAGGAATCCTTGGAAGATGCACTGGATGATCGCGACGAGGAAAGCATGGAAGGAATCCCATTGGTGCCGTTGACAGAAAGTTCATCAAATGCTATGGATTCGATCAATTTTCAAAAACTACTTCGCGCTATGGGCATTTCACCACCTATGAACGAACAGGAAATCTATTGGCGAATTCCAGCTAACATGCTCAGTTCTACAATACGAAAACGATGCAATCTTATTGCCGATGCTTTGGAAGGAAAATTCGCCGTCGAAGGTATAATTCACAATTATTTAGTTTTTGATTAATCGATCTCAAGAGATCTCCGAATCCAAGTTACTCTACACCACATTTGTTGAATGAAATTGTCTTTATTATTACTAACATTCGAAATATTAAGCATGAGTAATAGATTTTGAAAATTTTGTCTCCTTCCTGAGAATACCTCGTATTATAAATTCTACGTATTTATAAATTGATTTAAAATATAATTTGTTTCTAAATTTTAGAATCCACATCTAAGAAAAATATCGACGATATTAGAAATAATTCGAGCGACGATAGTGATAACGATAACACCGATTTATTGGATACTATGAAAAAATTCTTTGCTAATAAAAGTAAGGTTCGATTATATGAATAAAATATATCATTTATTCAACAAAAACAATTACTAAACTCGTTGTAAAATTGTTGTTATTTCATAGATCGTTTATTAGAATCTTTACCATCGACCTCGCGAATAGATGAACCTTCCTCGGATTCGGATAAATCGGAAAAATCGACTAATCCTGTTGTAAAAAAAACTGCCGACACCATCGTAATAAAGGAAATGGAAAACGACAAGAATCAGGGTGGTGGTACGGAGAATAATTTCCAAGAAATCGGTACGTACAACAGATTTGTTGGCGATTGGTTACGCGTAGAAAACGAGAAAATGGTGGGCTACCTGCCCTCTGTTACTGCTGATGCCAAGCTATTGGATTATTTAGGATTTACCAACGGACGAAACGTTTATTGAGAATGCCAGAGGAAGAAGCCTAACGTTCTTTAATACAGTTTTATGTTACAAGACTAGTCGTTCCTTCGAGCAATTTCGATTTCAGAGTCTATAGTCCTGTAGTAAAACGGAAAGAAAACTTCAACTTTATCTATTTTATTTCCAACTGATTTAACAGTGCAATCTCTTGCGAGCGACCCATTTCGTAAAACTTATTAACGATTTCCTATTTCAAAGATAACTTTCCATTTTATTTTTTTTTTCTTTATAAAAGAAAATAAGAAATCTGTGATTTCAAGCAGAATATCTCCCCCCAGGTTCTAAAGCATTACACAAATTTAATGCCGATAAGCAAAGTATCGTACAGAAATATTTCAAATTCGTCCATTACGATTATAAATTAATTTATATTCAAACTGAATAATACAATTCGATAATACCATTATCGATATTTTTATTTATGTTTAGATACCGTAAAGAGAATTTCTAAACGTCGAATCAAGTTGCTTTCAGATTCGTCCGAGTCTGAATCAGAAATTGAAAATAACACAGACGAGCCAGGTATTTTAAAATTAAACATTTTTCCTCTTCGTTTTAATTCATAATTATGATAAAATACATTCTCATCTTATTAAATTAGACGAAGCTAAGAGAAACCGAAGTCAAAGTTTCGACACGGAAACTCCGTCGAGCAAGAGGCCACGTTTATTGGATAGCGACGAAGATTCTGAACCTTTAGAAATAAAAAATTCCAAACCGAAACTTCTTACGCTCGAATCCAACAACTTGGAGGATAATCAAGAAAAAATCTCGACTCACGAGTCAACGGCCTCTCAAATAATCGATAGTGATGAGGATGGTGTGACGGAAAAAAAGAGAAATTTGAAGACCACTCGAAAGATAATAAGCGACGACGAAGAAGATTAGACCTAATCGGTGTTCCGTAATTAACATTTTCATAATACTTTATTTAATCAAACATTAATATTGTTTTCTTTATTCTTTTTTGTGAAACTACATTTAACAATATCTAGATTCGACGTAAACTACCTTACCTGCTTAAAAAGATAAGATAGATACCTGTAGAATCACGATCTAAGAATTGTTTGCTCTTACTTATTTTCTTTACCCAAAAACTTCAGCACGATTTCCTGAGAAGAGTACGAATTAGGATGTCCCTTTTCGCGTTGTCATTCGAGGACGAAGGAGAAGGAGGAGAACGATCGGTTTATACCCGGGGTACTCTGCACTTAAGAGTGCCAAGAAAAACAGTACTCGAAAGGCGTCCACATTTCGCCAAGTAACGAAGAAGAGAACATGCGAGCAGAGTAGTAGCGTTGTGAATCGTATGCAGAGATGTATAATGATCCTTCTATAGTACTCGATAGGTAGCTTACTCTATACATAGAACATACCAAAGTGCTATGTATGAGTGAGGGGAAAGGAAAAGGGGGGACATTCGTGCGTTAACTTCCTCGCTCGCATGCTAGCCGAGTAACCGATTGGCCAATGTGGATGACTTTACGTCTTTTGATGGGCAGGTGAGGAGTCTTGGCGAGTGTCAACGATACATACGCGTATATCGGTACGTGATCGTATTCTAGAAACCATCGCGGCTTGCCCGTGTAGTGGCTTTACCTTTGAATTAGAAAATAGCATTCGTTTGGGGAAACGCTTCCGTCGACGACGGGTATAGTCGTCGCCGCGAATACCACGTTCACGTCGAAACCGATGTCCGTGTGGGGCCAAAGCGTAATATCGCCGTAAGGACTCCGCGAGTCGCGTATACACGACCAGGCGATCATACTTCAGCAGGAATTCCAGAATCCCCCAGCTTGTGTATATACCACAATCTCATTCACAGTCTCTCATATTTCTTCAATGGAAAATACTTATTCCTCCTTTGATCACGATATATTTCTTTTCTCGTGTTTTCAACGCGAAATTTATTATCAATTTTTATCCACCTTTCTTCACACATATACACATATATATCTACAACTAAGTAATTAGTACTCTGAATTTATTTTCTTTTATTTCAATAAAATTATTCTTTTTATACGTAATAAGATAAACGATAATATTACTCTAGGTGTAATAAAAGTATTCTTATTTTTATAATTAATATTATTGTATACAAAAATGTTACGATGATAATAGTCGAAATATAAATTTTAAATAAAAATAAAAGAAATATACATATAACGTAGTTATCTTATCTCGTAGCGAGTAATACTCCTTTCAAGGTAAACGCTAGAAAACGATAATATCGAACGGTGGAACTTCCCGGAAGGACGGACGACCACGTGCATTCTAATATCAACTTCCACTTAATGGGAATGCATGAAAGGTAAGGAGATTGATTATGGTTACGAGACGAGTCCACTCGCGGATTTAAACATCGAGACGCGTATCCGTAGTAACGAGTTATCATCCATTCAAGTTGGTACGCTTTTACTTCCACGTTATTCGTGAGCTCCTGTTATAAGCGCGGGCTTCTTATACGGTTGTAGGTGGATGTCATCCTCTCTCTTTCTCCCTACTCCTTTTATTACGGTTCACTTTAGCTTTCAAGGTTATCGTCACGCGCGGCTTCGTTAAGTCTCGTGCGCACACGCGTTCTTATAGAACGCGAGACTTTACATTGAAATTCAACGAGCATGAGAAAAATATTTTTTTATCGTATAAAAAAAAGAAATTAATCATTTAAAAATATAATTTAATAATTACAGTGTCATTGATAATTTTTTTTAGAATGAATCTTAATGTTAAAGAATATTACAAATACGTGCGAGATTAGAATAATCTTTCCAATTGGATTTTCTCGTGTTTATTAAAATTGTTAATTATGACAATTAATTGAAAATAAAATAATTATTTATATAAGTTTATTAATATTTGCTAGATGATATATAGCTTGCATGTATCGGTTAGGTTTATGGTCAAATTATTTTCTTTAAGATTAATTTATGATACCGATAGTTGTACTTGACAAAAAATTTCCTCTTACTTTAACATCACATTTTAATTTTTGACTGATTAGAGCAAAAGTTTCAGTAGCGTTTATTAGTTTAACGATACGTAGAAATGTAATATGTAAAAGAGATAAGAATATTATTTTTATAAAGTTAAAATGTCACGTTGCTAAGTCGTGACTTCAGATTCGAGTGGTGTTTACATGCGCGCCAACTGCGCGAGTCATCTGCGGGTTGTCGTATTTTTATCAGGAGCGCATGTGTTTCAGTAAGTTACTCTACTCGAGTTGCTAGATTCAGTATACATATATATATATATAATACTGTGAGAGCGTAAAAATGGCGAATGCAGATAAAGATTTCTCCGTACAAATGTTCTTTGAACAGTTGATTATTGTGTGTTAATGCAATTTATTCGTATCAATATATATATATAATCTCAAAGATATTAATTGTCAGATAATTGTCGAAGTATTACTGCATTCGAAACTGCTAAACTCATTACCTGAAAAGAAAGAAATAAATAAATGAACAATGCTATTATATTTTTGTTATATTTTACTAAATCATATTAATTTTAATCAAATTTAATTACAGATTTAAATGTTTCGAGTGATAATACGTAAAATGGACCACCAGTCATTATAATAGGCTTCTGAGAACGCAATAATAATAATAGTATCAAATGTTTCACTTTCAATAATAATTCTTTCCTTTCTTTCGTATTTTCTATTTTATCGTATGTAGTTTGTTCCCATTCGCATGCGTACACAGCATCGGTGATTTTTAAGCTCTAAAGACATTCGAGATAACTTTACAGAATTTGATTTATTTTGATCAGTTTTATGAATACCAACCAATGTAGTAATTCGAGTTGAGTAAAAGCAAAAGACGTAGAATTGCACCGACAATGCTAACAAGTATTCCATTGAACTGAGTAATTTCGTCATAGATTCCGAATCCGTCTACAAATTTCAAATCATTCAATTAAATATTTGTTTTTTTTTAATGTCGCGAATAATATTTCATATCTCTTTCTACCTTAAATTCTATGATAGACATTTCAAAGGATAATAAACAAATGATGATCATATTTTCTATACACTGTACGAACATTGGTAAATTTCCGAAAGTTTCCAAATTCTTCGATATTCTATAAAAATAAATCTGACGTATCGTTAATACTTTTAAACGTATTAAAAAAAATTAAAATATACAAGTTTGGGTCTTACTTTAACACAGCTGCATGATGATCAACGCAACAACGTAATTTCATTTCGAATTCTCCGATTGTTCTACAAATAGATATTCTTCTCTCGTTGATATAACAATAAAGGATTCTTATATAAATTTAGTTAGCTTATGTAATTAATTACAATCAATATTACCTTGCATCAATGATTGGATTCGTATTGATCAATGACAATGACAGGCATCGTAATTGTCCACAAATTATCATTAAAATACAAATATATAAACAATCGTAACAAGCTACACCAACAGCCGAAGTTAATGCACCGACTAATTGAATAATAAACGAACAAGTATAACCCATAACAGTTTCAATATTCCACGGTTGCCTTGTTATGTATGGTAACAAAACGACATTGCTATTATTTGTATCGAAAGCTTTCACTTGACCATTAAAATTATTTAAAAGTGCGTTAAAACACCATTGGAGTACCCCATATACGCAAAACGTTGTCCACGAATATTGCCAAATCCTTGACTGTCTGTACACAGTTTCCATTTCTGTTTTAGAAAAAGCGCATTCTAAAGAAAAAAACACAATAATTATTTATTTGAATCGTTTAATTTTGTTTATATATTATTTACTTAGGCAAATAAATTCTTCTCCTTTACCTCTCTTTCCAGTTTCAATTTTCTTCGAAAGCAAGTAACACCGATTTAAATCATCAAAAATTTTACTAATTTCTTTGCTCTTACTTATACAATAAATCCATTTAATAAAACCAGTCATGTGAAGACCCAAAGGATTGATGGTATTCGACAATCGTTCGATATCGGAGTTAAGGGAAACCATTAAAATTTCAGACACGATAAGGACGAAATTAGCGAAGAGAGAAATTGCAATCGTGATGTTTAATAAGAATAATTTTGACATAGAAAACGTATTCGTTTGTCGCCAAATTCTTAGATATTTCAGAAGCGTTAATAAATGTTTGATATAATTTTCAAAAGGCACGATAGGTTCTAAAGTTTTTATTTCCTTCACTTTCATCGTTTATATCGCAGACAAAATTATTTCCTATAAATAAAATAAATCGAATATATATTAGAATACGTTTTTTATTGCGAGTATGAAGAAACGCACGGTGCACACATATACACACACACATATATCGAACAGTATGCAATATTTTAAGGTAAAATATTCCATTCACGTATGTGTTAGAGTACTCAAGCGAAAGTTAGCCTCTTGTATCGCATATTCCCCGGACACATATACTCCGAACAATTACGTACGTTACGTCAGACGACTTGAAAATCATGTATACGTATACGCAGCAGGACATCTTCGTTGCCTTCGCCATTTTCTAACAAGAGCGAAAGAGAAATCGCGACGAGTATTGATAAGCTTTATCTATTGCAACAACGACGTATTAACGACGATACTAATAAACATTTTTATCACTTTTTGTTATTATTATTATTAACTACTTATCTATCATTTTTAACTAAACACTTGTTCATTTAATAATCTCATCTTTTTCTTATATAAATAATCTTTAACACGAATAATATATTCGTTTAGAAATTATATGTATAATAATATTAACAAAAATGATAAATTATACGAAACAATTACAATTAAAATCGTAGATATCAAATTCACGTAAAACAAAAACTATTATTGTATTTCTTTTTCTTTCTTACTGAATTCGAATAAAGAGTACCTATCTAGGTTGTCATCACTCTCTTGGAAATATCACACACGACACGTGTAATTCGAGAAACAATGCTCGTGGAAACATGATAGTCGATCTTTGTCTCCTCGATGTTATCGTGATTTATTTATAAGATAATTATGGTCGAAACGGTCTTTCATTAAACGTCAGTAGTTATTTCAAATGAAAATTACTTGGTAGATAAAAGAAATAGGGAGAAAGAGAGGCGTGGTCAACGTATGCACCAAATGTCCTCTTCAATTAAATTTGCGGAAGAAACTTTTAATACGTATCTACTTCTACCTCTCTCTCTCTCTCTCTCTTTCTTGATGGTAAACTTCTTGGACGTCTTTGAAGTCCAATATCGTTTCATACATTTTCACGGAGATCGGCGTAAAACTTTATATCCAATTACGTTCTTTGCAAGACACCGCACCAAACTTCTCACTATCTCTCTCTCTCTTTTTCTCTCTCTCTTTCTCTCTACGTATTAGTCCGAAGACATTGCGGACTACTCGCAACATTTCTAAAACTTTCCTCCTCTTGGCAACATTGAAACTCGAATTGAACGAAGCCAGAAGGTACGATCCTGCTGTTCCCTTCTTTTTTCTCCTTTCTTGTAATAAAATTGAGATTTCTTTTTTTTTGTCCTTTTATCAATGTGATTTTATAGCGAATACGATAACGTAAATTTTTTAAGGAAATGTGAAAGGAAAGAAGTAATTTTGTAAGTTTCTCAACGTTAGTTAAAATCAATAAGTTATTGAAAATTTGTATTAAAAATTACTCGCAGGTGAGTTTTATATGATGTAATTTATCGTTAAGATATATAATTATATTAAATTTTAGATGGAAGCCTATATAGATATATATATTTTAGCTATACGTTAAAATTTGTTATTCATTACAGTTAAGTCACCATTCGTTAATATAAAAAAATCTAAAAAAATGTCGACGTTCATACCGCACAGTCTTTCAGTGTAAATACGACGATCTATTGGCATTCGTTCAAACAAATAACGTATGTGTATAAAGCATTATTATCTTTCCGCAGGTTATTTTCAAGCTTACCGAAAATCCTCTACACGTACGATATTTACCGCCTAATCTTGAAATTATTTCCATCGAGTAATCGTAATATTTAATGGTGTAACGGATTGAAACTTCCGACGTTCTCATCAATTGAATGTAAGTACTTACAACATTATTTTAATATTTATATTACAATTTTGCAAACGTGTAACAATTTATATAGCTCGAAAATTGTAGAATAAACAATCGTTATTTTTAAAAAAAGAATATCGTAAAACTCGCATAATATTAATCGAAATCATTGTCATCATCATCGTCGTCATCAATATCATCGGAATCATTTATTTTTATTAATATTCTATTAGCGTCCTCGTTAAATATTTTATATCGTAAATGTAGTAGGGAGAATGAATTCGTAGAGAGAGTTTCGTAACTTCGTATATATATATAACACAGCTGAAGTACCCACACACACACACACACACACATATACACATACACCTATATACAAAGACGTGGTCTTTCACGTAGAAGTTTCTACACAACGAAGAGGACCAAGTTTTCGGGAGTATCGAACGAACTATACCATTTCTCTCGGTGGCCCCTTCGTTCTATACCCTTCCTCTCCCCTTCTTCACCCCCCAGCATCCAACCTGGTCCCGGAGAACTCTACTTTGGTGATGGTGTCCTGTCGCTCGTGTTGTCCAACGCGTTGCCAAAAATCGCTGATGATTGATGGCCATTAAAGACCGGGCCAACCTTGCTCCAAACCTTCGTAAAATCCAATTGGAACTTACACATGATCAAAATACTTGGACGCTAATTACGTTTCGAGATCTCTCTTTCTAATGCAAAGTCAAGAACGTAGCTACGAAACTGCGGTACCCTACCCTTCGTAACAAATTTTGATAAACCAAATTTTCAAGCTAAGATAAACGGCTGAATATATAAAATTAATTTTATAAACGTTATTTTTAATGTTGTCACGTGTTTCTTTCGATGTTTCGTTTAATAATGCCTTCGTTATTTATTAATAAAATTATAAATAATTATTTAGGTATTTTTCTATAACATAGAAAGAAAGGTTCAGATATTTTTGCATATTACTATGGGATTTAATTATAAAAATGTATATCCGAATATTTGTATTAATATTTCCCCCTGTTCTGTTTTAACATAGTTTAATCTTAAATTATTTTCATTGGTTTATTTTTTTATTTTAAATTATTCTAGTGCATTAGTACTGATGGGTTATTTATGGTGATTCTTTTGTAAATACATTCTCATATATTCCGGTATCGGTTCCATGCTAAAATAAATAAATAAATAAATAAATCTCGTAATATAATATGGTCGAAATGAAATGATTGTATTATTAAAATATTTTCATTATTATTTTAAAATAAATTAAACGAAGGTAAAATTCTCTTTTATGGTGTTATTCGTGTATTTCTCTCAACGATCCCATAAACTCCATGGTTGAAACTGTTTTTCTATTATTATTAGTAAGCTACGAAGGGAGTGTAGGGTGAGGAGTGGATGGAAGCTACTGTAGGGGGAGGTAGCAAGCGAGTCGATAGAAAAGGTCAAAGGTTTCAGGTGTGTTTGCATTTCGCCCACGGCTGCTACAGGTGCAGCCTCTTCCGCGGCTCTGCTCGCCGTTGCAACAGCAACATGTATGACTCTTTATTAACAACAATTAACATTTATCCATTGTTCATACGGGAATAGTTTTCGCTGGACACGAAACCTTGTAATTAGTTGTCAGACTCGTACGAGAAATGATACTATACCGAGAGAATAAACCAGTTATACGGGAACCCATGAACTCTTGCTTGAATATCCCATTATTGTTCTAAAGAAATATTTTATTTAAATGTTTATAAGCTATGAAGATTTTTTTATAAGAATTTTGCAATTTCTTTTGACCCAAATTTATCCAAAGGTAAATTAAATAAATTTCTTTTTTGTCTTTTTTTTTTTTAATTTCTTTCTTGAAAGTAATCTAAATTTCTGAGCACGGAAAAATGAGTACTTTATGTTAATTATTCAAATATTTATAACACAATGAATTCTATAAAATGCATCTATTACTTTTTTGTAGAAATATACGATTAAAAAAATATATAACGTTTTCAAGTATTGGTAAAGAATATTCAACTATGAATAACGTTTAAATAAAATTATTCTATCTCCAAAAGTATCGGAATATTTCTTAAACAGTATTTATTTATTATATTATATGTATAATTTCTTTATTTATTTACTAAAATTGATAATTATCTTTTAAGAATATTTAATTTCAATATCAATTAAATTTACGATAAAACATTTAACGGAATCGTTTACGCTTCGTTATAAATAATAATCAAATGTGTGTATGTGTGTCTATGTGTGTAAAAGAGATATATCGTTAAATTGAACAATAACGTAGGTGTTTAAATATTCATAATCGATGATCCTTTTAATATACAATAATGTATTTCATTTTTCACATGCTCATTAACTCATTAAAATATTGATGTCATTTATAGAGAGAGTAAGACAACGATTATGCAAACGTTGCAATGCAAATTTGTAATATAACTTTTAACAAAAATCGAATTACCATTTCCGACGTTTATTTAAATATTTGCATTAATCTTTTCAAAGAATTAGAACGAAATTCTCATTTTTGTTTGAGCTAATTTTGTATTAAAATATCATCTTCCTTCGTGATTTATTATTTAATTATACTAATATATTTTTATTTTAAATAAAATTCTGATGCACTTTTTGAGTATAAAGAAATTGCATTGTCATAAAATAAACTTTTTTTTTATATAAAATAATCATGAGATATGAACGAGTCGACACATAATAATAATTGTTTGAAAATAAAACGTAAATAAGTCGTATATATATATGTATATATTGAAGTTCTAGAAGGGATAATTGAGATAATTATATTCTAGGGTTTACCGGAACGGCCAACGACCAACGTTCTCAAGAAACAGGCAAGCATAAAGACGAATTGTTTTCGTCACTACTTTATAAATGCATCGGTCTAACACAAACAGCACACATTGATACGTCTAGTAAAAGTGAAGCGAATCAACCAACTTGAATTTCATGTTATCCTCGTAAAAAGATTTACCAGTCTCCGGTTATGTTTGATGCACCATCATTATGTTTTAGATTACGGTAGGTTAGTTGCATCGGTAACGTCACGCTGTTTCTTCCTATCTCTTACGACATTCATTCTATTCTACTACGTCAATAACCAACAACGTCAAATGAACGAAAAGAAGAACGTAAAAAAGTCATTACGCGCTACTGATTACGTCACTCTACTCGATCTTTTTTCTCTTTCCTTCCTTATATCTTTGATTCAAGTGTTTTTTCTCTCTCCCGTTTAGTTCGCTTCTATTCATTATCTATCTCTCTTTCTCACATATATACATACGTATCCGATAACATTTATATGTGTTTAATAAGCTTTGAGTTTTTTTAACATAAATATTTTATATATTATATTTTATATATTTACATTTTAGGATGATCGTTATTTTCAATATTTTTAAATGTTTATGTTCGTAGAGGCACATATGGTTCGAAATAAATAAAAAAAAAAAATATCCTTTCTCACTTTCTCTTTTTCTTTCTTTCCAAGTTTCGAGTCTCTATTCCTATTATATCTCAATTTAAACCTTTCAATTTAAACAATTAAAAATATAATAAAATATTATACGATACGACTACCTATTAATATTTTTAATTGGATATTATTGATACGATATGATAAACCCTAAACCTACATACGGGAGAGAGAATGAAATGTTAAAATGATTTAAAATTTATAGTCAACTTACATTAGATGTACTTTATCCTTATATCCAAAGCTGCATATCCATATCCATAACTGGAGGTATCCGTATATGGTGTATATCACTTTTCAACACTACACACACACACGCTTACATATGCATATCACTTGCATAGAAAGAAAAAGAACTCACACGTATACACTACGCGAAATAAATTATATACTTTAAATAATATCCTTGTTATTCCTTCCAACGCTCGAAGATAACTGACAATTAATATGAAAAATAGTTACGAATACATACGACAATTACCGAACATGTACGAAGGTCAAATACAAATCTAACGACGAAATGACAACGTTCGGTTGCCGACACTGGCCGAGGAGCGACGGAGAGAGGCGAACGTAAACAAAACATTGAACGTTCAACTAAGCCGGTAATAAAGGAATGTTTTTCTATGTGTATTTCATATATAACGAATTTCCTAGAATTCAACGAGAGGTAGACCTTCGCCTATCTTTCTCTCAATACATTTAATACGTATGGGATTATTACTATGTTCTTGTACAGCTGACCTATTTTTCTTAGCAGTGACCTACTTTTGACCAGCTGTTATCTATTTCTTATGATATAATTTTATTAATTTTTTAATATTCAGATAATTAATAAATAGATTTATGTATACACTGGTTTTATGTTAATATTGGAAGCGATAATAGATGAAAAATTAAATTAAATTTAATGGTGCTCACGTGCTATGTCAAAAATATCGTTTCTTTTTTATTTATTATAAATAGAATCATCAGTTTTTAAACTTCTACAATGTTAGTCACTTTTTATTTAAAATAATTATCGATCTAACAGAAGAAAGTGTTAATACAAAATGACTAAATGAAAACGAGGAGTAAATACGAGTAGAATTGAAATAACAACGATGATTTAATTTTAATCTGAAAATATATATAAAAATAAAAAAATATAGAAATTATTCTACTTGTTGAATTACATTAGAAAGAATGTAATGTTTGAACCAATGTATACGTGTTAGAAAAATCTTAAATATAAGAAGGGTGCATTAGAGTAGTAGACATATGTTAAATAATTGTTAAATTATCATAGAAAATATATATTATAGTTTAAATGTAATAAGTATAAGTTCTGCGTACCTTCCTCCTTGAAATCGACTGTTAGACTGGCTCGAAGTAAGCTATTAAAGTTTTTTTTTCGAAAGTTGTTTATATGATTATCGGAAGGGGATTAATTCTATTCATTTCAAATTTTATTCTCGTTATACTAACACTACTTCTAAGAAATCCTATTCTATGCGCATGTGTGTGCCTACACGTCTGAATCAAACAGAATATTTATTTAAAAAGAGTGAAAATTATTAAGGCATTTTTTAATTAATATTTCGATCCAGTATTGAGGTCTGGTTCGTAGCATTTATCTAAAAACATATAAAAATAAAAAGATATTGAAATTATTCTATATTTTAAATTACGTTAGAAAGAATGTAATGTTTGAACCAACGTAAACGTGTGAGAAAAATCTTAAATATAAGAAGGGTGCATTAGAGTAGTAGACATATGCTAAATAATTGTTAAATTATCATAGAAAATATATATTATAATTGAAATGTAATAAGTATAAGCTTTGTGTACCTTCCTTCTCGAAATCCACTGTTAGACTGGTTTGAAATAAGCTATTAAAGTTTTTTTTTCGAAAGCTGTTTACATGATTATCGAAGGAGATAAAGTCTATTAATCTCGAATATTATCGTCGTTACACATGCGCTACTTGTAACGCATACACCTCTAAATCTAACAGAAGATTTATTTGAAAGAAGAAAAAGTTAGGAAAACATTTTTTTTATTAATATTTCGGTATAGTAACGACATCCGGTTTATAGCAATTATCTAAAAGACATGTATGTGCATGCACATGCTCACAGAATAAGATCTTCTACAAGTAGCGCATGTGTAACAACGATAATATTCGAGATTAATAGAATTTATCCCCTCCGATAATCATGTAAACAATTTTCGAAAATAAAACTGTCATAGATGATATCGAGCTAGTCTAACGGTGGATTTCGAGGACAAAGGTACGCATAACTTATACCTATTACATTTAAATTATAATATTCATTTTCTATGATAATTTAACAATTATTTAGCATATGTCTACTACTCTAATACACCCTTCTTATATTTAAGATTGTTCTTACACGTATACATCAATTTTTAAACAATACATACTTTTAAACTTACTTTGAATATAAAATAATTTTAATATCTGTTTATTTTATACATTTTTAGATAAATTTTTTTATCTGGATGTCGTTACTGGACCTAAATATTAATAATCAAAATGCATTGATAATCTTCACTCCTTTCAGATAGATATTCAGTTAGATTTAGATACGTTTGTGCACGCATATGCATTTAGAATAATATCTACGAGTAGCGCATTTGTAACAAGAATAATATTCGAAATTAATAGAATTTATCCCCTTTGATAATCTTATAAACATCTCTCAATAAAATAACTTTCATAGAGGACATCGAGCCAGTCTAACGGTGGATTTCGAAGAAAACAGTACGACGAATTAATTTTCTGAGCTTTTAGATTAGAATATTCATTTTGTTCGATTAATTAATAATTTTTTAGGATATGTCCATCACTCTAATGGACCCTACTTATTTTTTAGATTCCACTGACACATATACATTAGTTTAAACATTGCATTCTTTCTAATATAATTTAAAATATAAAAGAATTTCGATACCTTTTTATTTAATATGTTTTTAGATAAATAATAATATAGGTAATTAGTACATATACATACACATACGTTCGTATATTTGATTTCATTTTTATTATACTAATGCAATCTGATTTTTTATTTTTTTTAGGTTCCCTAGCATAGGAGAATACAGCACGAGTGCTCTTATATTACCTAACATTATAATTGGCTTTAGTTTTTTATCTTTTTCATATTCGTCAAGGTATGTCTTTTTCTTTTTTTTTTATAATGAAGAAAAGTATAATAGAAAGAGTGAAAGAGAAAGAGAATCTGACAATGAGAGAAGGAGTGAATAAATGAAGGAGAGAATGAGAAAGAGAGAGAGAGAGAGAGAGAGAGAGAAAAAGAAATAATTTAAACATTCAATGTACAACTATTTGAATATGTGTATATGTATATTTATTTCTAGGCATCTCGAGCGAAAACGAAACGTAAACAGCCCAACGAACATTCGACACTTTCAAGGATAAACACACGGAGATCCTCATTCCCCCTTTGTTCTTGGACGAGTTAAGATCACTAAACGTAACGTATTTAATTATTGAATATTTTCATATATTTAACGTTATCATAGTTAATTTAATATTATAGAAAGTTTTTAATTATTAAGGATAATATAAAAATTGATTTACTTCTTAGATCACTCTTCATTGAATTTGTTGTTTCAGTTATTGTCTTTTTTAGATAAGTTAAAAGATTTTTATTAACAATTTTTACTAACATTACATACTTCGTATCAAATAAAACGTTGCATACTTTGGCGTATACTTTTTTAACTTTTAATTTTAATTATTTCAATTGACATTGATTATTTATTTATTATTTTATATTGAACATTTAATCTGGATGATCTTTTAATGTGTTTCTTACCTAGAAAAATTATTTACAAGAAATATTTTTCTATAATCTTTAGTATGTTTTAGTTTCTCAGGTTTCATTTTTTAAATATGATTCTTTATATTCATCGTCATTTTAAGAATAGATTATCCATTTTGTAGTTATTACTGAGAATTAAAAGTAAATACATTTTTCTATCAACCATTTCAATGATAATTTCAATAGTTTTTATTATGACAATCATATTAATTGTTTTTTTCTTTTTTTCTGTTTCAGAATATCATTACAATAGTGCGCGTAGGCAATGAAGTACTCGTCTGTTTTATCGTTGAAATAAAATAACCAAAATATCGTGAAGTAGAGTCAGTGTTAATCATAATATGTAAAAAGTTTGTTTTTTCGTATAAAAAAACTCATTTATAGTTTCTTATTTCCGTTTAAAATGTCTACTCGTCGTCATCCTAGGAGGAGGAGATCATCATGCATTTTTCAAGAAGGAGTAAACGTGAGTCAATTTCTTATTTAACATTTTAAAAATTTGTAATCGTTTAAATTTAAAGGTTTAAATTGAGATAGAAATAGAGACTCGAAACTTGGGAAATATATATTTTTTTTAATTATTTTAAACCATAAAAGCATTTACTATAATAAGTTTATATCAGTGAATAAAATTAAATAATAAATTATCTAAATTAAAAAGGTGATCGATTAACTTTGACACTAGTTTTACGAGTTTTTATACACATGTATTTACAAGATTAAATACAAACACCGTTACAATGAGCCAACAGTCGTAATAAAAAATTCGTTCATCGATGCGATGTGCTTAATAATTAATGAATTCGTATCATTATATCCAACGGCAGTAGTGATAACACAATATGCACCTAGCGCGATACGATAGAAATATTTATTTAATTTTTTAATTAAAATTAGCCACGAAGAGAGAATATTGAAATATTAGATGAAATATTATATCAACAAATTTTTGGTCCTTTCTTTTTTGAGGCAACAATTTTGAATTAAGTTTTTCTTTGAATTCTATAACTTCAACTGAATGATTTAACATTATCGAAATATTTAAATTGAAAATTGAAAATAATCTTCGTATCTATTTCGGACACTCGTTATTTTAGTTCTTTCACATATATTATTTTTTCACGGTTAATTTCCATTTATATCACGATATCTCAAATATATTTAATTGCACGTTTTTAATATGACAACATATCGTTCAGGTTTCATAAAATTCAAGCTGACGTATCAATTAAGAAGGCGGAGTGGTACTGTCAGCTCGTAACTGGGATGGTGCAGCTTCACTGTAAGCAATGTCAAAAACACTCTTTTTCTCAAGAAGTTGCTGATGTCTCAATCTCGTGCCTGTTGTCGTCGATATACCAGCACCAGAATCAATTTCCATTTCTGGTCTAACGAACTGCGTTGTTCGTTGAGGATCGTAATGTTCCGGTGATAATTGTGGCGAGGGATGTGGTGCTGGTGGAGGATGAAGGTAAAACGGTGGTGGGATTTTTTCATATTTGTATTCGGAATGTTGAAAAAGATGATGACGAGGATATTTAGATTCGACTGGTGCTGGCTTAGGAGGAGTCGAGGCAAAAATTTGAATCGGAGGATCTTCGTATTGTCCACCTTCAGCTTTTCTTAATTTTCGTCCTTGACGAACAATAGCTTTTAATTGTTCAGATTCCACGTTAACCAAAGGCTTTATTTTACGTCTAGTTCTCGGTGTTACTTCTGGTGTTTTAACATCCAATTTTTTTTTCTCATCTGGAATCGATCTCCTATGAGCAAGACTCCTTCTCAACCAACGCGGTAACTGATCATGTTCGTCCTGTTCCTCTGCTCTCTTAGCTTCTCTTTTCTTTTCCATTTCTTCTCTTTTCTGAGTGTACCAAGCCATGTATTTCGATCGTGTCTTACCAGTGTCGGTGTCACCTGTTTTTGGAGGACTCGAAGATTTGTCACCACTGCTTGACGATTTTATTGATCTCGATCTTTTCTCACGATCTTCTATCTTCTTCGACGTCGCCTTTAATTTTTCGTCTTCTAACTTTTTTTCCGATTGATTTTCAATCGATTTGGGAGGACGACGTTTAGATTTTTGAGAAGTTTTTTCCATCGAATGATCCTTTTTAGTATCGGTTATTTCCTCAGAGAAATTTTTCTTGTCTTTACGAGTTACAATTTTCGAACGTTCTAAAAACTGTTTCTTTCCTTTCGTATCTTTTTCTAATTTTTTAACTTGTTTGTCTTTACTTTCGTCAAATTTATCAGGTTTTTCAGTTATAGAATCATCTTTTATCTTGGTCGTTTTTGTATCTTTCAGATCTTTCATATCCTCCGATTTTTTAAGACTAGATATTTTTCCTTGACTTTCAGTACCAACACTCGAAGTTTCTTCTATCGGGGGTGAACTTTTTTCTATAAAAACTGGTCCTTTCGATTTCTTCTTATCAACGTCAACAGTATCTTTATCAGTTAAAAAGTTTTTTGGTTCCGTTGTCTCGTGCAGAACACTAGGAAGTTTTTTTATATCATCCATGGTTACATCAACCACTCGTAGTTCTCCACTTTCATCTTTTACCTCTTGGATCGTCAATTCCATGTCATCAACAGCAGATACGCTTTCGGTAGTTTCCTTTGAAAGGTTTTCTTTTTCAGGTACATCCTTAGCACGGTGCCGAGGCGTTTGGTAGGGTCTCGTGGTCAGTGTCGTTTTCCTGGAAATATCACTGGATGAGTCACTCTCATCAGAATCTTCCGGAGTATCGATAATGCTCGTAAAAATGGTTGGGCTTACGTTTTCGTATTCTTCCGTCCTTGTTTGAAGTCCCTCTTTTGCAAACTCCTCTCCTGGTTGGAAACTCCTCTGATCTGGTCTTTCAACAAACTTATCTTGTTTACTCGAATCTTCTTTGTCCTCTTGATCCTCTTCTTCCTTCTCTAATTTAATTATGCTACCTTGATCACCTTTGTCCCCAAACAAGACTAAGGTTTTCTTCTCGGTAAAATCCTTATCGTCTGTTCGTAACTGAGTTTTCTCGTCTAATTTTAATTCTTCCATAGTTTTGGTACCTTCTGGTGACTCACTCTCTTCTTCTCCTTTTTCTTCTTCTTCTCCTTTAGCGATTTTCATCGTTTCAGTTTTTATCTTGGATTCTTCTTGGACGACCGATAGTTCATGTTCTTGGATCGGTGATGGTGGTTTCGATGGTTTTTCTATTCTAATCGAATCATTTGGAATCTTTTCGTCTTTAGAGTCTTTTAATTCCTCAATCGTTTTTATTTCTATGTTTTCTTCTTCGCTGGTTAAACGATCTTTCGTGTCGACTAATGTTAAAACTTCGGGTTTGGTCAAAAGTAAACTTTTGATTTGACCTCTTTTTAATTCTTCTTTTCCATGAGTTTCTAAATCTTTTGGATATGTTAAATCTGTTATTTTTTCTTTCAAAGTTTCTGAATGTACATCATCTTTATCGATTTCTTTGTCTTTGGATTTACTCGTCTGTTCTTGTTGATCTAATTCGATCAAAGTTGTTTCTAATTTTTCTTTCTCTTCGTCACTTTTATCTTTTTTTATTACAATTTTATCGCTTTCAATAACTGTTTCTCCTTCCTTCTTTTTTAACGTCGTTTCTTCTATCTTTACAGGAGATTTTTCAGTATTATCATTTTCTACATTTACAATACTCTGTTCAATAACTTCTGTAGGTTTATCTTCGTAAGCAGTAAATTCTGTGTCCTTCATCTCCAGATACTCAGAAACATCTTTTACTGGCGATATTTTATCTTGACTTTCTTTAATAATATTTTTTTTCTCTTCTTCAGAGACAGGTATATCGATCTTATCATCTTGTACAATAGTTAATGTTCCTTTATTTTCGTCAGTATCTTGATTTTCATCCTGAGTTTGTTCAACAATTTGTCCAGCATGTACTTCTGCACTTACAATAATCGAATCTCTTTTACCATTGCTTTTGATAATTTTATCAACTTCAGGAGAGTCCATACGTGCATGATCTTCATCACTTTTTTCGATAACTATTTCCTTTAATTCAAATTTTTCATCTTTGTCACTTTCTTGAGGTGAACTGTGTTTACTCATCATTTTTAAAGCCGTTTCTATCATTTTTGTCGTTGCCATAAAAGAACTTGGCTCTTTCGTTATCATTGAAGTATCTTTTATTTCATCTTTCTTTTCATCTTTTTTCTCATCTTCATCCTGCATAAATTCAGTCGAACTTGGTTTATCTTCAATTTCTTTAACTTTACCATTATCTTTAGTAACTTGTAAATCCTTGTCAGTAATTTCAATTAATTGTTTTGCAGGTTCGCTATCTTCCTTTGCAGATTGTTCGACTGATTTTGTATCTTTTTCGGTATCTGCTGTTATATGAATAAGTTTACTATCTTTAACAGACGAAACATCCTTCCTTTCAGTTTCGAAAGATTCTTTGGAATCTTGTTCCTTAGTTATTTCATCTTTTCCTTTTATTACTTCTGTTCCAATTTTGGTATCAATTTTATCAACATTATCTGGCGAAGATACTTTTTCATGTATTATATTTGTAGACGTACTCGGTATTATTGCTGTTTCCGATAAGATTTTATCAATCGGGGACACACTCGAAGTACTCCCTATCTCGGTTTTTTCTTTATCCGATATATAAGATATATGAATTTCTTTTTGTAATTCTTCGACAAATTCTTCTGCAGACTTCCTTTTATCGAGATAATTTTTATTATCTACTTCAGATATTTCCAAAGCTTTTTTATCTTCGTTTACTTTACTTATTGCATCTTCTTCAATATTCTTGGAAGGAACATCAGTAACTTCGATCTCTTGGTCTTCATTTTTAAATTGTTTTATTTCTTCTTTATCCGTATTTCGAAGATCTACGGTTTCGATTTTTTGATTTTCATCATTCTCTGATTGTTTTATTTCTTCTTTATCTTTATCTTCAATAACTACAGTATCGTGTTTTTTCGAATCTTCAGATATTTTTGCTTCCACTTCACTCTTAAAACTTTCTTCGATTTTATCTTTTTCTTGTGAAGATATTTCCTTCGATATTTCATCGAAATTATCGGTAAACGTTTGTTCCTCGTTCGTGTCTTGTTTGCTACGTCCAAAACCCACAAAATCTTTCAGAGCTTCTTTAAATGATATCATACGATCATCGGTTTTTGTACTTTCTAAATCACCCTTAACCGTAGTCATTTTTTTCTTTCCATCAGCATGCATTTTAATTAACTTCGATTTCTTTTTAACATTTTTATCATCCGAAGAAGTTTTGTGTTTATCGGTATCCTCTTTTTCAGGGGTATCCTTTAACGAAATATCGGAGACTTTTGTAGTTTGATGTACCCGTATCTTTCTCGATTTTCGTAGACCCGGTTGTCTGGAAACATTATCAGAAGAGCTTGTACTCGTTCTCTTATCGAAATTTCTACGAGGACCAAGCTCCTTTTTCCTTTCTATTTGATCCGAACCAGTACTTGCGCTGAACTCTTCCGATAAACTTTCTTTTTGCGAGGGGCTTATCGATTTATCCAATTTTCCAAACTTCGAATCAAACTTTGAACGTTCTTTAGACAATTCCTTTTGTTTCTCGCTATTTTGATCCTTTGATATGACATTTTCTTTATCTTCCTCAACGTGAGATTGTCTTTTGATTTTAGAATGAAACGTAGTTACTTGTAGTTGCTTATCCTTAACATTTTCTTTATTCGATTCTGAACTCTCCTTTCTCGATCTTTCATGAGTGTCTTCTATTTCGGAGCTACCAGTACTCGTAACTTGAGCTTGCTGATACTTTAACTTGTGTCTAAGTTTAGTTACACTTCCATCCTTTCCTTGATTCGTTCCTTTTTCAACACTTTTCGAAGTGCCAGGAGTAGGTTCTGGAAGGATCTTTGTTCGATGCTTACTCGAATCTTCTTTCCTTTTAGACATCTTCTGATCTACGTCCTTCTTGGAACTTTTTTTCGTACTACTGGTAGTAGTTTTTTCTTGAAATTTACTTCCACTTCCTGTACTTTCTTGAGTCTTCTTTTCACCTAGTTTACTGAGTTTTTTCGTCAACAATGTAATCTCTCTTTCCAATATTCGAAAAGTAGGTTTACTATCACTTTTTTTTTGACTCTTTTTCGTTTCCCTCTTCGGACTAGTTGATTCTTTTTCCGAATGTTTTTCACTCGTTTCTTTCGGTTCGGTAGAAGAAGAAGTTGATTCGTTTATTTTAGTTTTTCTATCATCGTGTCCGCGATAATGAGTTTTTTCACCGAAAACCTTGTTGAAATTATCTTTAGTGACTTCGGTAAATGAAGGACTATCATTGTTCTCTTCGTTTAATATTTCATATCTAATACTGGTCTCTTCTGTCGATCTTTCGTACGTTTTCGTTTCTTTATCGTCTCCTTTCCCAGAACTCCCGTTTTCGTCCAAAGAATCAGATATTTCACGGAGAACCTCTGGTTCTATAGTAATCTTTCTTTCATCTTTGACTTCTTTAACTTTCTTTCGAAGAATACTCAAACGTTTATCAAAACATGGACTTCTTTCTTCTTCTATCGGCGACTTCATCCACAAAGTTCTTGTCTTTTTCGAATCACTCTCGTATCTCTTTTTAGTTTTCATCTTTTTCCTTATCCTCGATTCGTCTTCGGATTCATCATTGTCACTTCTACTTCGAACCTGTCTTTCTGTTTGAGTAGCAGTAGTCCTATCGGTTTGAGTTGCAATAGCTACCTGTCCCGGTAGACTTTGAGTCTCCAAATAACTTGTAGAATCCATCATGGCTGGTACATTAGCACGAGCTTCTCGTTCCAATAAAAGTCTAGTCAGCAAGGCGTTTTGCCGTGCCAATTCCATGTCATGGTACGAGTAAGATTGAACGTTAACGGGTTGTGCGTTATCTTTGGTTGGAATCGTTTGTCTCTCGGTACTTTCAGAAGCACCACCAACAATCGTTGATTCTTGTCTGGTTGTTTGTACGTCGGAGATATGAGTAACTTTTTCTTTAGGAGTATCCTCGTAATCGATACGATCGATAAGTAATCTTTGAACACCTGGACCACTTTCATCCACGTGCTGGTTATGAGAGATGTTTAAGGATTGCGGTATCAGAATAATCTCTGGTTGCTGGTGAGCAGTTTCTCGAACCCTTTGAGTTGATTCCATACTTCGTGCACCGTCCAGATCTTGAATCGATGCTTCTTGTCTCATCTTTTGATCTTCCATAAATCTTTTTAAGATAATATCTTTCCCATCTACGATTACCGTTGTACCACGATGTTGAATCACGTTATCCTCGACTTGTCCTCTTGTAACCAATCTCAAAATTTCTGCATTACCTTCGCGATAAAAATGTTGCTCCCTGACCGTTCTCTCATCGTTCGTATCTTGCTCTTGTTCGTATCTATAACTCTGCCGAAGATGATCAGGACTACGTTCGATTTCGTGTCGTTCCAAAGATTCTACACCATCCTCCATATGATAATCTCTCATTTTCATACTCTCAATATCTTCAACGTACATTCGTTCCTGTCCAGTTATTCTTCCAGAAGTATCATAAATCAAATCATCTCGTTGTTTTCTCGAGGACTCCACGTTTATTCTTCCTTCGTTCGCATGCGTGGAAACATAAGCTACGTCACCCGGTAACGAAGCCAAGCCACAATTTTTCACGTTCCGCCGATTGAATTGCCAGTTTCTTCGGGTTGGATCGGCACTCCATGCTTGCTTCCTTTCCTGGTTATTGGTTACTAGAAACATATAACCTTAGGTATAAGCTTTATTTCTTATCTCTCTCTCTCTTTTTCTTAATATTTTAAATTTTATTTTAAAAATATTGTGTGTGGTTTGACATTATATAGAATGATCTCTTTTTGAATGAGTTTAATATGTCTATTTCGATTGATCTAAAGCTATGTCATCATACACACATTGTTAATCGTTGTAACGTGATATTACAAATTTGATATAAACACGATATATAATTCAATTGATATCACACACATTTGAAATAATTTTAAACAGACAGGAACTTTCATTTGAATTAAATCGATATAAATTTTACATATTTTTCTAATGTGCTAGCTTATTATTTATATATTTGTATATGGCAGTATAATTATTCAAACACACTCGATCATTATAGAACAGTTATCTCGTATTTTATATAATTCCTAGATCTTAATATAGATAGATAAATTAAAGTGAACTTGTTGGAAAAGTTCACGAACTCGTACGAATTGATGTCTTCCGATTTAGTTACCATGAACGATCGTAGGTTGTTTTCGATGAAGATGTCTCTTCGGTCTTCCGTCCGATCGAACGATTAAAGTTTCCGATGATTGGACTCGACGTTTTCTAGGTGCCATGTAAAATGGACAGCTAGGACAAATACAACAGATAATCAATGCAGTTATTGCTAGGAGCATCAATAAACCCAAAATTATCAGCAACCAGAAAAGTATTTTATTCTCTGCTTTGTACACCGTCTGAAACACAATCCGGTCTTCTTATTTCTCGAAAATATACGAAGTATTGAAAATTTTGAAAACTTACAATTTATAATCGATCATAAAATAATAATAAAAATAATTCATACAAATGAATAAACATTAAATTCAAATATAATAATCTTAAATAAAATTGAATAAAAATATTACATTAATTATAATTGTAAGTATACTCACTATAACTTCTTCATTTTGCACGTTGGTAACAGTATTGGTGATATTAGTGGTGGTAGTTTTTCCAGTAGTATCAGGCATCATAACTGAAGCATTTATTATACCGACTCCATTAGCAGCCAATGTTTCTCGAATTTTTTCTATGTCAACGAAGGAAGTACTTTTTTCTACTCGTGCTACGACGATACTTCTAAAATGATTCATCAAAGACGACATTGATCAAAAGTACTCTATGTTAGCTTAAAAATATTAAAAATAGTTATTAAAGGCTAACTTTTTAGCATCACTTGGCATATTTGATGTGTCATTGATTGCAACGTAAGGACGAATATCTTGAACGGTTACTCTTGCTCCTGTGATCGTAGCCAATGTTTTAGCAGTTTTTATTGGATCTGGATGTTCTTCTGGTAAAACGAACGTGACGATACGATCTTCTGCTGCTCCACCACTTGTTATTCTTATTTGTGTTAAACTCGACAAATGTGGTACACCTATGACAATTATTAAATATACAATTTAAAAATATTTTAATCAAGAAAAGTAATATAGGTACTTATGAAAATATTCCATGTACATTTAAATATTACCAAGATCGTATGCTCTGGCTGTTAACGTGTATAGAGCGTCGTCATCTTCAGCACGTTTTTTTCTAATTCTTTTAAACAATTCATTCTTAAAAAGATTCCTTTTGAATAATTTTGACATTCTAAGATTAGTTGCAGTCGTGGTTATCGTTCTTAACATAGATTCTTTTGTATTATCTCGATGTAACTCTTTCCGTGATTTACTAGCTAATTTCTCGGTAGCACTTTGTTTCTTTCTTCGAACTTTAGTTATCGGTGATCGTAAAATCAGTTCACCTGTTATTTCATTAAGATAAAATTTATTCTCGTAATTTCCGTGAATTATTTCGTATCTGATCACGTTATTCGGTGGCTCGGCATCCGCGTCTGTAGCCTGAACAAAAAAAATATACGATATATACATTTTTATTTATTATAATGTGTAAATTTATACAAATAAATATAATTAAATGATACAACACATTCGGGTACCTTGATCACAGCCGGTGATGTGAAATTGGTTAAATCAGAATTCAAGAAGAACATGTAAATACTTTTGTCGAATATCGGTACGTTATCATTCACATCGAGTAAATTTACTATTAAAGGTACAACACCACGATTGCCTTGGCCATTTTCATCTCGTGCTTCGATAGATAATTCCAATTTAGGTGCAATCTCCCGATCCAAAGATGATCCCATCGCTACGGTTATCAATCCTCTATCTGGATCCATCGTGAACGCTTCGCTTCCTTGGCCGATTATACGAGTGTATTGTATATTACCGAAATCTCCTGTATCTTTATCGGTAGCGTGTACCTATTTGAAACAATATTCTATTATTATTTTAGTCGTGTGATTTCTATCAATATTTTTATCTTCAATCAATTTTTTACCTGCACGACACGCGTACCGGCCGTTACGTTTTCCGAAAGTGTCACTTCGTAAGAATCCTGTTCGAAAACCGGTGGATTATCATTGACATCTCGTAAATAAATCGTCACTGGTACGGATGTAGATAAATTTGTTGCCGGGCCAACTTCTTGTGCGATTATCTGGATTAAAAATTAATTTAATTAATGTCTTGATTTTCTTTTTTATATTATTGTTTTAAATAACTTACAGACTAAAAGTATATTTACCTTGAAGATCAAGCTTTTATACGTTTCATAATCGATAAACGTATTATCTCGAACGGTAATAGTGAAAGCCGCGGTACGTTCAGCAACGGTAGGATTAATCTCAAAAGTGCCATTATTATTTTCTAACTTGAGAGCGAATACACCAGCTTTACCGATATCTTCATCCCGCACTCTCGTCGAATATTGATCGCCAAAAGTAATTATAGTTCCCGGTTCTAAATTTTCGTCTATCACCGTAACATAACTGCAAACATATATATATTTTTAATATTGATATTAAATATAAAATAATTATTTTAAGTAATAAAATCTAACGTAGAGAAGAATATAATTAAAAAATATAATTAAAAAATTAACATAATGCGAAAGAAATTCTTCAATGTTGATTATTTAACATTTTAAATCACGTAGAGAATTTTTGAAATTCGATATTTCAAGATTGCACAATTATTTTTTTTAAATATTTCTAAATTTATTTTCTCATAGGTGTATATGAAAGATAAATTATAAGAAAACATAAACTGTTCATATAATATTTAGAATATTCGTAAAACTAACGTGTCACTTTCGAAATAGGGTGGACTATTTCCTGGTTCCCCAAGTAAAAGCCCAACTTCAACGACTGTTGCCTGTGCAGGTGGTTCCTCTCTGGTCCTTCTAATTTCTTCTGCTACGACGCTGAGCACGACAGGTGCACCGACGTGAGTGATTTGTGTTAGTTCTTCCAACGGTCTAGCTAAAACGATTTCTCCTGAAAGAGGAAGTCCATCATTAATGAAACGAGTTCTCTTATTTTTCTTATTCTTTTTCTAAACATTAAAAGCTAATATCTAGATAATCGATAGTTGAGCTCATATATGGTCTGATTTTAATATGATCATAGCATTATTTCTTTGAACAGGTTTATTTTGGCATAATCATAGCTTCCATTCGTTGTATAAAACGGAACGACTATAGTTGAAAAGTATAAAACTTCTTCCTATAAGTGATGACTATAGGATTCATATTATCTGTTTTGAAGTTTCTAAAGTTTAGCCCAATAATAATAATAATAATGGAATAATAACTACCTGTTTAATATTTTATACATATTTAATTCAATTATATTCAATTGCAATAAATATTCTAATATTTTATTATGAACTGTAATTAAATACAAATTGTATTATTTGAATGATTAACGTGCAATTTCCAGCATTGCAATTTGTTTTCCCTCGACGTGAAATTAGTAACGCAGTAAGAGTAATTCACGTTTTAATGTGTGTCCCTTATTTCTGTACTGGAAATAAAACATGTTAAGAGGGTAGAAAACAGAGACGCGTGGGTTTAAACATAAAACAACGACAAAGGCAATTGTAACAACAGGCAAAATCGACTCAAGAAATTGTTAACGTTCAATGTGTGTATGTATATAAAGAATACACACACACATACACACGTATTATATCGCATGCTCCTTGCCAAGAAAAGATAAGCATCGTAGTCAGAAAAGCAGAGAGTGACCCTTTGTACGATCGATACTTTCGCTTGTAAAACTGGCCAGAGTCGTTGTGGTCACTTCTTTTCGTTTGCCTTCTTACCTCGAGTATGACTCATTCGGTCATCCAACGAAAAATTCAAATATCTTGATGACCTCGGATAAGAAATAAACCCTTCGGATGTATCTCGTATTTCTTTTTTTTTTCTCTTGCAAGATGATAAGGAGAAAGTAAAAGGGCACGCAAATTACTAATCTCGAACACTAACTCGTAATATCGAAGATAATTCATTCATAGTAATTAACATGTTTCGTAAGTAATATATTATATAGCGTACACACACTCTTTTAACATGATTTAATATTCTCATTTGTTCTACTTTATTCGTTAATTTATTCACGTTACATTCGACGATTATTATCTGCATAAATTATCAATTCTCGATATAAATCGTCCTCTTCGGTTTTTGTTATTGTGTGAAAAAAAGGAGTATTTCATTTCGAGACTTCGATATAAGAGAACACATTTCGTTTATTCTTCGTATTCTTAAATTCAAATATACTCTCGATGTCGACGAACATCGATCCGTTTTATCTATCACCACGAAATTACTCGCGTAATTTTCCTTTCTCTTTTCGATTCCGTCTCATGCATGAAAAACGATGAATCATTGTCGGAGAGATAACAACGGGATAGTGAAGAAATAAAAAAAAAAGAAACAAAGGGAAATAAAATAAAAATAGATTGAAATCACATCGATCTCGGGGAAAATTAATTTCCGTCTTTAGTCATTGTCGAAAGGTTTTCGCTTAAACGAGGTCAGTAGTGTGTGCTGGACATAAATTAAAGACGTCATTCGGTTTTTCCGAACAATGGTGTGACCAAAACGGTTAAGTAGATTTCCCTTTTTACAAATATCGATCTCTCGAATAACTTCTTACAGCCTTCTTAGTCATTTTTTATGAGATGCTTTAAAAAAAAAAATTAAAAATAAGTAACACTTGAATTTGTGTTAGAGAAGGATTTTTATCTTTCAAATCAATCTTAACTCATGGTAATCTGTGTAAAAGCGTACTATCTCGATAAGAAATCACGATTTCTTCTTTCACGAAGTCGAAATAAGTAGCACAAATACCAAGTAGAAAAAAAAAATAGGAAACAAATAGAAGTAAGACAAATCATAATGGAAGGTAATTTTAGGTCATTCCATGGAGAATTGCAACGATTGTACGTTCTTACTCTTGCATGCTTTTAAAATTATTTTTTTTATTTTAAATAAGAAACTCATTGTTATGTTTACTCACCTGTCGTTTCGGAGATATTAAAAAACGGTGTAAAAGGATTGCCCTCTGACACGAGACCGTATGCGATTTCTCGAGGAACGCCCTTATCTCCATCTTCTGCATGAACACGTAATATTACATCCCCCTAAAAAAGATAGAAATATTTTTTTCTTACATATCGATGGTAAAAACAATTCACTCACGAAAGGTCAATCAAATTTTATGTTTTTTAACAACCTCAACACATATCGATTTTTTTAATTGGTTTATATATCCGTTTGTTTAATTAATTTTTAATGAAATTAAAATTAAAAACCTAAATAAATTAGGGTATATATTGCAAAAATAGTCTAATTAAAATTCTCACAGGTTGTATAGAATTGTTGAGTCTCGTCAATGGAGGTGCCAAAGTAAAAATCGGTGGAACATCTTGAACATCTTGGACCACAATAACGACGTTTAAACCAGCGATATTTCTTGTATCCTTTCCAGGTTCTGTATAAGGATCCTAAACAGTGAAATCGCTTAGATTGAAAGTAATTCTATCGAAGATAAAAGAATGAGTAAACCCACCGTCGCGTACATTGTGAGAGTATACATGGATTGAGTCTCAAAATCTAATTCTCCGATCAACGTAATAACTCCTCGAGTTTGGGATGGTGTTTGTCGTTGTCTTATAGTAAACAATTCTTTCGGTTGCTAAAAAAATGTTCATTTTTTATTGCTGTTATTTACATGAATTCAAAAAGTTCATCGAACTTACCCATAATTCTATGTAAACTGGCTTACCACTCCAAGGATTAGCTCGAACTAATAAATAATCTAATTCCTTTCCAGGTTTAGTGTCCTTTAAAATTTATAATCAACAATAATTAATTGTCAATCAATCTCTAATGAACTAACAATTTTTTAATCGATGTAATTATTAAGAAAATACGAAGAAATATCGAATAAAAATTAATTGACGATAGGATCACGATAATGAAAAGTACACAATTAAACGACGATGTTGAGTTATCGATATTTGCAAATGCAATTAAGTTTTACCTCGGGTACCATTATCAGAGAAGGAATGTGCGGGAATATTTTATCACGTTGAGTGGTAGCATTCGTGACAGAAATGGTTGCTTGCATCGAATTCGAATCACCCTTGGAGTCTTTAACCCTCACAGCGAAATCATGAAGACGACCAGGTATTAGACGTTTCGTTAGAATTACGTTAGCCTGGCACACTTTATTATAGAGCGTACATGGCAGATTGTCGATTCTCACAACCGGTGTAATTGTTGCTGCAATGGTAAATAAAAATGTAAGTTAGAAACAAGTTACTTTCTTTCTTTACTTTAAGTAGTTTTACAAACTGGGTATAAGAAAAATATACAAAGGTAAGAAGGTTACGCGAGATAGAATTGTTCGAGTTTCAATAGTTCTTTGAATAATCTGATTAAGATCCTCTTATTACTATAGATTAATAATTACCAGTTATTTCAAATATAAGAGGAAAATCTGCATCTTGATCGGTAGCTCGTAATCTAAATATAACCGAATCAACTTCCGCGTCTGCTGGTATCAAAACCAATCCCATATCCGTGGAAGTATCGAATCTTGGTCGTGCACTCATTGTCCATCCAAAGATCAAACACAAATAAATGCATATTTGGAACCATGCTCCTGCAAGGTGCATTCTACAAAAAAATAAATCATACTAAATATATATTTCAAATGTATATTATATAAAGAATAAAATAATCATTGATTTATAAAAATTCTTCAATATTTCATTATTATAATAAATAGATATAATCATTCGTAGACGTTTATTATTTTTTAAGTTTTCTCATAATTGATGACAAGTGGTTCAGAGTAAAAAATCGATAGCCCGTTACGTTGAACTTCCTGTTTGTTCTTTAAATATTAGAAGAATCGAGAAACATTCGCGAAGTCTTTTGGTCGTCCAGTAATCGTTATTCCACTTTATCGAATACACTAATTATTTACATGAGTTAGTGGTCTTCACTCGTTACTTGGATGCGTGATAGGGCAAACCTTGATGGTTTTCACTTTTCGCGAAACCTTTCACTTGCTTATCGTTTTTTTAATTGTATATCAAAGTAACACAAAATATTTTTTAATCAGTTCTTTAAAAAAAAATAAAAAACAAAATTAGTATTATTATTTTTACGCTAAGACTAATCTTTATGATTAAAATATGAAATATTAATTCAATGAATATTCTCTGTGAAAATAAAGAATACATGTTTTACGACTCATCGTGGTTTCCAATTTCTAAGAACATCCACACACACACTCACTAGACGAAATATATCGATCGTTAAACGATCGATCGAATGGATGCTTTTACGCAATATCTATAATTAATATCCGCTAATAAAACGCCGATGGTCGATAAAGATTAGGTGCAAAAAAAAAAATAAAAGAAAAACAATATTTAGTTTAGTAATAAAATTTCATTTTATTTTAAAAGTATCTTATTATTTTTGAAACAATTTTATCAGTGTAAATTAATATAAACGTTTTGATATATTAAAAAAAAAATACGATTAACATCTAAAATGAATGATTCTTCTTGATAACAATATGATCATCGATTTTTCAACGTAAAATTAGGTCGCATTTAATCGTTACATACATCTTTACGATGTTGTCAGTACCTAACATTTTTCATTCACCATCGTTACTTTACTTTTTATTATAATTATTTCTTTTTTCTTTTCATATTACCGAAAAAGAACTACTTTATAAATAGATCTTTATTATTTGCCACAATATGATGATGATGATGATGATAATCGTTTTATAATAAATTCAAGGCAACGATTTACGGTTTGCTTTACACGTTACTCGTTAAAATTGCTTGTCACTTAAACACCTGTTCTTAAAGCAAACTGTATACTATATATATCACACCTTGTGAGATTTACACGTTAGGACTATATAGCATTTTTATTGAACCATGATAAAATCGTTATTATTCTTTTTTGTCTCTTACGATTTCATATATACATATGTAGATTTAATACAGTGTGCGTATATGTGATCGTTAAGGATAAAAAATTTTGGATGTGGGTCATCGACCGTTCCTATCGAACACGACAATCGAGTTACACTTCAGTGAGCATTATAGGGCATGTACAAACTTTTTAACTGCATAAATTATATCGTAGAAAGTTTAGGCTTTGTAAATGTTTTTTTTTCTATAATAATTTAAATAATACATTGTACGTATTTTACATTTCGTATAACTCAAAAAGGATGAAATTGGTTAATCAATGAAAATCAATGTGATTTAATGTCAATGAAATTGGAAACCAGGAAAGAATCGTAAAATTGAAAAATTAAGGAATCATTGAATACTTGATTGTTATTGAAATATGAAATAATTTCTTTTTTTATATAATTTAAAATTGCTAAGTTTCTTAATCGGAAGTGTTTAGAATCGAATAACGTGTATAATAAAATACTTCAATGGACTTTTACCGGTCAGTGTCCAGTAGACTACGATCGATGCCAGTTTCCTTTTTTCCTCTATTTATATTACGCACCGGCGACGGTTTACATACTATTATACATAGCGGTTTGACTCGAGATCCATAAATATTCATTAGTTATACATATAATGTACGTTTTAGTTGGATCTTCTACTACTAGAATGACTATGCATTATTAATCAACGTGAGAAGCTTGACTGGTTTGTAAATGTCTTTAAACACGACTATAACACTCTTCTAAACTTGTTGAACAAAGATTTATCAGATAAGAAATTTATTTTATTCGATTCTTCAATAAGTTTCACCGAATTGCTTAAAACGATTCCAAAAAGAAAAAAAAAAGAGAAATACAAATTAAAATTTAATAAAAAAAAAGAAAAATACGTCGATCGATTTTATCGTTTAAAAATTAAAATGAACAATCTTTCCTTTTTAATTAAATACTAAAAGAGTCAAGATTTGATATAACGTTGAATGCAATTATTAAAAAGTCAACAGCCGTCGCGTTGCAAAATGTGGGGCGATCAAATATCTCCTTGCTGGTGATGGATGGTAACCTCGTATCGGCCTGTCGATGTACCGCGAAGTATATTTCTAAATCGTCGAAATAACATTAAGAATAATGGCAAACGATTTAGCCGATGAACGTCATAAAACATTTTTATTTCGGGTCATATCGATTAAAAATTCGTCATTTTTAAAAATCCAATCAGATACATTACAAATGCGATACAATTAAATCACTCTAACGAGCTAATAAAATTTTTGCTTAAATTTCATATCTTCACGAATTTAGGTGACATAATTTTATAATAAAAAAAATAGAAAAAAAAGAAATACAATGTTTACCTGATAATAATATCATTCAGGATGTCAGAGTCCACGAACAACACATGTTTTTACCATGTTTCCACGTATTATAAAACAACTTCAATTCACTTTATTTTTCTACCTTTTTCCTCTTTTTCACTTATACTCTAAACTATGAAACTAATTTAGGGTAAAAAATTTCATTGAAAAATAAAATTCATTCCGATATAAACGAGTTCGCCACTCGACGCTTTTAACGGAACGAACTACTTTTTGGCGCGTAAGTTTAGTTCAACCGTGATCGAGGGTCGACATTTTCGAGGATCGCGTAAGAAACACACCTCACGTGGCCGCTAACGGTGTGCATGTGGAAAGCTTTCATAGGGGTGGCTAGTCTTGTCGTTTAACCCCTTCGACGCCGACGCCGACACGACGACCGTCGTCACGTGTACATCGCGTCGCGAACAATTCATCCCCACCAAAAGAAACTCGGTAAGCCACTCGAGGGTGCAACCACCCCTTTGTTAGATGATGACCGATTCCCGATAGGAGATTTTATGGTAACCCTATTGTGAAGGTATTCATTCGACGAGTATGCGTTATATGCGAATCGGAATTGACCTACATTTACTTTACTCGCGCTTTTATGTTCTTCCTTTTTACGATTTTTTTCTTTTCAACGAGTTTCGATCATTTTTCTTTCGCCGATGTAGAAAAATATATTTTACGAAAGACTGGAATAATTATTTATTTATTCATTTATAATATATGTTGAGCGTATGTTTTCTTTATTTTTTAAATAAAATTTGCTAATAAATAATATTAACATCGTATTATATAATTTTAATTATATACAACATATTTTATATGTGTTAGTTATGTTTTTGAGTATACGATACGTGGAAGAATTTAGTTGAAATAGTAATTAATATTTATCTGCAAATACTCGGTCTTCTATTGTAAGTATTATAAGAAAAGCGACCACACAGAGACTATTGTTCCGATACCATGAGTCAGAGCTCGATAAGTCAGGGCCCCAATCAGGAGGGTTCCTTAATGGAGGGTTATGTGATTTGTTCGCAAAGAAGTCGTTAAAGAGTCTGCCTCTTTTTTATGGGGAAAGAATCGAATTTAATTCGACTATTACATAGTAGTAATGAATAGTAATAACAATTGTTAGGTTAACGCACAAAGAACGTTTAACACACCAAAAACGTTTTGTATTTTTTTTATTCATGAAAGTCCTAAAAATATAATAAAAATTATTTTACAAAATTATATAATAATAAAAGGTATATAAAATATAATCTTCTAACGAACAGGTTTTAATTTTTGACATAAAATTCAGCTTTTTTTTTATGTATTTAACAAATATCTTTTATAGAAATTATAATACATAAAAGAAAAACATTTGGTCAGTTTGGCGTCCGATGGAATGAGACCGCCAAAGTGATCCGCTTTTGCGTGTTTAGTGAACGATACGCAAAAGACTGGCGCATGCAAATCACGCGTAAAATAAATGCATCGTTGTTGCAAAGTGTCATAGGACTGTAAGCAGTATCGGCTCCTTCTATGATATTACCCTGGGTGAATGAACTGCATCTATCGTAGAGATAATAACGGGTCTTGTCAAAAGGGTACGTATACTTATAAAGTAATGTAGAGAGGGAAGAGGAGGAGGTAGATCATAACTATAAATGTCAAGCACACGTCATTTTGAATTATGGTCATCTTCTTGCGTTATATTATCAAAGTAAACGTATGAAAAGTTCTAGTCATCGCATTGTTAAGTGCATTTGGTTAAATCATGAAATAGAAAGAAAATTGATAAAAATATTTTACGATAAAATAAGATAATGAATAAAATATTTTATTCGTGATAAAGGATCATTAAAAGAAGGATTAATTAATCAAGTAAAATGGGGTTTTTTGTAAAGACAATAAAAAAGCAAGTATTCGAAAGACGTTAGAAGGAATCGTGTCTACGTAAAATCAAGATAATATTGAAAAAAATATTTTCTAGGCGTTAAATTTCATCTCGATGATAACAACGATCGGAATTGATACGGCACTGAAGAACGAGGGTTAGCCGACACGAGGCTACTATGTTGGTGGGTTCAGTCGGTCTAGGAAAGTTCCAATGGGAGGGGATACTCGAGGGGATGAAGTCAAGTACTGACCAATAGTAGCTTATATACTTGCTTAGATTAGCATAAGACTGCACGCGAAGCTGACGTTCAGGAAGACGATAAGAGAATAGCTGGCCGTTACCTGGACTACCTCGACTTTCAAGTAAGCCGCGCAGGTTCGACCGACCACTGTGCGTTCGCTTACGAGTCATCCATGAAATTCTTTTTATTCTTGATTATCATTCAAGCCATTATTGACTCGAGAAAATCGAAGTAGTGACTAGGCAGGATTGCGACGAATGTACTAAGGAATGATTGAAAAGTTATTACTTTTTATTCTTCTTTTCGGCAACTCTCGTGTTTGTCGAAGAAATTTGATATTATTTTAAGACGATTATTCACGAATACATATTTTTTGTATTGTTTTTAAATTAATATATACAGAATGATTTGAATATTTACATGAATCATTGGAACGGCTGATTGTAATTTGAAATCTTTCATTTGATACAATCAATATGAATATAGTAGGTAATTAAAAACGACAGAGCACTTGACCTTTTATCTATCTAATCTTCAACTTTTCTAACGGTGTGAGAAATTAAAATTCAGTCTCGGTTGGAGTTAATTGTAAGATAGCGTGCAAGAGAGAGGAAAGAGTTAGATGTTAAGTGGGGAAAGTCTCGCATTAGCCAACAAGCTGAAAACTACGTAAGGGTGAAAGGGTCTCTGGAGTGTGACTGACCCATCGAGGTCAGCGGTACGTTCCTACGTATACGAATGTACGCTCGATTTGCATTTAAATAATGGATTCTTCCACTTTGTCCGAAACCTTTTTCGCCATCTGATAATATTCGAACGTCAGAGAATATTTCGGCTATTCCATGCCAGTATTCTGGTAATAAATTCGAAATGTCAGAAAAAAAAAAACATTCTTAGCGATAATAAACGAGAATGAGAGAATTATCGTTTGCTTGTACTTTCTTTTATTCGTCACTATTTAAATTACAAAGGATATTTAGAGTACAAAAATTTATCTTTCGCATACACCGATGATTTTCTTCTTTTCTTTTTGTTTCTGTACGAATAATTAATTGTTTCAATCGTTTGATTCAAAAATTTAAAATTTTAATCACGATCTCGAACGAGATGCCGAATCAAATGTAAAAAATGAGAATCAAATATAATGTCTTTTTTATTTATGCAAATGAATTCATTCTAAATGATATCCCGAGTAAATTGTTATCAGACGAATATTAATTATAAGATTAAATAAATTATTTTGGCAATAAATAAATGTTAGATATATTTTTCGAGTATACGTCATTAACTTAAGATAAATAAATAATCTCTATGCCTATCTATCAGTTATTCTAATGTACTTTGGTATTTACATAAAAATATATAATATAACTATTCCAGCAGTGGGTTTGCTTTATTTCATTTGTACGTAGGCAACTGATATCGATAAATGTACCATAGTTTCTATAAATGCTTCTTCATTCAATCGATAATACGAATTAACTTAAAACCGCTTAAAGCTCTGTCGTTTCAATCTTTTTTCCGAGAGGGTTAACGGTAGTCATCGACCCTCGAAACAGTGGGGGTGATTTCCTATTAAATTCAGTCGTGGCTTCTGTTACAGTTTCCGTGCTAAAAAAAGAAAAAAAAAGAAAAAGTTAAATGAGTTTAGCAAATTGTTTAATTCATTATGTCTCCCTCGAATAATTCTTGGAAAAATTAAAAAAATATTTTACCTAGAAACCGAAGATATTCTTGGCTCGATATAATAAGGCTTATCTTCGTTTCTTTGTTCAACGTTAACTTCATTCATCATCTCTTCATTATTAAGAGCATTTTCATCCAAAGAATCTCTTTCGGATGTATGACTGTAGGACTCGTCGCTTTTAAACCATTCATTTTCGTATGCATGCATCCAAATCGGATTAGAACCCTCCATGCTGTGTTTGTTCGTGTTTGGAACACGTCCTGGACCTCGAATGAATTCTGAATCTGACGTACCTTTAAAACATTTTAATCGTGGATGAAAATGTTGATAAGAACAACATGAGTAATTAAATTTAATGAGAAATTATATATATAATAATTAAAAACATATTAAAATAATTTCGTACCAAACGTCGATGCATTAGCTGCTTTGAGTTGTCTTTGAAACGACGCTCTCTGAGAAAGGCACAATGCAATGCATAAAATGAGAAGTGCACCGAGAAACAGAGTCAATGTTAAAAGCCAAAACGTCGTGCCAGCTTGCTCGTATTGAACTATTTGTTGCGATTGTGCTGGCTGTGTATCCAATACGTTGAATTCTTTGAAAAGATTATCTAATTTCTCAATATTTCGATCGACCAATTCCAATACTTCAGATACCTCGAGAATCGAATTGTCATGACGATTTACTAGGTGTAAATATAAATCCGTTTTAGTTCGATCAACCGAACCATCTTGATTTTCATGAATTTTGTACTCGTCCACGTTGATTATCGCACCGGTTACGTTACCCAAAGTTCTACGATTGGAATATTATAAATTATTATCCGTGTTCCGTTATTGTATAATAATAATTTATATCAAAATTATGAAATATAATATTACTGTCGGAACATTTCGATTCTATTACGGATTTCAGGTGGATGCTGACGGAGAACAAATCGAACTCTTTGATCTTCTCGTAATAAATAAATGAACACTCTCGCTGTGTCCATTAATCCATGCGAATCGTTAGCCAAAACCTGAAAAAAGAATACATTTTTTTACGATTATATTTATGCTATTGGAGTTCCTTAATTGATGTTGAAAAATTCTATAAATATTTGTACCATAAAATCGAAATAACCCTTCATCCCTTTCTGAGGGTCAAAGTTTAGACTAACCGCCCCAGAATTTTTGTGAACGAGAAAGGGTTGAGATTGAATATCGTCTAAACCTTCGGTTAATGTCATATGCATTTTTCCAACTTGATAATATGTGACAACTCCATTTTCTTCCGCGTCCAAATCAATAGCCTGTACGTTCAATAAATTATTAATTAATATTATACACGTATATAAGTAAGCCTATTAATTTTAATTATTAATAATATGTAATATTGAACGTAATGTATAATAATAATTTAATTAAATGAATATAATTCGTTGATATACCTTGATATTCATAAATTGTGTACCAAAGTCAGCTTCGGTGGTAACTCCTCCGGTAAACACTTTGTTTACAAATTTTGGCGAATTGTCGTTTATATCACCGACCATTACTACGACTTTGAGCAGTGTGTCATCGGTCTCGTCGAAGGCAGTTTCGTTTGTTGGAACGATCGAACAGTCTTCGATAGCTTTTATTATTAACGAGTGTTGTGTTTGAATTTCTCTATCCAACGTTTTCTCAGTCTGATAAAAACCGCATGAATTTATTAATATGTTTATAGCTCGTAAATAATATATTGAAATTTATTAAAGATTTTTTACTCTTACAGTAAGTTCGTGCTTATAAATGTCCAAGGCAAATAATCCATCGTCGTTACCACCAACTATAAAATAACAAACTTGGGTTGGTGGATCATCGAGATCATCGACTTCGTCTCTATCGATAGTTTCAGGAAGTACCACCATTTCAGATCTCGGTGGTTGTTCTTCGGTAAAATTAACGTTGAATACGTCGACCAAAAATTGAGGCTCGTAATCGTTTATGTTTCTAACGTAAATTATTAAATCTAGATCGGAACTCAACGGTGTAGGTGTTCCTAAATCATAAGCTTCAACGCGTATCTACATAACAATACATATATAACATTTCATTTACCAAATTTTATTTATATCCTACATTAAGTTTTATCAATTTTTATCGTCAAAATATAATTCGATTTAATAATTGAAATCTGTGCACTAACTTCGTATAATCTTTGAAGTTCTCTATCTAATGGAAGCTTTAAAGATATAACACCAGTTATATCATCAATGTGAAAAGTTCTCCAATGTCCAGCAAGATCTTGTTTTAATCGAAAATGAACGTCTCCGTTTGGTCCAGTGTCTGCATCTTCCGCGATTATTTGAATTATCGACGTTCCTACCGTCACGTTCTTAAAATAGATTAGATTTTTTCAATGATTAGAAAATAATGTGAAATTGAATTTTATATTATATACTAGATAAAGAAAATATTTGAAATATTTACTTCAGCTACACGAATAGTTGTGTTATGTTGTGGGCTGATAAATATAGGTGGATTGTCATTGTAGTCTGTCACGCAAATATCTAAGATAGCTGTCTCCTTGTTACTCGGAACTCCGAGATCGTGAGCTTCCAACTTCAATGAATAATTACCGAACTTTCCTCTCAAACTTCGAACAGCTTTAATCCGTGCCGTCCAATAATCCACTTGTTCGAGCATGAACAAACCTAAGGAAAGATAATTATATCAAAAGTTCATATTTAGCAAAACGTTTTCTTTTTTTTTCTATTATTGTTTCATTGTTATATTTCATTGAATAAACTAACCCATTTCGTTGCCAGATAATATTCTAATGACTACACGTCCATTGGGAGTCGTTGGATCATCAGCATCCTGTGCCTTTGCAACTACTATGGAATCCCGAATATCGTGAAATTCCGATATACTGACACATTCCTGAGGTATCTCAATTTTCGGAGAATTATCGTTCACATCAATTACGGTTACTCTAAATACAATGATTGATATTGTTAACGTAAAGAACATCATCTTTTAATTACATATATGAAATAAATAATAAATAATAGGAAATATATAAATAGATAGATATTTTATGATTATTTATACGCGTATATATAATACATTTATTATAGAATTATAACAGACAATTATTTCTATTGAAATAAATCAAAATAATAAGGTAATAATTCTTAATTCAAATCCATTAGAATAAATCTAATTGATAATTAATTAAACTCCGATAACATACTGAATTTGTTTAAAAGCATTTCTCGATTCCCCAGCGGTGTAACCAAATTGATAATTATCCCAAGCTTCTATGACTAGAACATAATTATGCCTTGATTCCCAATCGAGCGTATCAGCAACCGTTAAAGCTCCTGTTTCTGGATGAATGGCAAATGTACCCTACGTATAATAATTATTATTTTTAATAAGATAAAAGATACATTTATTTTTTATCAAATGGGATCAGTTTAGCGTAGTTTAAACGTTCACCTGAGATGACATTCTGTCTAAAAGATATGTAATTTTCCCATAATCACCGCTATCAGGATCTCTCGCTTGAATTACGGCAATTTCGGTACCAATTTTGGAATTTTCAATTGCAGTTATGTTACTAATTTCTGTGACAAAGTATGGATTATTATCATTCTCGTCGAGTACTTGAACGTATACTTCCGACAAGCTCGATCTAAGGAAATTTTCAAATTAATTATTTGGATTTATGTGTACTCGTATGTACGTTCAAACGAATTAAATATTTTCTATACCTAGGTGGTATTCCTGAATCGGTAGCTCGGACAGTAAGATTAAGCCAAGGATATAATTCTCGATCGATTTTATTCGCAACAACCATTTCACCAGTTTCAGAATCCAAATGAACAAGTTCGGTTAATTCTTTTGGACTTTCTAATGAATACGTGATACTACGATTTTTATCAGCATCATCAGCAACGATGCTAGCAATGTTGACACCATTTTTACTATTTTCTGTAACCGATCGTCTGTAAAATGGTCTTCGAAATTTTGGATTGTTATCGTTTTCGTCTTCGATGATAATATTCAATACAGCTGGAATGAAATGTTAATAAAATAATGTCAAGAACGACATGATGCTTATAATGTTAAACTTGTGATTTAACAAACCAGATGCAGTTTGCAATCCTCTAACAGCTGCCAAATCTTCTACGACCAAACCAAGTCTTATAGTTTCGACACGTTCCCTGTCCAAAAGTTTGACTACTCTTAGCAAACCATCGATCGCGTTTAATTCCAAGGCTGCCAAATAATCGTATTCTTGGATTTTGATCAAAGTACCTTCTTCGTTTCGTGCCTCGGACGAATTGTGATCGACACGGTAACGTAAAGTCGGTGTGATGTCCGGATCGTTAGCGACAACTCGATGTACGTAAGCTCCTACCTGACAGGTACCATCAATATTACTTAAAATCAAGACAATTCGACTATATGGACAAGATTCTTAATAAAATAATACAGGAAGTTAAAAGGCGAATAGAATTCTCGACTGTCGTCATATATTATTTGGAGATTCGTTTATTCCACTCACTTGCGTGTTTTCACGGATAGTAACTGTACCAGGATCGATGAATACCGGAGGTTTATTATTCACATCGATAATAGATATATTAACGAGAACCTCGGCAGTTCTTTGTATTTCTGTTCCACTGTCGATGGCAACCACGTTTAAACTATATCTCGTTGTTTTGGGTGACGTTAAATCTGGATCCAAATTGGAACCAGATGCTACTCTAATCACGCCTGTTTCCGGACCAATCACGAACTTGTCACCGGCACCACTTTGAATACGATAAACTATTTTGTTATTTGGCGATGACAAATCTTTGTCCCAAGCTCTCACCTATAATTTCATATGATCGATTATTATAACAGAACGTTTCATAGTTTGTTGTTAGTTTCGAATTAATGTATTTAATGTAGGAATACTCAAAAATAATTGTTTACTTGTAAAATGCTAGTTCCACCTTCCAAATCTTCTGGTATACTTCTTTTATACAATGCCCTCTCGAAAATAGGTGGATTGTCATTAACGTCCTTGAGATAAATAATGACAGGTGCGTCAGAACTCAAACTTGGTGTTCCCATGTCTCGAGCTCTCACCGTTAATTTTAAATGCCTCACTGACGTTTCCATGTGACCTTGATTAATAGGCAACGCTTCGAAATCTAATGGACTGACCAGACTTATTATACCACGTTTAGAATCTATCGTAAAGTTCTTTGAAAATTCGCTGGATACCAAAGCATAAATTATTTCGCTGTTCTTCGTACCTGCAATAATCAATGAGAAGAATGTTTATTGGGATAATTTTATTATACAATTTTTATTAATATTATAATTAATTTTATATTATTATTAGTCGAACCATTTAAATCTATGTCGTAAGCTTCTACGATCAATGGAGCTTCAAAATGATCTTCATTTTCTAAAAGTACAGCCTCGTATTTGTTTTGTAAAAAAACAGGTGCATTGTCGTTAACATCGTTGATATTAACAATCAATTGAGCAGTATTACGATTACCCTTTCCGAGATCATCTCTTGCTTCAATTGTTAAATAATGTCGGGATACTAATTCTCGATCAAAACTAGGCCCAGTTTGCTTAACTGTAATCACTCCGCTTATTGGATCTAATATCAATCTAAAATAGAACGATAAGTTTTTTTAATATTAAAATTAAACTATACTTTTCTTTTATTTTTTTATTTTATATAATATTTCAAATGTTTACTTACGCGTGTGCAATACTACCGCCTAAATTTGTATATCTAATTCCACGTGACCCAAAGGCCCCACTGTCTTCGTCCAAAGCTTGAACCCAAGCAACCGTACTGCCAATTGGACAATTTTCTTCTATGGATACTTCGTAAATATTTTTCGTAAATTCAGGATAATTGTCATTTTGATCGGTTATGTAAATTGTCACTGGTACAGCACTATATTTAGGTGCGTACGATACGATCTCTTTGGCGATCAGAGTAAAATTAACCACTTGAACAAAATTAATTTAATATTACATAAATCAGATTATACCAAAATGAATCTTTAAGGTAAAATTGGAGATAAAATAAATTACAGTTATTAACAAATTTATTGTGTAGTATCGAGAAAAAATAGCAATAAATTATCGTGTATTTAATTACATAAATTAATGTTCTTTTATAATACCTGATCTTTTTTCGAAATCAAGTTCTTTTGAATTTTTGACTCGAATTATAAACGGTGCCTCGTTAATACCTCTCGAAGGTGTTACATCGAATATTCCATTATCTCCTTCAATGAACATTTGAAATGTTCCATTTGTTCCCTAAAAAAAAAGCAATAATTTTGTGCTGTATAATTTAATTTTGTATTAATTTTATTTTGTATTAATTAAAATTTCTCTAACTTACCAAATCGTGATCATAAACTTCAGGTATAGCATCGCCAATAAAATTGACCGGTGTATTTTGCGGTGAATTCTCGCTTATCTCAGCACGGTAATACGAACTTCGAAAGGTTGGAGTTTCATCGTTAACATCAGTCAAAATCACTGTTACTTCCGTCGATACCGACGGTGGTGGAATTATCCTTGATACTTCCTTCACTGTTATTTCCAAAACGAACGTACCTTCGATATTTTCTTCGGATTCTCTATCGAGTTGAGCTCTTGTGAAAACAAGACCAGAAGTGGCATCGATATCGAAAAGATATCTTGGTCCTTGAGTGATACTGTAGGTAACTTTATTGTTGATCCCTTTATCCCCATCAGCAGCGCGAACTAAACAATTCAAAATATTAATACACTCGTATAGAATTTGTTTAAATTATTACAATAATTTTTATGTTTAATCTTTCCTTTTTATAATACTCTTGTTGCAATAAAATTAATATAAAATAATGGTATTATAATTATATTGATATTATCGAGAAATATGTTAATATCGAATGATAGATGCAATCATTGTGAAAAACATTTTCATTATTCAGTTACGGTCTAGCGGAGCTAACCTTGTAAAACGGATGTACCGATCCTGGCATTCTCGCTGATTCTAGCAACCGGTGTCATGGATATGAATTCGGGTGGTTGATCCTCGACGTCCTGTACCTTAACTAAAATAGCTGTCGTTCCTGTATTTACCTGAAATAATGATTAACGTCTATACATAAATTCTAAAGATAAGGAAATAATTGAGTATAAGTCGTAATCTTGGATGAGATATTATTATAAATCAATTTCCTGCAATAATTTCCTTTTACCTGTTGCATGGTGGTACTTAAAACACGAATACTATACACGTTGTAGCAAAATTATAGGGGTATTATCTAGGCGGTGTTAGATAATATTCTAATTCTCACGGAACATGGGGATCTTGAACCCATGTTAAACTTTTCAAGGCCATTGACAGACGTATGTAAGTTTTTTTTAACAAAAAGAAAAGATTAAGTTAATGAATTTTTACTAACTTTTTCGTTAATAGCACGATCCACTGCTAATATTCTCAGCTGATACAAATATTTCCTCTCGTAATCCAATTGACCAAGCAATCGCACAATTCCTTTTCCATTGACTGTCGATATACCGAAAATATCATTGTCACCGTCTAATTCTTGTAGATAATAAACGACCTGTCCATGAGCACCTTCGTCAGCATCGGTTGCTTCCACGGTTGTTAATATACCTGGACCGGAATCTTCCCTTACTGTCAAAGACGTTGGATGAGGTCGAAAAATTGGCACATTGTCGTTTATATCTTCTACCAATAACAACAAACTTTGGGTGATAAAATTTCCTTCTCCTAATTTTCCATCTGTCAGAGTTAGCACCAGAGCATATTCATCTCTAACCTGATTGACAAATTATAATAAGGTGTTTATTGAATACCTTTTAATCATTTCCGTTAGTATAGTTTTAAGAATCAATTACGATAGAAACGAGCACATCTAACAGATTATAAATCGATTTCAAATTCGAATCATCTCACCGTTCCTTCTCACGTCTCATCGAATCCTTTAACAAGCTCGAATAATACGCTAGATTCAAAGTCAGTAAAATCGGTCCAAGAAAAAGCATTCGTGCAAGACGCTCAAATTATAGATCATTTTTCTTTCCGTTCATAATAACAACCGCTATGATATTTCTCCGAGTATTGTCTCTCGTATCTTACCCAATATTCTTTTCGAATAGTTTTACAAAGAAAATATCTAACCGAAGATAGAAATCTAAAGAAATATTGTGGTTTTCCCATTTTTATATTCGCGTGATTGAAATTACTATTAAATTGTTGTTGTTGTTTTTTAAGAAAATGATCGGTCATATGAATACGATTGGAAACATAAATGTGCTGGGGAGCATCGTAAACTTACCTCTCTGTCGAGCAATTTGTTGAGATATATATTAGCCTCGTTAAGACCGAAATTTTCAAGTCGAATTACTTCGCTTCCAGGTTGATCCCTGACGTCAAATGTCAGGCTGTCACCATCAGGATCGACACCGCGTAGTCTATAAATTAAGCTGCCTGCAACAGAAATCATTTGGCACGAATTACGGAATGATGCAGGTCTTGATAGTTCGCACGAGTAATTAAAATTCGTTGGAAACTCGAGACACTCTGGACTATTCCATGAAACCTTATTTCTTCGTCACAACATATCGGCTATTTCATGTAATTCTCCTCCTTTCCCTCTACCCCATTTAATTAGCTACACACATTTCCAGTTTAATTAAATTTAATCCAACAGGTTATTATATATAGAATTTGTTTTAATATTATATTTTTATTTTTATATATGTTTTTAAATTGATTGACGTATTCTTATTGTTGGGATAGGTTCAATATAATGGTTCAATAAATCTCATTGCAAATTATCTTAGAAGAGTTAATAATATTGTTCATTTAAAATCTATTTAGAGAGAGAGAGAGAGAGAAAGAGGCACGTGATAGCTATAATTAATATATGTGTTTCACTACGCATCAATGATTTAAAGATCACGAGAAACACAATAGCCGGGAAGTATTAGAAATAGAAAAGGAATAAGAGAAAGAAGAAAGGAAGTAGCACCGTTCTAAAGACAGTGCTCCAAATTAGTCAAGCAAAGTTTATGAAGCGTGACCGAAGGTAAATATGTAGCAAGAGAGAATGGTAGTCTAGAGGGTCGTTTAATGCACGCGATAACAACAAGTCGATCGAATCTAACGCATTTCTACGTACCAATTGGTGTTTCTGGACCTTCCTTCAATCTCAGAACAATTTCTGGTTGTCCGTCGATGAGAAAGCGTGGTGGATTGTTACGAGCGATGCAACTTTCCGAAATACATGCTAACAATAGAAATAATAATATCGGCCAGTCTTCCTTGAATCTGCTTCTCTTATAGGATCGTATAAGCCAGGAAGACGAGCCAATTGTTTTCATCATAGTCATCTTGTCAATCGAACATCTCGTCTAATCCTCATTGTCTTCTTCCATAAATCCTCAATTCCAATCTACAAAATGCAAGAATTTTTCATTTTTATTTTCGAATACAACTTGAGTTGATATTTGAACGGTTGTTTTATTTTTTCTATGCATTATTGGGGTCTTTGAGAATATTTATTATTAATTGAAAATATCTTCTAATAAAATAATTTATAGTGTTAAAGAAAATTTGAATTTATAAACAACAATATCTTCTTGAAATTTCTCCATGTAATTTGAATAACTTGGAAAATATTTCCCAAGATGGTTATTAGATTATCTTCATTATATATAACTGTATTAATATTATTACGTTATTAATATGGATATGTTTTTAATAGAAAAAGATAACATTAGTTCGCATAGAAAACTGGTACAACTTTCTTCGCGCACGCGTCACTTTTACGCTCGTACAGTTTCACGCTTTTCTCATTGTCCTTCGTCGTAATTAAATTACAGCAAAGACCTAACGAGACGAGTCAACATGCTCGAGTGCGATTAGTCGACATGAGTTTCCTAGACAAGTCGGACAACTCCCAGCAACTTCTCAGGATCCAGATTCCATAATTGGTAACGAAGTGAAACACGTCCCAGAGAAGATGAAAGTAGTCTCGAATTCTTCCCTGTTAGTTTATGTATGATGATTAGAAGGGAAAGAACGTAACAGTATCTTTAATAAATCATTATGAAAAGTTTCACGTATATTTTTATGGACGATTTAATCCTCAAAGAAAATGATCAACACGCAGGTGGTGGTATGGTTCTACGATCAAGTATTTCAGATAAAGTTTTCATTTTTAACGGGCTGTGAAAAAATAATTTTCTTTTCTTTTCCCTTTTTATTACTCGAAGTTACTTAAGCTAGTAAGATTATTCATATTCATATACACACTTTCATATTTGATTTTACTCGTATAAAAAAAATGCTATGCAATAGGAAACAATCTAACGTTTTAAAAAAACTTTTAGTCTATTTCTATCTAGATAAAAATTATTCTAATTTTTATTCTCCTTAAAGTTTCTTATCATAGTTAGATCGTAATTACGGAAGCGGAATTAGTGGATTATCTACTATCTATTATATTTTTGTACATGTCGCTTGATAAACGGCTCCGTGAACACAATAACTGCTTTCTCCTTGGTAAAGACGGTCATCGTGCAATGTCAAGATTTTCATTCCAACTGACCACAGGGACAATTAGAGACGAAGTGAAAGCTAGCAGGAAGAACCCAACGTGTTTCTCACGAGGATGTTACTCAGCCAAGTAAACGTAATATACAAGAAAAAGAATGCAAAACGAGAATAGAAACGAGAAGTTCGCTGACTTTATTTCAAACGAATACCCAACATGTTGTTTTTTACGTAATACATACGGATTGTTTATTCCTTTCCTCGATTTGACGATCATAAAACTATTCTTCTCGATTCGTTCCCTTCTCAACACCTTTTTTCTTCAATTCATAATTAATTAAAACTTATTTTTAAATATAATCACGATCATTCGTAGATTTCTAAAAAAAAAGGTGCGTATTCAATATTTTAGTTTCTTTTTATCATCGTCGATGTTTGTTACGGCCGAGTAAACTTTTTCGATTTCAATAATAATTAACTTTCGGTTGAAGGATGAGAAAGCGAGTACTTAAAAAGGAATAAGATACTTTCGTAATATAAAAAAAGAAAAAAGGAAAAATATATAATATACAAACAGGAAAAAGGAAAGTACTAAAAAGCGAATTTGAAGATTAGACGAAAGTTTCCAAGTTTAACGGCAAAATAAACTACATCGTTTCTTGGAAATGATACTGCAGTAAGACGAAATAATAGTTGTCAGTTTATAACCAAAGTATTTATTATTATTTAAAACGATATTACTAGAAAACGAAAGAAATTATCGAATACATCTAAAAGATGATTTTTTTCCAACGTTGCTAATATTAACAAATTTATCATTTTTTTCTTTTTATGGAAAATATTACGCGTACAAATAAAATCAAATTATTCCAATATAAAAATAGAATCACAAATAATATGTAATTTTATTATTCTTGATTATAGAAAAGTATTGTGTATATATACATAAATAAGTAAAGAACGAAGAGAATGGGAGAGAGAGAAAGAGAGATAGTTGATTATGTCGGTACGGATAATTGAATTTAATGAAAATCAAAGGGCGTGAATAAGGTCGTTGAACCACGGTCACGACGTTCATTAAGTCTCTCGTTCCTTGGCTTCCTCAGTACTTATTCCTTCGAGTTCTTTGTAAAGCCGAGCATATCCGGTCGTGGTCACTCGTCTGCAAGGCCGATGCCAGGAAACGAGATAACTATGCGAGATTACGAAACGCCTTCGATTCCATCCTCCCCCAAGGACTCCACCAAAAAGGGATATCAAAATTCTTGAATGAAGTCGCGACCAAAATTTCCTAACGATTTCTACCTACATCTAGAAAATTCTCACGTTTTTAATTATTAGCCATTCATTTGTTCGTTCAATGAATGTGTGTGCGTGTGTGTGTTGATTTTATGTGAAATTTTTATTTTTATTCGAATAGATTTTTATATGGTTTAAAATTGAAAGCAAATTTTACAAAAATAAATAAATAATTTATAACAAGAGCTTTTGGATTTTTTGTTATCATGCTTCCATGCTTGTTAATTATATCAATTGTTTTTGTTTTAAATAAGAACTAGGAATAGTGCGAGGGAGAATAGTTATTTAGATTAGTCTTTGAACCTTTTTGAAATTACACTTATGATAATGTTAATGATGATAGTGTTTATGCACTCATAATTATAATGACTTTGATTGCTTTAATAGTGTAATGATAGAAGTAACATGTTAGTAAGGTGGAGTGAATCGTAACTAAGAATAAATTATTATTTTTCAAAAAACTAGGAAAAAAAAATGAATAAATTATGTACGAGAATGATCTTATTATCCAACATTCTTTATAATAAGAACTAAATTATGAGAAAAAATTGTATAATAAACAAAAGAAGCAACAAGATAAAGAAAAAAAAAAATTGAAAAGTAACGATTTCGAAAAAATAAAGTAAACGTAAATAAAAAAATAAGAAGTCAAGGGTTTACATTTGTTTGGAAATCGACGAACCGTGGAAGAGGATGTTCGTCAGTGTGTCCCCTTTTAGAAGATTCGACACTAAAAAACAAGACTCGTGAACATAGCGAGTGCGTGTTCCTCTTGCTAACGGAGTGTGTCGGCCACGCTCTTGACTTTTAAGACTCTGCTAAATGGGGAGGCCACGCAGTCTGCTCGCCACGCGCAGAAAACGGTCTTGCTCCTTAATCGTACGCAAATTTTCGCGAGATCATTAAGCGTACAGAACAAGAACACACTCGAGAACTCTATGAGTGAACTTACTCTTCTAAACATATATCAAATAAGATTGAGAAAAATAATATTCATATATATATGTGTATGAACTAAAACACACATTACTGTAATTAACAATAATAAAATAATACTTTCTCTTTTTTTTTTTGAATAATAAAAAAAATTCTATGATAGTATGTTATTGAAGATATATACAAGTTTGAAATATTCGTTTCTCTTTGAGCAACGAACGGTTAGAAAAATATTCTTCGACATTCGCGTGTTCTCGCGAACGTTTGCGAAATATTAACTTCTTTCCTAACTATTACCACGAAAGCTATAAGGAAGAGTGTAAGATTCATACCGAACTTCTCTCCGATGGTTTGACTTTCGGTTACTCGAATCGGTTGATCGATAAAACCACCTTTCAAGGAAATGACCTGATTTCGAAGAAATAATACCAATTTTACAGATGATAAATACGACGTTGGATACAGTCGTGGAAAAAATAATAATGGTTATCGATCCAGATATTTTATCTTTATAAGATTACCTATGAGATAAATAAAACTTTGTCTAGATTTCTTCTAAAATATTTAAACTTCTTATCTATGAAAACAAGAAAATTTATTGTAGTAATTGAAACGAGAAGAAAAATAATTATCACAGGCATCAAAAATTAATAACAGAAATTAACAACAAATGTATAGAATATTAGATAAGTATTATTTTTTTCGTGTGTGTAAGAGTCTATCGATTGAATTTGGCAATAGAGAAGATAGGTAGACGAAAGCTTGTGTTACAAAGAGGTATATCCTGAGACGAGTGACGTCATTTCCTACACCTGTCATGCATGTTTCCGAATGATAAAGCCATGCGGGGTATCGACACACCCCATAATACCGTCTGTTACCCAGCCAACCCCATAAAGGATATTCGTCGCGTGACGACCTCTTCCCCGCGTTTGTTTTCTTTTGTATGTAAGTATATATCTGTGTGTATATCTGTGTGTATATGTCTTTTTCTGACAGTGGCCTATTGACGCATGCTCGGCAGGTGTAACACAACCGTGATATCGATGCATGCGTAGGTACCTGTGTTATGTACTATTATATTACACCTTATATCCGTGCAATAACTATAGCATGAAACTATACGATTAAGTTTCGATATCGTACTATTGATATCTAATAAAGTTGCTTGAGTTTATATGCTCTCTCTCTTTCTCTCTTTTCTTTATTCTTATCCTTCTAGTTATCAATTTGGTCCAATATTATCTTGTGGCTTAAAAAAATTGGTTGTATCATTTTCAGTTACAGATTTAGAATGATTATACTTCATAGATATACGTTTGAATTATTAAATATGATTGTGATAAACGATCGAATTACTTCAAACACCTTGATCGTTTTTGTATTTCTTGATTATATTTTTACATTATTTATTTCTTCTAGTTTAATTAAAATATTTCAATCAAATAACTAGCTGGTCGTATTTCATGATGTAAAGGTGTAATACGCGTAACGAGATAATAAAATTTTGTATAATTGGCTAATAAACTTCTTTAATTAGTTAAACTTGGTGATATTTCATTCTTGTAAATCGTAAATAATGTATAACAACTCGTTTGTTAGAATGTGATATTATTAATATATATTTCTAAATCATTGGTTGGTTGGAAGGAATAGGATTAGTTGGTAGGCCACAGTTATTCTTTCGTTTTGACTGGCCTCTACCTCTACCATTACCGTAAAAAAAAAAAACGATAGCGGTGAAACGTAAGACGATAGCAGTTGGTAATCGAGAATCACGATCGATCAGAATTAGAATCTTCTACGACACGGATGGACGCATATTCAGAGCGGAAAATTGCTTATCGATGTTGTCTTCAATCTAATTGTATAATCGATCCGAGGAAGGAATAGTGTTTGCTTTCTTTTATATATATAGATATATATTTTTGATATTTTTTTTTGTAATATAAATTTGTGCTCGAACAAACATGTGGGCTGCGTGACTTCTACTATCTCTCATATACTATTCTACTAACGAATTATCTTTTCGTAGAAGAAAGTTGAGCGACTTGAGAAACCTTCTTTACAATGTCAGATTTAATCTCGAATAAATATATCGACGAAATTTTCTTTGAGACATGCATTTATTGTTTTTTTCTTTATCGATTTTAAAAAATATTTCTTTCTTTTTCTTCAAATAATTCGTCCGAGACGAATTGAGACACAGAAATGTTTTAACCTTTGTTTGAAATTTCTGCAATAAACCGGAAATTGCTAACGTTCGAAGAAAGCGATGCATATGCGATCGTTATTGGAGAAATAAGATATTTCGCAATAATATTATTACGTACGTACATTTCACCTAAGCGAAAGAGAATCGTTATTATCGTCCTTATAATTTAACTTTCGTAGTTGCATAAGAAAAACAACGATTTTCTAGTTAATAATTAATGACGGTAGACATCGAGAGAGAAAAAAAAATATGTGGGACAGTACCCGATGGCTCGTACCATGGAACGGGGGGTAAAGGTGAGTAGTAGGGGCAGGGAGGCGGGAGGGGTCACGCATCGATGTTTGTCGACGTGTGTAAGATTATCGTAGAAAAAATTAATTACCATTTCGTAATCATTGAAAATTGTTTAACGTTGAGCGAAAATCATGCAACAAAAACAACAACAACAACGCGTTGTCGTTCGATGATAGACTACAATTTTCTAATTGTTTTTATTTATTTTATGTTTTAACTTACCTTAATGCAGTATACACGTATATTATAAATACATAGGTGTATATTTAAAACGAGTTATGGATCTTATTCCTAAATATCGTGAAGTTATTAAAGAAATAAAGAGAAATAACAACGATAATCGCAGTTAGGTCGATGGAAGAAAGTCTGTTGTACGAAAAGGTGACGAAAGTATTAATTACATGTCTCAGGGGTTCGTGAGAATTCTCTTTTAGAGAATTTCAACTGACATATGTACGTACGTGCACGTCTATCAACCCGTCCTATGATTCAAAACTCACTGTCCACATTGCCATGTTGAAGAAAATTCTAATCACGCGAACGTTTGATTATTTGATGATATTTATATCGAATAACTTACTAATTTTTCATCTCGAACTTTTAGATCCTAATTTCGTCGTCCACAAATTATCGAAATTAAAGTTTCTTTATTTTCTTTCTTTCTTTTCCTTATCCCCAATCACCTTCTTGTAATAACTCGAAACTTTTAAACGTTGTTATTATAGTTAATATACTTTCATAATTTATTCTAACTCGTGAAACTAAACTCTCACGTTTCGCGAAGATTTTCTCCCGACGCGGCAAAAACTGCAGACGCCATTCAAACCATCGAGCCCGCCAAATTCGTACTCAGCAGTTATGCTGTTATTCCTCTTGTATGTTAAATTTTTTTATACAACTTTTATTATTTGCTCATTTTAATTCATTAAAGAATAAAAAACCGTATCAATTAATTACCACCAACACTGTATGGGTTAAAAATCAAATTCAAAGTGTATAAAAAATCACTCTTTTGTATTTTTTCTCGAAAATAAAAACTATACGTGGATTATTTTTCTTAAGAATTGTATATTTTAAAACAAAAACAAAAACAAAATCAAATCTTTTTTAATAATCGTCGACGAAGTTTCTGATGGAAGTTTTTCTAAAATTCTAAGACAAATAAAAAAGATAATAAAACGGAGTAAAAGAAAAAAAAAATGAAATAAAAGGTAATGAAAAAAGTGAGAGGGAAAGCAATAGGAACAGACGTCCGATGTTCCTCACCTGTTCGGGCGAGCTCGCGTTGTTAAACTGAAAGTCGAAACGATGAGATGACGGCGCGCGAATTCTCCGTTCGGAGAGTGAGGATCGTAGTCGGCGGCTGCCATTCGCGTTCGTTCTACGCCGTGAGCACTGACCGTACACGGAACACCACAAAATGTACGGTTGTTACGAGTTAAATTCAGCCCGGCGTGCTCCCCGAGGCGTGGAACGGAGGGAAGCTCCCCCCTTCGAAACACCTCCGGTCACCTGTGCTGCCCCGCCGACCGTGGAAGAAGTTTTATACTTGTGGGAAATGAGAGGGTAGGGGAGAAAAATGCATCCAAAGAAACACGTTGAAAATAAAACTTATATGATTTTTTTCTTATTTCTTCGTTAAGAGAGCGGTAGGGTATAGCTGGTGAAAAAGAAAAACTACTTTTTTAAGAATTTTTTTCAAAGATATGGTTCGAGTAAATCTATTTAAATTTTTTGCATATTATAGAGCATCGATTGAACAACATTCCATAATTTTTTAGAAGAAATATATCGAGAAATAAGCCGGTGACAGAACATTTTCAAGGACGGTTTTTAAAGGACGGTTTTTAAAAGGTGATTTGCGGTTCCAACGATATTTCACCTTAGAATTATCAGAAATCAAAAAATTAATATTTTTTTTTTATTAAAACATAAGTTTTTTCTCTTCCCAATATTTCTTGAAGGTTTATTTTTCATTTTTTTTATTTTTGGTGGTCGTCTGAAAATAAAAAAACATGAGCATATTGTATAGAAATAAATTTCAAACGAGTGAGTCAATTGATCGTGAATTTAATTCTAAAGTTGTGATATTCTATCCAAGCTGGCATATATCACATTGCATTTTCGTTGGAAGTATTTTTCTTCGTGCAAGAAAGAACGGACTACGGTACCGGTTGCTATTCCTAGTAAAAGTAGATGTTATCTAGCATTAATAAGGCTCATTATAGACTCAAGTAAGACTCGAAGATCAGTTTTACCCTACCGACTAATATTTTATTTTATATTATTGTTCAATGAATATCGATCGTTAATTGATTATAATTACTAAGAAATGCATTCTATTTACAAAATATCCTTCATAGAAGTTTCATTTAAAATTTTAAATTTTTTTATGTATCGATTTAACATGATTGTGAATGCCATCTAACAAAAACTGGAAGAACATCGTAGGTAGACGTTTCCTGACGACAGGCAATACTTTTTACACGAGCGTATGCAAAATGTTTTATGCAACAAATGTTACTTTGAGAAAAAAAAAATTAGAACGAGAAGCTAAACTATTGATGATTCGTTATAAAAAAAAATTCTTGGAATACCTACACTGGATTTTTATTTATTTTACATTATATTCTATACGAAGTTTTCATTTTGTTACCGATCGAGTCGGAGTATTGTCTGTAAAGTTCCGTAAATTTTGCGCCACGGTCAACAGAGATCTACCCACATTGCGATTTAAAAATTTAACATATTTTATATTGGCGAGGAAAATATTTTTTATTTTGAAGGATACCACTCGGCTATATGAAAATATATGCAAATTACGTTATAAATTTAAATAATTAACTTCACTGCTATTTTGTTTTTCTATACGTACATTTTTAAATTTTATTTAATTTATATTCATACGTGAACATGCATGCAATGTATGCAAAACTTTTTGTAACCGAGTTTAAAAAATACTTCAACGTATCAAATAAATGTTCAAACTAAACTAATTAAAAAGTAATTCATTATATGTAAGCTGACCTAGTTTTTTTATTTTTTCCATCCAAGTAAAGTTCGTAATCCAAAAAACCAAGACCATTTTTTTATTTTTTTTTCATGATTTTCATTAAATCAGAATTCGTAACATATTTTAAATACAAATTTGTATAGTGTATAAAAGCTAGATGAAAACTTGTAATATCTCGTTGGTAGCGTGTAAAAACACGACTACAGTTGCAATGGTTTCGCGTACAGAAAAAAGGCCAGATATTTTTTTTTCCAAATTCTTCATTGAGATACTTTCGACGATGTGCTTAGAATTTGATAAAAACACGCGTACGTTGGGAAGAAATGAGCGCGAGCTAGCGTTTAAACTTTTTCACTGGTTTTAAAACATACGATTCGCGTATTTCTGCTTGCAATTAAAAATGTAAAAAAGAATGAAAGAGAGAAAGAGAGAGAATGAGAAGAGAAGAAGAGGATACTACGCAACATACAAAATTGCCCAGCTACGATGTATATTAGATTCATGTGACTTGTAAAAGAACTCACAGAGACCTCTTCTCGCAATTTAAATGTACGCGCGTGGTTTCACGAAAGCAACGTACCTGCCTATCCACATGCTAGCAAATATTTTGCTCGAGCCAAGGCTTTTTAATTTTCCAAGCAAAAACGACGAAGTTCCAAGTAGTTTTTAGGAAGGAAGGGGGTCTTGAAAATATTAGAAATGCGATGACGCGAGTACGAAGAGAAACGCGATGAGTAGAAGAAGAAACAAAAAGAAAGAAAGGAAAGAAAAATGAAAAATATAAGAATAATCTAAAAGAAATATCATTCTAATATAATCTCGAATATAGAAATTTTCAATCCAGATTCCATTAAATTCGCGTGAAGAAAGAAACGAGAAATACAGAAAGTTTCGTTTCGAAATAAGATACAAATGAAAATGAAAATATTCTTTTTTTTTTTACAGAGAGAAAATGTAATTTGAAACAGTAAACGTATTGAAGATCTAACAAACCAATCTTCAGAAGAAAAAATAAAAACAAAAAAAAAGATAGTTACTTCTTTTTCTCTTCCATCAGACAATTAATTTCGTTAAGGTTTCGAGTTAACGTCGTCGAGTCAATTCGAACCACCGGGCAAAAGATTTACTATTAATTATCTCACGTCTCGATATTTCTTCTAAGGTAGGATCGTAAAGCGATCGTATGTTAGAATTACGGCATCGCGAATCTAACGGAACAAGTACTATTCTATCAGAGGACGAGCGTTGAAAGGATAGGTGAATAAAATAAAAGGATAGGTAGAGTTGGATATCTACGTGGCTACTACCGGGACGAGTTAAAACGAACGTGTCATCGAGACGAAAAGAGGAAAGAGAAAGATAGAAAACTGAATCGCGATAAGAGAAGAGAGAAATCAAAGAACAAAATAAATAAATAAAATTAAAAAAAGACAAATCTAAATAATGAATAGCGTATATCTCGACTTGATTTAATCGAGAGTAAAGTCAATCGTCTTCGTCGTTGTCGTTGTCGTATTCTCGTCGACGACAACGTAAAATGGCTAAGTTCCTTCTCGAGTTTCGCAGCGTTGATTTACGAGTAATCGTATCGCGACTAAAAGTCTTCGAAGCACCGATCACTGAGAGACTCCCGTCCATTAGACCCCACTTACGGAACATGGCCACGCTCGTACAGTGAATCCAACTACGGAAGGGATATATGCAAAAAGAACGAAGATATTCATTCGAACGAAAACTTCTTTTCCGTATCGAATTCTTCCAAGATTTCACACATCCACGTGGGTTTACTTTCCTTCTTTTTCTCTCTCAATCTTAATGGCGAGGGGGATGTACCATCTTCCATTTCGGAGGTCGGTTATCATCATTGCTATCCTGATTTTGGAAGCTGCTGCTTTGAATAGATCAGATGAGTTGACTTTAAACAGTTCTCGAAAGTTATTGAGAACTAGGATATTTTTCTCCTTCTAATAGACACTTTTTCCCACAATTTTTTCTTGGATTATGAGTTGCAGAATCTTATACCTTGGGCCTCTTGTGTTGTGACCGAGATATATATCTATTACGTATACTATTTTGATTAGTTAGTTATTTTGGTTGGTAGTAAATTTGAATGATAAGAGGTGATAACATATAGAAAGCAATATTTTCAACTGAATACTTTACGACCGATAGTTTTAATCGGTGGTATAATTTATTTTAAAAGAAACGATTTATATCTATAGAAATTTTTAAAATTCTGATGCAACATTGGTATTTAATTGGATATCGCAAAGTTTTAACGAAGTAAAATAATTAAATAGATAAGATCTAGATATTTTAATATTCATCAATTGCCAAATGTTACATCATCTATTTAAACATTCATACAACGAGGAAAGGTCATCGTACATATATGACGATTATAAAAGTGAAAACCAGCACGGTGCATTAATTTCCCTTTCTCTTACCCACGATCCAATCCCTTCTCTTATATCCTCCGAAAGGAAGTAGTAGGTACATAAGTACGTTACATACCTTGACCAGAAGGGAAACTCGTAATTTCGTCGTCTCGACCGACCAAACTGAAATTACGAGATCTTCCGATCTTCTCTTTCGAAATTCGCAAACTGGAGAGTAAGTAAGGTTGCAAAGAAAAGAAAAAACCATCGAAATAAAAATTACTGGAAAAAAAGAAAAGAAAAGAAAAAAAATAAAATAAAATAAAGTAAAAGAAAAAAAAAGATAGAACGAAGGAAGGAACGAAGGATGAACGAACGAACAAACGAACAAACAAACAAACAGAAATGAGAGAAAGCAAGAGATCTCTCTTCGTAGGAATGCACGTGAAGTAGCAGTACGAAAATCTTAATACCTACCCGGCGTTGAGTTATGTCTGCTGAGATACATCGACCATCTCTCTCTATCTCTCTCTATCTCTCTCTCTATCTCTCTTTCATTCTCTCGATTCGTTGATCGAGCCGTCCTTAAATCTGTCATTCTTTCGACGTAAGACGGGACAAGTAGAAGCCCGTGGACGGATCCCAGTGGAAGAAGAAGAAGAAGAAGGTTTCAAAGAAAGGAGGTAAAAAGAGTGAAAAAAGGTAAATGAAAAACCAAGATAAGAAAGAGACAAGAGAACGAAAGAGGAACCTTTGGTGGTGGGAGTAGATTGAACGGGGCTAGTGACGGCAGGACTGAGGGTAAGAGGGAGGGAGAGAGGAAAGGAATAAAAAGGAACATTGCACGTCTTTTCTTCCGATGCATAAGCGTGCCTTGGTACAGGCATTAACCTCCCCTCCCTGTCCTTCTCTTTGACTATCTCTCTTTCTTTCTCTCTCTTTATTTCTCTCACTTTATTTCTCTATATTTCTCTTTCTCTGTCCTTCCTCTTCAGCGTGACTATAGTCACCGGATTCTCTTTTAGGGAGCGTGCTAAGGCCTGCCAGATGAAAGTATATAACCGGTTCGCAGCTGCAGCCAGACCAGAGACTGGTCATCGGCACAACCGGCGAGAGCACACGATCCAACACACACGTGACAGAGCTTACATACACATATACACATGACATAGCACATACTACGTGGCGCCAGGGGCGGATTCACCACCGGCTTCGACTTCACCTTCCACTACTGCGATCCTCTCTTTACTACCGGATAGTAGTAGAGTCCATGGCACAAAAAAGGAAGGATTAACGGAGCTCTTTGCCAGATTGCTCTGTTATCGCTCGAAAGAGAAACCGAGAGAGAGAGAAAGATAGAGAAAGATAGAGAGAGAGAGAGAAAGAGATAGGTGCTGCTCCTCTTCTTCTTCTTCTTCCTTTCAACTTATTTTTTTTTCTTTATTTTCTTTTTTTCATCTTCTCTGTACCTCTACTCTTCTTCGTTAGTACTCTGTGGTGATCCCGCAAATTCGTGTTAAGGATCCGTTTGTCCTTTGTAATTTCGTCTTGAAAAATCATACTTCCGTTATAAAGTATAATTTATATATATGCGATTATAATCTTAGGACAATATGTTAAATATTAGATCAACGTTAAGTATCATCTAGTCTGTTTTCAAAGTAGTGAAAGTATAAAACGATTGGAATAACCGACCTTTAGAAGGATGCATGTTTCTACCGTTATTGCGCAGCAATGCGAAAAAAGAAAAAGAAAATAATAATAAAATCTAGCAAGTAAGCTCGTTAAGCTATTTTATTTTCCGTAAATTTTGATAGCGGTTAACGGACACACAGATAGATAGATAGGTAGATAGATAGATAGATAGATAGATGCTAGACGGTTATCGTTGGTATTAGCATTCCCCCATAGCAAATATAATCGAGCGTGGCAACGATTCTTGCTTGGTAGGTAAAAGTTCAATGCTTGATGTTGATTAACTTACGTGTAATATATTTATTTTATTTTCATTACGTTTTAACCGAATTGGAAATAGAAAAAGAAATGTATGTTAATATTATTCTATTACTAAACTATTTTACTCTTCGCTCATATTTCTAAGATAAGAAGAAAAATAACATATTTCCTTGGTAACGTCTTACGTTAGAAACGAAGTTACGTTTAAATCAAATCGTAAAGTTACATAAATACTCTATGGTTCATCAAAACGAAACGATTTAAGGTTGTCTATTTTTTTTTGTTTAAGAGCAAAAAAATAAACTAGCGGATTCATTTAATATTTCCTGTATATCGTTGAATTAAGTGGTCTCAAGTTCAGCCTGAAATTTTATAGAAATAATCTCTTAATCGCGCATAAGCATTTAACGAGTTCATTCACTCGTTAAGGCATCCATATCTCCTTTCGAAGGATATCCCACTCGTCAGCAAGGAATGAGAAACGTTTCGCATTGCGGTAAACATCGAGCGAGTAATCTGCTTATCGCAATGCTTGCCGCGAACGAAAGAGATAGCAATAGATAAAGATAAAGAGAGAGAGATAGAGAGAGAGGAAGATAAACAATTTAAAAATGCGTCCCTGTTAAAAGTGAAGTAAACAGGGCACGATTACTACGAACGTTGACGGGTCTTCTGGTAAAGAAAATTTCAGGGTACTCCTTAATATGTGTTACTCGCGTTAAAACAGATATTACACGATAAAAGATTTCTTTTCATGTTTACGATTGAGTTTTATAGAAATAAAACATCAGTGACATACTTTCGTAAGATTTTATTTTAAAACGATTTTTCTTTCTTTTCTTTTCTTCGTTTCATTATTATTTCGTCATATGTATTATTTTCTTCAAATCTTGTTAATAATGGCTTAAGAACAAAATCAAAAAGAAGAAAAGAATATATTATTTAGATTAGTTTTATTTACGATTATTCAGTTGCGTAAATATATATATATATCCAGATATATTATTTTTATGCTAATGACGTTAGGGTTTACGTAAGCGTTTATACCTTAACCGAGATTATGCGTTCCAGCATGCAAGAAGAATTTTTACGATTGGAGACCGATTGGAGATACAAACGTGAGGTGTCTGTCGTCTTATATTCGAACGGATAGTACGAGTAATTGTGTAGGCGTATTGGGTAGGCATACCTACGTCGGAACGAAAGATTATGGGTTAAATGAAATTTGATGATATGTCTCGCGTAACAGGTAAAATCTACTTTTCATTCATTATACAACAGCTGTAGAAGACGAGTAGTGGCCATAACAGATTAGTGAAAGGTATCTTCTAACTCTGTAAGATATTATACGATATTCTTGCTGCAACATTCTACCGATCGAGATCCTAATCGAATCGGATAGTTCGTCTTATCGAATTCCCTTTATATAGCAACCATGAAATTACACTTGCTAATTTAACCGAATAATAATTTCATTTTATATTCGTTAATAACAATAGTTTCGTCCCGATAACCGATAAGACGATTTAACAATTTTTGATAGAGTAATAATTGTTGATAGTATTAGATAAGGAATTTCAAAAGGGAAAGGAGGGAGTGCAAAAAAATATTATTCCAAACCGAGATACATACATATGTAATTAAAATTCTATCAGAAATATTTTCCAATAATAAACATCGATGTCTTCTCTCTACGTCGAAAGTAAAAGAAATCAAGTCGGGACAAATTCGCGGGCCTATCGTGAGAGTTGATCGAGAATACACAGCCGTGTATTCGGCGCATGGCTTGAAGAAGAAAAGATCGGTAGGACCGATTCCTTGGTCCCGAAGCAAATTCGTCCAGTAGCGAGGAGGGTTCCTTCCGTCGATCCGAGCATGAAGTGCACAGAGGAGAAACTTGGAGGACGAAAAGGAACGAAAAAGAGAGAGAAAGGAAAGAAGAAGAAGAGAAGAAGAGAGAAGAAGAGAAAGAGAAAGAAAAGTCGAAGAAGAAGAGGTGAGGAGGCAATGTCGCGTCCAGGTGCCCGACCGGGCTCTGCCAAACTCTTCCGTGATGGGACTTGGCAAGGAACAAAAAGAGAGAGAGAGACAGAGACAGAGACAGAGAAAGAGAGTAAAAAGAGATTATTTCCGTCTCTATCTCTCTCCCTCCCGTTCTCTTTCGTTTCTTATCCATGGCATTGGCCATTAACGATTGCCGTGCGGCGTATCATCAGGGGCCACGGTAATGGGGCCTCTTACGTGTCCGCGAGAGGACCCAGTCGACGATGGTCGCGCGTCCACCGAAAGTTCCCCGTGCAAGGCTCGCATCCTCGAGCGAACAGCACTCGATTCTCGAGCACGTGATTTACGAGAGAATCGGTTGGTACGTGAGGAGAGACAACAGTCCCGCTTCTTCTCCTTTCCTCTTCTTCTTTCTTTCTCTTTCTTTATATATATACAAAAGTACATATATACATACTTATATACTTATATATATATATATATATATTTCTCTCTTTCTTTACATACATAGATATACACATTTATATATACATATATGTGTATACTTATATATATGTGTGTATATATATATATATATATTTCTCTCTTTTTCTCTCTTTCACTCAGAGGTCCAGCACTGGCTCGTCTCGCGAGTTCGTCGCCCAACTCGCTCGATCGTTCGCTCGCTTGCTTGCTTGCTCGCTTGCTTGCTCGCTCTCGCCTGGTGCTGGTGCTGGTGCTGGTGCTGGTGCTGGAGCTGGTGCTGGTGGCTGGCTGGCTGGCTGTTCGCCTGCCTTCTTTGCCGTGCCTCGTGAGTCGGACGAGAGAATCCGGGGAGAGAGACTCCGGCTTCCAGTGATGGAGAGACGTGCTCTCTTCGTGTCGCGCTAAATGGTGATCGTGTACTCCGAATGGTGACGGATAAATCGCTAAGGCCGAGACTGCACGAGCAAGTCTTTGCCATTTTACGAGCGAAAGTCTTTCTCCTTGTTTTCAAACAGCCATTGGGTGATACCTTCTTTACTTCGGATCGATTTCACGTGTGTGTGTTTGTATGTGTATGTGTGTTTTTATATGTGCGCGCGTGTATTTATATTCGTCGATTTGCGCAAACGTTGCTTATTTCGGTAATATAATATTTCACCTAGACGGGGGATTTATCGTATATCTCGTGAACGTGATTGTTGTCTTTGTGATCGATCTAGAACTCGAGAAATGTTTGAATAGTTTTCGAGAGTAAAAGTGTCGTGTTAGTCGATCCAACGACAAAAAGTGAAATTCTTTTCTGTTTCTTTTTTTAAAGAACTAGTTTCATTCAATTATTACAATTATTTTCTAATTAATTAATTTGGTACGAGAGAATTGTTTTTATCTAGCGTAATACATGATTCCAGATTAGAGGTACCGTTCTTCTTTTAAATTCCAATTGTGGGGAAAACGTTTGATTCCTTACGGTATTCTTATAAGAAGAAGAGTACTCGATCGAACGAAAGATTCGATAGTGATCGATGCAATTTATGGTATTGCCCCTTCCTTCTTCCCACCCCTTCCCCACCCACCGCCCATTCGTACGTACGTGCTCGTTATGTTCTTCAGTGGAAACGATCGATTCACCTAGTTTCGCTGATCGTTACGATCCGATCGTGACCGATCTTGCGGTTTTCCCCGTACAGGGAGGCGTGTTCGTTTAACGTCCCTGCACACTGGTAGTCCCGTCTGGCATTTCTATTTCAAAATTCAACTGATGCCCTCGCTTACCATCATCCTTGTCTTTATTCTCTAACGAAATTTATATTATTATCCTTTTATCGAATCGCGATGTAGGATTTTTTTGCAAACATAGTTTATTTTTTTTCACGAAAATTTTAGTTGAGACAAAAACGATATTATTGATCGATTTTTGTAAAAATGTTTATTAATGTAAAAGATCGTATTGCAAATGTCAAAAGTTATTTTATCCCGACGCATGCAACAACTTTTTTAAAGTTGAAGGTCGACTTTCGATTCTCGAAATACTATCGTGCTGACTAACAACAAGTTATTTTTGAAATCTTGAAATGCGTCTCGGATAAAGATTTGCATGTGTATATAAATATTTAAATTTAACAGAAAGGTTTCTGTTAATAAAGGATAATTATTTAATATGTCGATGAGAAGTATTTTATAAAAAAAAAAAATTAATTGTTATTTATAAAATGATGAAATTCGTATGTTACAAAAACTAGCCTCGTTTTATTTATTTCGTACACAACCTCGTCGTTTTAAGTAGAGTTAAAAAAATCTTGCTGTTTGCTACGAACCAAAGGCGACATATTTTCTTAGTATTTCGAGAAAGAAAAGTAAACGAGAAACGAATTATCTACTTAGCTTAAATATTAATGCAAACTCGACGGTAACAGAAAAAGTAATTTTCTTTAAAAGCTTCTGATTTAATTTTAAGGAAGATCGTGAGAATACAAAATGAAAGGAACATAAGGGATTTCCTTTTTTTTTTTTGAGACTAATAAATGTCATCGACATCGTTAACGAGTTTAACGCACGTAGGAATAACGTATCGTTTCTATCAAAATTTTTATTTTTAGCATCACATCGTGTGTGAATCTTTTAAATGGTTTATCACTTATGACGTTAGAAAGAAGAAGAAAAAGAAGAAGATGAAGAAGTAGTGTAATAAGAAAAGACAGGATGTTATAATGAAGAAGTTTTTATTCAAAAACAAGATAAAAGTGACCGACTGAAGAGTGTAGGTAACCGGCAGCAAGATACTTCGTTAATCGAGACAACGTATAATATCCGTAATACGGATAAAGTGGTAACCGTGTTATATAATGTGACGAGTGAAACTCGATATCGGATGTGCTTTTTTACGATGATGTCTTCGGCGTTGCTGTGAAAAATACCGGAAACGGTGCCAATCCCATGGGAAGTGATGTCTACCTATTATGGCAGAACCGCTTTCGAAGAAATTCGTCAGAGCTAAGGTAAATGTTTAATTAACATTTAATGTACTATACGTATACATATACTCACACATATATATCATATATCGTAATCACCTTATAGTACAAATTTTAAAAAGAATCTTTACAAAATCGTTGGTATAAAAATGAAAATCGATAAAAAAAGAAATGCTATAAGTATTCTCTCATCTTTTTTTTTCTCCATACATTTTACTATTTTAAATACCACGAAATATACGAGGAATCCAAAGGAATTCATGGAGGAATTTGCGAAATTCACGACTAAGGTTTTGTTGAAATCCACGAGAACGGTAGAAAATGTTGCACGTATTGCACGTGTTGGGTAACTCGGCTATGGCTCTTCTCTAATTTTACAGCAAAATCGTGTTGGTATTTTCTTCTCTCTCGCTCTCCATTCGCATATCTAATAAATACATATATATAAATACGCATACATATACACACACATATATACATATAAAAGTTACGATACGTCGTGAACATGACGTTGACATATACGAAGCTTTTAGCTGACGACAATGTTTCATTGGAGGCCTTTTAAGCGTAACTCTCACCGAATATGTAATTTTCATGTACGATTTTGTTCCATGTTATTTATTTTTTTCATGTATTGTATGCATCTCCAATTTCTCTCTTTATCTCTTTGGCAAGCTCATCTTTTTTCCGGACCCAGCATTATTTCTTTTTCTCTCCTCTTTCGATCGATGGTTTCGAATGCAACGATCGTGAGCACGCACGCATCCACGCATGCACGCACGCACGCGATCGGCGGCACACGTTTGCTCGTTCGCGCGAAAGCTCTTTCGAACTTGTGAGTCACGTGACCGTGGATAACCAGTGACGTGCGCACGTGCGAAACTGCGATTTTCTCGCCTACCTTTTCCACCTGACACCTGCCGACAATTTACTTCATCATTCTTCACGTAGGAGTACTTTCTCATTATTTTCCATTATTTATTAAACATTCTTAACGTGGACAATGAACATTTTCTCTTTTTCTTATAAACCGAGTCTTGCAACAATTTATGATCTTTAAAAGATAACGTTAGAAATGATTATTATTTAAATTAATTCGTATAATCATTAATTCAATATTTTATTATCTCTCGCGTGTTAATTAGGTTTCGTTTCGTACCTTGGTTCTTAAAAAATAAAATTGTGAAAGTTATCATGAAATTGTATCAATGTATTCGTAATTAAGTTAAGGTAAAATAGTAAAAGCATAGAATAGTAAAAGCAACGAAACTTTTTTCATCCTCGCGAACGCATTGAATCGTATCACGAATGGATTTCCACTCGTTCACTTTCCATGACTATTCGCGTACGGAAACGTCCGGTAGAATATGTTCAAACACGATTAGCCTTAAGGAACTTCTCTTGAAAGTGCGGGATCATTTTTCTCTAAACACGCGGTGCGCTGCGCTACGTTGCGCTGCGCTGTGCGCGGACCGAGTCGTGCGTCATGTGGCGCGAGAACCATTCCGGGAGGAATTTCTTTGTCTCATTCTTCCCATATGCAAGCACGTTAGGATTTGGTAGGGATAAAACCTTTCGTTTATTCGAGATTCTTTTTTCTACATGACATATAGATGATTATATTTAAATGAAGAATATGTGATTTTTAGATTTATACGAAAATATACCATTATTTTCATTATTTAAAGAAATATTTTATACAAATGATAGATCTAATAGAAGTATCTTTTTTTTGTCGTATAAAATTATTACAAAATAATAATGATTAATGCTTGTTTATATAAAATCACGATATTATCTACTTTCAGTAATTTTTTGTAAATTGTAATAAATAAAATAACATTATATCCGTAGATTATTTAAGGAGAAGATATTTTATTAAAAATTAAAAGATTAACTATCTGTGAGCTATTATACGAAGGGGGAATAAACTGTAAATCTTGTCGCACTTTTGCACGAGAGTTTCTTTAAGTATTCGCACGAGCGCGCGCGCCCGTTTACAATTGATTATCGGCTGGAAAATAAAGGTTTTGAAAAAAGTGCTGCAAGAAGTAACGCGAGAAGATTTATAAAGAAGCATCCCGGTATATCATATCGAGGCAAACCTTTAATTACCGCGATATAAACACACCCCGTATATCCCACCCTACCACGTCTTTCCATATTTTTTTTCTCCCCCTTTTCTTTTCCCTTCCTTTTTTTTGTTTTTTCTTTTTTTTAATGGTTTCCTTCGGTTATTCGCTTGGAGTGTTTCGACCGGGCATATCGCGTTACTATCCCATTTCTTTAATTTTTTATTTACTTATTTTTATGATTTTGTTTTTTAAATATTTCTCTTCTTATTTTTTTCATCATCGAACGTACAAGCATCCAGACTTTCTTCCGTCTTTTCATGCGCACGCGTATAAAAAATATATGTTCGTAGCTTCTTTATTTCTCTCTGTTTTATATCTCCTTACCTCCCCCAGCTCTCTCTCTCTCTGTCTCTCTCTTTTTCTCACGAGACTTTGAGTGGAGTTGTACTCCGTTATCCACGTATCCTTTCGTACGTAACTCTTTCACGGTTAGCCTCTACCCCGGGTGTTATCGATTATCGCGCTGGCAACGTTATTAAATAGCACCACACGAGAATTCCTTATATCGTGTGGCACGAGGTATCGTTTCGATTTACTTGCTTATCTTTTTAGGTAAATAAAATGACACCTTCGGTATCGTGAAGGAAAAAAGAAAACAAAAGAAAATTTATTGTCTCCTCCTCTACCGTTATTTTGTTTTAATTAATATAATTACAAATTGATATCACATTATTTTTATTTAATATCCAATTTTTACGATAAAACTTTGAAATGTGTAGAATTGTAAATGATTCATTATTTTATATTTAAACATTATGGTATTTTTTTTTTATTGAGTTTAACAGAGAAAGATCAAAGACTTGATAGAAAAATAAATCCTAATGGTAACAAATTGACAAGGTCCAATTATTTATGGAAACATTGTAAAAGTGAGGTAATTTCGATATAAGAAAAGAAAAAAATAAAACATGTATTTCCTCTTTCACTTCCCTTTCGTCATTCGAAGGAGCAATTCTACGCGCGTGCTGACGATTTCTCGTAGGATCGCGTGCGCGCACGCGCAAAAAGCCTTTCACGCTCAGTTTCTTCGTCTCGCTTACTTGATTCCAAGGAATGAACAGGTCTCCCCATATCTTCATATATCTTGACTTACTAAACGATGAGTTTTATCGATTGCGGCATTGAAAGAAAAGAATGTGAACTTATGAACAGGATGATGATTAGAATTAGAAAGAATGTCGACACGTAGAAACGATCGTTTAACTTCTTCTTCTTCTTCTTTTTTATTTTCTTACAACACGGTTAAAGAAGGGTTACGGTAAAGTAATGATCCGTATATTCGGGGGAGAAAGAGTGTTTCTTGTGATTATCTAACAAGAAATATTGAACTATAATATTACGATCAGTTCATAAATTTCACATAATTGTAATGTAATAAATTGCATTTTATTTAAAGTGTTTCTCTCTCAATTATGATTTACATAAGATGTTTTACAAATAATCGTTAAAGTTGACATTTTTTAAATGTAGAAAATCCAAAAAGAAATTAACAGAAAGCACGAATTTATTAAGATCATCATACTTACGATAATAATACGATGAAACTATAATAATATATGTAAATAATATTAATACTTATAATAATAGCGAGATTAGTAATTGAACGTACAAATGTGGTAAATCGTGTAATAAAATTTAATAATAAAATAAAGTACCATAATAAAATCATTTACGTTGACATTCGATGTGACGTTGCATGATGAATTAATTAATCGTACGAACAGGAAACACATCGAGTATTCTTTATAAAAAAAAAAAAATGTAGGAAAGAGGCATACGTTCTGTTAAGGATTTATCGAGTCGAAGTTACGATGAACCTCGAGCGATTCCTTGCTGGCACAAAATGGAATCCTTTTTGTCTTTGCATTATCGTAATCCTCAGATCGAGCAGAACGATCATTCTTTAACAGTGGTACGCTCGTGCGAGTAGCGATTCGCTCCGGCACTTAGGCGCCAGGCTTACGTTTGGTATTTGCATATATGCAAATCGCATTTTCAAAGCTCAAGCCCAAAGGCACGCGCGAGTGTACGAACGAGCGAGTCCTCTTCTTCATCTTCTTCATCTTCGAGAATGATTTTTAAACCACTAATGGATGTCAATCATTAAAGCATACACAGAACCGGAGTGCAGAGTGAGTAATAACGTTTCCTCCCAACATTATCGCGTGACTTTAAAACACCTTCTAACGTTTCTCCTAATCGCTCTTAATCACGCAACTTATGATCATTACAAAAAACCTTCAGCGCATACCTAACATTTCTCTTATTCTTATTATTTTCTTAACTTTTTCTCTACCGTGAAGAATGATAAATAAATTTTATTTTTATAATATAATATATTATAAGACAATAATATATATTAATGGTAATATATTTTGAGACAATTACCACTCAATTCTTGTAATTTTTTGTTTCTTTTATTACTTTGATATGTGAAATATACTTTTGATAACTATTATTTTATAAACAAACATTAACATGTATATTAACAAAAAATGACTTTATCACATGATTTATAATGGACAAAGAAACTAGTTTTATTAATGGAATCCATTTAATGATCTCTTTAGAGTTTTTATAATCTCCGTATTGACATTTGAAAAGATATTTTATTATTGAAATAGGGCCATGTATTATATAAGGGTTCCCTCATCAGTATTAAAGATCGTCGAGAAACTGTAGGGCGTTCTACAAGAAATAAACGGTAGCTTGTTTCACGATTGTATCTTTAAGGGTTTGGAACTTAAGAAGATGACCTATACTTGTGGAATCTTGGGAAGGGTCCGTAGTCTTTGTAGTATGCGTAAATGCTTTTGGAACCATCGCGATCGGCCAATGGATTACTAAAAACGAAAGAAATACCATTGAACGGACAACAAATATCCTAAAAGCGGTTTCTCCTATCTTCAAAAATAATCTACTCTTTTATAGTGAAACTACGTTCTGTCAGTTTAAATGAAAAATGAAAATTTTACGATCTACGATAAAGGATAGAAAGAATTATTTTCTTTTCTTTAATAAACCATAAAGATGATTTAAAATTCTATGCAAGACAAATGTTTTGTTGAGAAAATATTTTTTTTTTAATAGCCTCGAACATTTTTTTCCTACGACGCTTTCGTACGCTCGACAACAAATAGAAAAAGTACTACCATTAAAAAGAAACTAAAAATAATATACGATCATTCGTGATATTAAAAAATTATCTTCAAAATTGACGTCATTTTGTTCCCTTAATCTTCTCCCACATATATAAAAACGAGTTAAACTATTTAATTTCCCCTATTTCATTCTTCCCTCGTTCTACTTTATATTTCTTCGAGGAACTACCATATACCGAGTGTCTGGTAAATACAAAATCTTAAGAGAAGGGATTCGGAAGCAGAGTGCGCTGGTAGCAAAAAGAGTAGGGGATGAGAAAGAGGAGGAGTAGGAGAAGGGTGGGAAGATGGGCCGATCGGTCGAGAGGGCCCACAGAAACGAAGAAGAGGGTCGAAAGGAAAAGGGTAGGGGAGTTGTTGAACAGTGTGGCCGACCTTGTGACGTACATATATATTTAATACATTTGTATAGTATATATGTGTGTGTGTGTGTGTGTGTGTGTGTGTGTGTGTGTGTGTGTGTGTGTTGACTAGGAACGAACGCATCGAGAGAGGAACGCACGCTCGGGCCTCTCGTCGTCTTAGTCGTCTTAGTCGTCGTCGTCGTCGTCTTCGTTGCTTATTCTGTTCCCATACTCCTTCTCTTCTTATCGAAGAGGAAGAAGAAGAAGAAGAAGGTGGTAGGGAAGGCTAGTAGGGCCAGCAGGCCTCTTCAGTGCCTTATTACGCACGCACGGCACTTAGCGTACGCGCGAGACGAGACCTCGTGCGTGAGCAACCCTGCTGCACCCGATAACGCGTGACTCTATTCATCGCCAACTATAGTCTATCTCTTTCTCTCCTCTCAACTCTTTCTTCCTTTCTTTCTTTACTTTTTTTTTTCTCTCTCTCTCTCTCTCTAGTTTTCTCTTTCTTCGTTCCTATGTACTATGTTCTACGAGACGGCTCCGATCCTCGAGAAAGGAACACCGATAAAGTCGACAAGCGAGCTTTCGACGTCTTCTTGACGTTTCTTCTTTATCCTTCTTATTCTTCTTATTCCTTCTTAGTCTTCTTAGTCTTCTTAGTCTTCTTATTCTTCTTATTCTTCTTCTTCTTCTTTTTCTATTCTACATCTTTTTTTTTCTCTTTACTTACGGGACAAGTGCCGCTTTCATCGCGAGTGTGTCACCGACGAGTAAGATGTTCTTTTCTCCTGTATAGTGAAATATTAATATAATACTGTTCTATCGGTTAGATATGATATTAATGTTATTTGTTTTATTTTATTTAAAAAAGAAATATTTTCTTTTTTATTCATTATCAGTTAGTTTAAACGTGTACCATCAGAGGATTATCGATTCGTGGAAATATTTTTTGAGATTTATTATATATGTATTTGATCTCATCGTTGATTCAAAGGGATAACGAGTTACGCGCGTGGGTGGCAATTAATGCGTTTAGCAAGTGCAGTGAAAGTACGAATGCTCTCACGTTGTGCGCGTCATGAATGATAGAACGTCTTTTTTTTATGTTATTTCATGTGTCGGTGTACCATAGTGTAGTTTTATTTCCAGTGAGTTAATACGTTTTTATTTTCTATTCCTGTTGTCTCTTTGTGTTATCACGTCTACGATATTTTTTAACGATAATTCGCTTAACTGGAACTGAATTTAAAACGAGAAACGTTTTATTGAACTAGTTTCGTTCAACAATTGTATTAACTGTTTTCTAGTATTTAGTAAAAAAAAGAAGAAAAAGAAAAAGGATTATTCATTCGTAACACGTTCCTAGTCAAGGTTTGTTTAACATTTCGATCAGGTCTCGTTTCACGATTTGGTCTTGTTTCGAGAGATTTTACTATTCTCGGAGAATCAAACTCATCACGTAATAAGTATTATTTTTATCGTAGCACTATGGATGATGGGTTCTTAAAAGATATCTTTATTTTTATAACAGATATAAATAAGATTGATCTAAGAGAAGTTGATGAATTATTCGTCATTGAAATTTTATATTTACAGTTTGAAATAAAAAAAAAAACAAAAAATATATATCCTACAATCTTACTGAAAATATTTCATTGATAATTTTATTTTAAATAAAAATATTCATCTATATACGATAGTGTATATAATACTCTAAATAAAAAGTACTCTAAAAAAGTATACAGAGAAAAGATTTACCTTAATCGTCTTTTAAGTAGACTTTGAAGATACGTTTGGCAATTTGAAGCAAAAAAAAAAGATACTCGGTAATAGCAGGAGAAGACTCGATAGAGCGATTTAGGTCGTCAATGAAATCACGTTAGCAGGTATATATGCATCATTGCAAGTGATCTATGCCGCGGGGTTATCCGATCTGTTTGCCATTAACTGCTCAACGAGGAGAGTAAAAGGAAAAGGAAAAAGAAAAAAAAATAGAAAAAAAGGAGAAGTCGATTTCGATCTGCTGGAAGCCGAAGAACAAGTCTTCCTTCCACTCCCTCCCCCTTCACCTTCCATTTCCCTCTCTCTCTTTATCTTTCTTCAACAGCACGCGATAGTCGCGTATAAATCGATCGACCGGTCGATAAATCAAAAGCATCCTCCTGCACGACGAGAAAGCGACTTCCTCTTATTTCGTGTTTTTCTTTTCTTTTCTTTTTGCATTAATTTAAGGAGAAATTTTTGTTGAATTCCTCGAAGAATGATTTCTTCCTTGCGTCCGTTTCGTTTTGAAAAGTCACGTGGGAGTCGAGAGAATCTTCGGATTATACGACTCGCGAGAGATCGTGAACAGAATCGCGAAGGAGTAGTCACGAGGACTGAATGAAATATCTACACAGTGTGAACCGTAAAAGAATACAATTATTATCCTTTTTATTTTATTTAAAAATCTCAAGAAATTTTTTTAATTAAGATTTACAAAGTACGATAGAAGATAGAACGATTTTTCGTGATAAATCGTAAAAGAGACGAAAGAAAAAGTATTTTTAGTTGAAGAATAATTCGTGAATAAACAAAATAAAATAATGTGTTTTAGAAAATAATTTAAACTCGTAGTGGATTAAGTTTATACAGTGTCACCCAGTAGATCAACTTCTTTCCCGTGAGTCACGGTCTTAACGAGGATTACGGGATAGTGGAAAAGCACGTTATTCTGAGATCTTGCTCATCGTTATTCCTGCTTGTATATTCTCCTTGCTGTAAGAGAAAAGAGAGAAAAAGAAAAGATTTAGAAAGAAAGTAAGAAAAAAAAGATGAAATAAATCCATTGGGATAAGAATAGGTTATCTTTGTTTCGTTGATAGTATTAGAAAGCGGAAAAGTAAGGAAGCAAAGGGTTCAATTAAATGCCATGCACGTTCGGTAGGTATATCTCATGTTGAGATTCTCCAAGGACGTGGATAGTAGTCGCATGCGCGAAAATGTCATGGCGTTTGCAACGTGATCTTCGTACAACTATCAAGAATATATCCTGCTAGAGCATCAGATGCAATTTCATCTTGTGAAGAAGAAAATCCTCGATAACGAAGGGAAGATCTTACGTTTCCGTTTTCGACGTTTCGAGATTATGCGAGACGTTATTTCTTTGAAGTAAAAAAAAAAATACTTATTGACATTTCGTTATCACTTTTTCTCTCGCACGTAATAAGATTTATGCATGCATCGATAAAAAAAAAACCGTTCGTTAAATCCATATATCGCCGTTCATCGTACTACGAGTATATTCATTTTTTCATAATCTCATGATAAGATTAACCGTGTAACGAGAATAATATTTTTAACACGAAATTAACGCGTGTTAGATTTCGATGCTAATTCTGACGAAAGAAGTTTATTTTCTTTTTATTTTTTTTCATTTCCTTTTTTTTTAATCGTAGCTTCTCTCGCGACGTTATATTTCACGGTGACATTGATTAAATCGTTCTTACCTTCCGAAAGATTCCACCTGTCAGCTCGTTGAGTACAACGAGCTCTCGAATCGTTAACCGTGGGTTACGAACGTTTCCCTACGTGAGAAAGTATTGCTTGTTCTACTTGATTTCTCACAGACGCCTGAGAGTGACAGTGAACAATGACGGAGGAGAGAAGTAAAGAAAAGCGTACGCTCCGATGATCAGATCGTTTGTATAATAAACAAACAAGGAGAACTAACTTTTTCTTTTTACGATCGTTTGATTTATTTGTATCGTTGATCAGCTTATTGCTTTTGGGTCGTTTCGAATTCTGGATAAATCCTTTTTTTATTTTTTTATCTTTTTTCTTTTGTACAGGAGAGATATCTAAATTATTTATTTTAATTTTAAACAAGTCATAGAGTTTTTTTTTCGTCCTCGACTTTCACGATTTGCTTTATCATTTGCCAGTTGAGTATTTTTAAACGCGAACTCATGATCGAATGGTTCGAAGAGAGTTTAAGCTTTAATTTGAAAGCTGAAATCAGAAAAGTCCATTTAAATATTAGCGTATCGTAGCGAAATCAATTAATGGTCGATTCTTTGTATTTTTTTTTTCTTATTATTTTAGATTGACAGTCTACATTTTTATTAAAAAAAAAAGAAAAAATAATTTTCGAATGATAAGAAATGATTTGGAAAAATATTTTCATAATTAATATTGTTCATTGATTCGTTCCAAGACAGAATCGTAATTATCGTTAAAAATATCGATCATTCATCCAAGTTAATCGAATTAATAAAAGAAAAAACCGTAAAGTTTTGTCTTATGCCCCTCCCTTCCTTTATGAATGAAATTAATTAATTCTTATCGTAATTATTTATTATCGAAAATCGAACATTCTTCGATGGTGTTACGAAACGTTCGTGCATCACGAAAGATGGTGAAAGTCATCATCAGAATCATCATCATCATCATCATCATCATCGTGTTCGTTGTTTCGTGATCGTTAAGAAGAATGAAGGAAGAAGGAAGAAACGATGCTTATCTTTTCACGATACGTTCTCGACGTTACGTCGATCGTCGGCGCACGAAACATCGAGCAATTAACGGAATGTGCAATTAGAGAAGAAGGATAATCGAGATTAATTTAAAATCTCCTGGAAAGGCGACAAGAAGGAGATAGATAAAGGGAGTGATTGTAGGTACAGGAAGAAGAGGAAACAAGAAGAAAAAAAAAACGAAAGAAAAAGAAAAACGAAGATGGTTGGAATAGTGGAATGCATGGACATAAAAATACCAAAAGTTACTCTGGAACAATTCAATGGTGTACAGGTGGGTTCTGTTATTCCCTAATACGTCATTTCGATTTCTTTGTGTATTTTAATTACTTATCATATTCATATCTATGCATATTTAAGAATTCTTTTTTGTGTTAATTGCTATAATACGATCATCATTTCTTTGAAGTTTCTTCAACACACATTTTATTACACTTCCTTGTACACAAACATACGCATATCTTTACTCTTATCATAAGTAAATTTACACATGTTGGTGGATACATACGTAAGAATATTTTGAATTGCTATATATTGTTATAGATAGACTTTATTCTCTCGAGACGAATCGTAAATCACGTTTGATCTAACGTTTGATCGTTAGTAGTTGTTCGATACTACAAAGTAGTTTCAAAAAAGCACGTATAATTTAGGCTGATCAAGAAAGTAAGAAAGTCAAGAAGAAGACTTTGTAGCCGGGGACGAATATTAAACGTTGAAAAGGTTTGATTTGCAAGGGATATAAAATGCAAGTATGTTGCAAGGTGCTTGCTGTCGGCACCTGCTCGTTATATCGTTTTCCAGGTAAAGTATCGTGAAATTCCAACGTAATTAATATCTCGACGAAATATATGTCTACATGGCGTGTTTCTTTTGAAGAAAATAAAAGAAGATGTTCCGATCTCGTTCGATGACGGGTTCAACTTAAAAGAAAAAAAAAAAAAAAAGAAAATAAAGGCACTTACGTGAGAATGTTTAAATGTTTAATTAACGGGGCACAACGCAACACACGACGAAACGTTTAAATCGTCCCGCGTGGCTTTTCTAACGAGGCTTAATTGCATTGTAAATATTATCGCTCTCTATCCTGCCTTTTGTTTCTTCTCCACGTACGTTTTAACAAGACAGAAAAGGAAGAAGAAACGTAGCGAAGGACACATACGCGTACACATTCAGATACCACATACACACAGAGAAATAATAAACACGTTAATGAATATACTCCACGATGATATCTTAGGCAAAGATATTCGCTACACTCGATTCGTTGCACTAACTCGACCGATTCGTATCACCCTAACTCTTGTCAAATAGAATAATTATCTTAATTTTTTTTCCTTGAGAAAAAATGGTAGATTCACAATAGTTGGATGCATGCGTCTAACCATAATTAGATTTCGTGCGAGTTTATCAATTGCGAATTTTACGCAACCATCATTTCAATGTAGGAGCATTTGATTAATGCATCGTACGGATTAGAGAACATAATGCATTCATTGAAAATAACGTGAGATAGTTGCGAAGATAATGTTCGTTTCTTTGTATATAGTACGTCGTAGATTTCACTATTGCTGCTTCAACGCTACTTCGAATTTTCTTTTTTTTTTTTCGATGTTTTACGTGATTTTTAATATTACTTGTAGAGAACCTTATCGTCAATCATACGTACATTAAATTTCTCGATTTTCTTGTGCATAGTATGATTGTGAATGGTATAATAATAATCGTTTGATTCTCTTACGTCATGTATCCTTTTATAAAATAATCTGAAAAAATATTGATATTATACGAAAGGTAATACGTTCGTAGGATTAGATAATAAATAAAAGATCTATACGCACATCTAATCGCTTCTTTGTCAATTATAAACACATCCGACAAAATCTGTAGATGAAATTAACTCTCATTTAAGTAATTTATTATTTCGCTACCAGTAATCATATTTACCTTTATACACATTCCTTGTATTATATATTTTATTTCCTATTATTATAAAAGAACTATGTTCGAGGTTATTCGTAAGAGTTTTTCCCACTAATAAAAAGTGAAAGTAATCGCATTCCGCGTTAATCATGCAACCTGTTATTCGGCCTTTATTAAAACCGAGAGACGGTTATACGATTCTTTTGTCTTTCTTTTTTACTTTTTCCTTTTCCTTTTTTTTATTTCCTCTTTCTTTCCTTTCCTTTCCTTTCTTTCTTTCTTTTTTTTTTAGAGAAGGAACCGCACTTCGTTGAAATTTGCATACCTATTTACTTCGTTCCTGTTCATTGTGAAAAAAGACTCCTCGCAATTTCGATCCACACGGTAGGTGCACCTACGTGAATTAACATTCGCGCAGGGCGAATAAAACAAAAAAACAAAAACCCAAGAAAAAAAATACAGAAAGGAAAATAAAACAAACTTGAAAATTCTCTCGTGAACATTTTCTTCCATGAAAATAGTGATTTCTTTTTTCTTCTTTTATGACAATTAATTAATAGAAGAAATTTAATTATCTCTCTGAATTAATTTTATTTTCATTATATATTGTCCTCCCCCTTACTTATTACAATTTCTTTTCTTTCTTTCTTGCTTTATTTTTTTTTTGTGAAGAATTCGATCAATATTTATATTACACAGTTATATTATAAATAATTTTAATTAGGTTCCAGAGACAATATAATAGATATTATAGACTGGAATAAAAAGAATAGTCGTAATACGAAACGATTATTATGTATGCAGTTATTATCAATAGTCTATTATGATAGAACATTTTTCTCCGTTTTTCTATTTTTTTTTTTTACATTCCATTCTTTAATGTAAGTGTTTGTATTCCTTGAGATTAAGGTTGCACATCTAACAAGTTGAGCCCAGTAGTCGACTGAAATGCATAACCCAACGTAGGCATGATTCATGTCGCATGATCGTGGAACGTATATAATTCCTTTGTGAAAGAAAAGGTATGGAAAAAATAAAATGACTGTAACGTAATCGTACGATTCCGAGAAGGTCGTATCGTGCAACCATGTAAATCGATCGTTGTTTTCAACTGATTATTAATACTCAAAGCGTGTATCGTCGTCAAATATTAATTTTCTTGTTATTCTTTCTTTCTTTCATTTTGCCGAGAATTCATCGACACGAAAGGATTATTATAATTATTATTATTATTATTATTATTATTATTATTATTGCGATACTCTCGGCTTATAATTTGTTTTTTTTTTGTTAGCAGTTGTTGTATTTTGTTGTAAATCGATAGAGACAGAGAGAGAGAGAGAGAGAGAGAGAGAGAGAAAGAGAGAAGTATATAGAGACACACACACATACACACACATGATATGATATTCGACCGTAAAATAAATATTTGAATCCGATCGGTAGAAGCTTTCATTAAAATGAATTTTATTGGTAAGCTTTTAGGATCGATGTTATATGGTATATTTTATTGGTGATGGAAAACATCTGGAAAATCCTCACGATATTCAGGAAATATACCCTGAGGGGTACAGAGGAAAGTTCGTTAAAATATAATAATATAATATTGAATATCCCTCGGAGGGATTATAAACTGAAAATTATATTGTCGGATGAAATATATATATACATATATATATGTACTTATTGATATGATAGGCAATACGCATAGAGAAACATAGCAACAGCTGTGGTTGCTGTAACATTTGGAAAGGAAACGATATATTTTGTGTACCAGAAAAAATATTATTAACGTAGGGAAGATAACGTCGACGATGAAATTTTGTTAAATCTGTTGACTTTATCTCTATTGAAAAATCTTTGCGATTTTATTCAAGAATCTAGAAATTTCATACCGGATTTGGAAAGAAAGAAAGAATGAAAGAGAGAGAGAGTAGGATTTCTAATTAAAATTCTCGGCGTCGATTTGCAGGGCATTTCTAACGTTCCTTTACTCAGGCTACTACGTTATTCGTCTCTCGTTCTCACCGAACGCGTATTTTATCCTCGATTGTTCAGGAAATTAGAAAAAAGAAAAAACACCTCTCGACACGTTAGCTTCCTTCTGTGAAACGTTTTTAAAAAGATTTTGTTAAATAAAGAAACTGAGATAATGAATTGGACGTTAGAAGGATTTCATTATTTTATTTGATTTTATTTTATTTTTCGTTAAAACACAAGTTTTGCAAGATTTTGAAAACATGGGTAAAGATCGTAACGAATAGGTTTGAAATGATCTTTGAAGGATATCAAGAATGCAACGAAACTAGGAAATCAGACTGGATCGAATAGATCCGTTAGGTTGTTCTTGTATGCACCTTTCTAATCTTATGCATGACCGTAGGAAGAAAAAAGGATTGGTGTAGAGGCACGAAGTCAGCGATAACGGAGATGAACGTGAAGGACGAACGAACGAACCGGTGCGTCACGAATTCAATTGACATATATTTATGGTTGGAGAGAAATCACGTAATGGTGTCTCTTATTTACATCATTAATTTCCTAACTCGTTCTGTGTTTATATGCATAGACAAATCTCTGTACAGTGCTACACGATAATCAATGGGATATAATTCTAGGAAATAAATGAAGCACGGAATATAATCAAACCGAAAGTTTATTATCATTAATAAAATATATATATTCATTTCATATTAAATCTAATTTTCTCCCGTTCCAGGACACATAAAGATACTTTTACATTCCAATTATTTTTATTATCAAATACGCGTACACTCTCGCGAATATATTTCAACGTTAATTATTACAACGTAATAATAACTGTAAATCCCTACGTCGAGTGGAAATTGTTTATGGAAAAGAAATATATATTTTTCATTTGATACCACGTATTTATTTTTATACGCCGAATTTATTATTTTTATTGAAAGCATAGATACACACACACGTGTATATAAATATACCTATTCCATACGGAATAAGTATGTACACGCGAAAAAGCAGATCGTCGTCGGGGTAAACGCGTTCGCGTAATGTTCGACCCAAGAGCAACATAATTGCACGAGGTACCGTTATTTATTGCGACCCTGGAATCTACCCCCCGGGCTTTTATTTATTGTCGTTATAAGGAGGGTCGCTATTTTTATCGACCGTTTAATCGTCCGACGACGCGTTTGACCGAGAAAGACCAATGCCCATACTCGAAACACGAAACTTCCCTTCCCTTCCTCCTCCTCCTTTTCCTCCTTTCTCCTCCCCTTAGTCGCCTTTACCATCGGCCACCAGTTTTCTTGGCCATCCTCTTTTCTCCTTTACTCGAGGCGAGCCAACTTTCCTTATCTTTCCAACGCTCGTTACATCGAGATTTATTTGCGTACGAATCCGCCTCTTACCATTTCCATACATATTTCTTATCGACTATTATTTGCCTGTCTCCTTCTTGACGTTACTTCCTTGGAATATAGTTCAATCCGATAATAATTAAGCTATATCGGATTAATCTATCCCAAAGTGAAATTTGTTTATCAATTGCGAGTAGAAACTGATGGTTCTACGACAATTCGTTTGTTTTTGGTTTTTAATGTGAAAAAAATTGTTTTTTATCATTAATATTATTATTATTATTATTAATATTATTATATTTTTTACTTGTCAAAATTTAACTCTTGTCGTGTAACGTAGTTTAACTCGGTCTTCATATTTATGAAAACAAGAATTAATTTTTTTGTTCTTTCTTAGGGAAAAATATAAAAAATAAAATAAAATCGACGAGGTTAATAATATTCGCACGTTTCGAATAAAATTTTAGTCCTTTTACAAAAGAATGATATCTACCAGATCACCTCTTGTATTTCTGCCTTTCGAAAATATTTTGTCTCTTTCTTTCTCTTTTATCATTTTTTTTTTATCGACACGATAAAACGTCACTCGCACATGTTATTTGCGATACTTGTCTTCCTTGCAAAGAACTCTTCGTATACGTATCACTGTTTTTAACTCCTTTGAATTCCATTGGTGCGTGCACAAAGGATAGGAAAATAAAATTCGCATGAATAAATACGGTTAGAACATTTTCATCGGAATTCGAAATAATCGCGACGAATGGGAATCGTTTTTGGTCAAGGAAGTAAACGAAATTTCCAAGCTTCTGTCTACTTTTTTTTTTTCTTCTTTTCTTTTCTCCGAGGACACGAATGATCGTGAACCAAATTGACTATCGAAAGGAAATAGCAGGTTCTACGAGAAGAATAGAAAAAGGATGCCCTAGAGTAACTTGCGAGCAAAATCTTCCGAGCGAAAAAGGGAAATGAAATTCTTGTCTTAAGGTTAGGTAAGGGTACCTTTTTTTCTTTCTTTTTATTTTTTTTTCTATTGTTCCACAAGGTTCTTCAGAATTGAGGGAATACCCTGGGAATCTCTTGAAACACACAATTATTTCATCAAATCGATTATTTACTTTTCGTCGAACAATCGAACGTTTTTATCAATGTGTTATTAAGATTTACAAAAAATAAAAAAATAAAAAAATGATGGAAAGATAAATAAAGTAAAAAGAGAGAAGCATATCGAAGAAATTTTTTTCTTGAAATTCATATCCTTCACTTCTTTAATTAACCTTAGTCATTAAAAAAAAAATAAGTGATATCCGAATATTTTCTTTTTATAGATTTTTGTCTTTCGTTCGATCAGCAGTGCCCGTTCAAATAAGAAATAAACCAATGAAAACTCGGTAGAGAATGTTCGAAATCTGCTAGAGTTTAAGTATACTCGTTCAATAATTCGAACAGGGTTATTGGGTTCTTCTTTCTCTTCTTATTCTACCTCCTCCTTTTCCCATGAACATTACAAGCGCCATATGACTTCACATCGTGCATCACTTTCTCAAATTCTCCTATCACTTATACCTCACTTTCCCCCTTCTTGCATCACCCAACCTACTTGATCGTATCTATCTATCTATCGATATTATATATCGAATTTATAAGCAATATTTTAAATCGCGTATAACGCGAACATTTTTGAAATGAAACTTTTCAGCTGACGGTAACGATCAAATTTTATGAAATGACATGAAAAAAGAGACAGAAAGAGATAGACCGATAGAACCCATAGGTGATCGACAGTTGAACGAGATTATTGAAAATTTCAAGTATTATTATGGTATGTTTATGTGTGGGTATGAGATACATCGATCGAAAAATCTTTTGTTGTCCTATATGAAAGTCAGTTAAAATCGTTTTATTTATTCTTATTTATATGGATTTTTATAAGAATAAATTTTATTTATTTTCGTTATATATAAATATGTATATATTATACATACAACCTTCGGAAAGTCTTATAAACAAAATTCAATAAAAGAACTTTCATAGAGGACAACGAACCAGTTAAACAGTGAATTTCGAAGAAGACGGTTTGCCGAATTTATTCTCTGTGATTTTAAACTACAATATTGGTTTCCTTCGATTTATTTAACAATTATTTCAGGTATACTCAATACTCTGATATACTCTAATAATATTTAAGATTGTTTAAACTAATATTTATATATATTTTTTTTAACGTTTTTTACCAGTGATTGCCTTTAGTTGAAAATTTTTACCTAATAAAATATCTAATAAAAGTTGTTTAATATTCAAAGTATATTAATTGATAAATAATTTTTAAACAAATTTATTTTGTATTATTTTTACTTTATTGGGTATTTAACTTCCAGTATAAGTATTTCCTCTGTTTTTTACAGTTTTACCAACATGCACGATTTGGAGATGTTTCTTATACATTATTTTAGTATTTCTTTAATTCACTTGTTATTAATAATGATCTCAAATTAAATTGATTAAATATGTAATAATATGTTTATTTCTTGATTTGTCTTCATCTTAAACACAGTTTATTCTATAGTTTTATTTTTCTCCAAGCAGAAATTTAAGAAACATAACGGTGTACGATTTTAAAGGACCATTTACTGTTTATATGAATCAATAGATTATTTTAAACATGACAATACGCACATTCGCTTATTCAATTTCATTTATCAATAAATATTTCTAAACAGTGCATTACCAAATTAGTAGATAATGTTTCATACAAATATATTTAAAAAAAATAATATATATCTTTTAATCATGTACCATTAAATTAATAAATGATTTTAATTTGAAACTGACATAAAGTGAGAGACTATTTATATATTTGTTTATTTTTCAGTACATGGGTTCGTTTCCTGTGGCGATTCCCGACGTTGCCAGTCGAGCGGAATTCGTGCGGTCCCAATTGGAGACTCTCAGAGTGAGTACCTTTTCGCATTGCGAAATAAACCAAAAAAAAAAGAAATTACAAAGAAGATTTAAAATTATAATATAATAGATTCGATCGAATAGAATTTGTAAATTTGGATAGGCAGATTAGAATAAACTATCGCGTTTAAATATTCACCATCTTGTTTGATCATGTACTGATTCAAAATTGTTTTCTTTCGATAACCAGTCAAGTGACGTATACTTGCGACAAGATAGATTATTCCAGCACGCTTCGCTGCATAATAAGAATCAATAAGATCCCAGGATAATGGCCCGACATACACCAAGTTCCATTTTCACTCTGTTTGTTTTCCGGTTTTGCATGCATGATGAATCGGAAATTTTATATTCAAATCGAACGTTCGTTCAGCTCTCGGACGTACCCAACGTAATTCGACGCGTTTAGATAACGTCACAACGTAAAAAATTTCTATCGCTCTATCTACCAATCGAAATCTTTCACATATTTAACAGATTTCTTGGAATGAATATGCCCAATTCGGCAATTTAATTTTTGTTTTTCAGAAGAGAGTATCGAGTTTAATAAAAAACTGATTTACGTTTTTCGTTGAAATCTTACGTTAGATTTAATTAGAAAAAAACATACGATAAAAATAATCAATAATTTTTATATTAACGATCATAAATAAAATGTTGAGAACAATAAGCTTAATTAAAATGTAACTTGGAGAATTATTGTTTATTATTCATTCGTTCTATATTAAATTCAATATTATATGAATTCTTGTCATATCGGTAAAATAATCCAACGTTGTAACATTTTTGGATGAAAATTTTTGTCTAAACGGTTCTGCGTTTTACTCGTGTCGAGGCACCGTGGTGTGAGTAACTCTCTCGTCGATGTAATTAACGCGAAGCTACGTTGCTTAATTAGCCGAAAGTTACAAACGGGCCGGTATGTAAGCTCGTGCCGGAGGAATCAAACAACAGATTTGCGGTTGGGAATAAACTTTGCACATAGGGCTTATTATTGTAAGCCGCGCTATTACTGTAAACCAAGTAATGACTCTAACGGTGCCCTAAAGGGATCAGCAAAATTTCAACGTCGGAGTTTCATCGGAATTTGAATATTCGGCCGCGTTACCGTGAACACGAGAAACTCGTCCCTTTTCGGCAACTACGTCTCCATTCGAGCGAGTTTATCCATGTCCATGTCTATGTGTTGGTATATGTTCAACGTTGATATACCGCAGGTAGAGTAGTAAACTCTCCTCTTCTATGCGAACGCATCTCTGCTACCTTTTCTAACCGAAAATAGCGTAACTTTTAGCTCGAATTTCATGAAGATGTATTAAAAAATAGAAAAATTAAAAAAGTAAAAAGATAAAAAATAATAATCACATAGTATTACGGACCTCCAATGAAAATTCCATTATAATACGAACAGGTTTGACGTTAAAATTAATTTTGTGAAAATAGATATAAAAAAAATGTAACGTAGCTTTTCGACGAGTGTTTAAAAATTTTCAACCATATTCAGTATATATATATATATATATATAAAAATAAAAATATTAAAATAAGGAATAAATGAAGCATTAGTTGTTACAAAATTGTTCGATTTTGGTAAGACCTTGTCTATCACGTTTTGCCCCATTGACTTCGTGATGCTAGAAATTCGATATTCCATGTGGGTTAAACGAAATCTAAAATTTCATTACAAAATCTTTAAGCACAATGTTAAACATGTCAAACCAGATTTCTTCTTTCGCATTTTATCATCCGTGAGGTATATAAAACGTTAAAGCAAGTTTTAAGATCTAGATTCTTGACATTTTTTTTCTATTCAACGATTTCAATATATAACCAAGTACGTACGAGAAGGATATCTCGAACGATGAAATAGGATTCTTGAATCTTATCCTTTAGATCTATTTTTACGCTCACGTGATTTTGTTGAAATCTTCACGATCTTTACTTGCGTCGAAATGATTTTCTAGATGACGTTAGAGAAGGGTTAACTTATTTTATTTTATTTATTTCTAGAAAACGTAAGATACTTCCCAGAAATGGGTAGCTCGTATGACGAAATAAAAAAAAAGAGACATTTAATTAATGATATTAGGAGATATTAATTTTAATCGTTTAGCACGTTCTAATGATTAGGAGAAAGGGAAAGAAAAAATACAGTCAAAATTGTAATGGTTTTACGGTCCGTCTGAATTTAACCTCTTGTGAAAAATTGCTGCTCGTCTCTAGGACGTGGTACAAGTATTTCTCCTTTCCTCTCTTCTTTCTCTCTTTCTCTTTCTCTTTTAGTCCGTTTGTATCTTTCCTTGCATATTCAACGAAGAAAATTATACGCGTCGAGTTCCCGTGGTATAATCCGACCCTCCGATATTCGCATTTAGGGTAATGCCGAGGAAATATATACCCCCTACTACCTTATACTAACGTCGACGGAAACGATGAGTCTTTGTCGTATGTATACAAGGTGTAAATAAAGTGAAAATCACGGTTAAGTGATTAAGATGTGGGAAAAAAGAGGTCTGCCGAATGTTTTAAAATTTCAAAGTACACGCAAGAGAGTTAATATTTTCTATTTGTTACCACCTTAAGGGAAAATCAAATGGCGTAAAGGAAGGGAAGAAACAAAGACGGTAAATGAAGTAGCAATGGGTAGACTCGTATTTTTATGGAAATAGTCGTAAAAGTGTAGTACTGAGGGAAATAAACTTTTATGTTAATTACTTTGTTACAAAAAATCTTTAGTGTATGAGTAGGCGCGTACGTATGTGTGTATCATTTGTTAATATATTCCGAGAAAGAATAGAGTTGTATGAAAGTAAGTAGGTATGATGTGTATTTTTTTATCTTATCTACTGTCATCCGATTTATTTCTAAGATAAAATAAACGATTAAATAATATTCGTGTTAGAAAATTTACAGTAATGTGTACATAAACCTTTACATTGTATACTTAAACTGAATTTGACGTCTGTTATTTTATATAATAATACAATATATATATTGTAAAACTGTATAAATCTAAAGAAAAAGAGAGAGAGAGAGAGAAGAAGAAAGCAATTAATAAGATGATCGTAAAGTTTTCTTTTATTTTCTCTCTTGAAATACAAAGGACTTGACGTTTCCTTACATCGAAGGGCATTAGCATCCAGCTAATTATATGGGTCCCTTTGTACATTAATAAGGGAGAATTATTCATTAGTTTCTATGCTTAAGAACAACCCCTCGATATTCAAGGGAAGTCAGATTCTCAAGAGCGTGCTTAATATTACCAGGACATATTTAATCCCAGCTGTTCTTCCTTCTCTCTCTCTCTCTGTCTCTCTGTCTCTCTCTTTCTCTTTTGCTTTCTGTCTCTCTCGTGTATTTATACAAGATGACCTTCCTTAATCTAAAGGAAGCTAATGTATTGGAAACTAAAGGAAGTAAATGTATACGAAGGTGTGTTTGAAGAATAGATTGTGAGACCGCGATTAGGCACCGAACCATCTAATATCGTTGATTGCGGTTAACCTTCGTTGCCCGTTGGAAAGGGACCAGAACACAATTCATTAACGTAAAGTAACACACAGAGCTTACGTATTTCTTGCCGTTAGTCTGTTAGTAGGTTCTCGATTAAAACGTTTCTTGTCAGTCTTATATATAACTTGAGATCTTACGAACGAATTAATATTACAGAGTTTTAGATCGTTCAATAATATACGAAATTTCTATTAGGATTATCCAATTTTATGATCAAATATATATATATTAGATCGTCTTTATAAGTTTCTTCATTATTTTGTTAGTATAAAATATTTCTTTTGTGTTGTATGGTATATTACAAAATACGATTTTATTTCAATTATCTTGTTTATAATACTATGGTATTTAATATTAGTAAAATAATATAAAATATTATTTGAGTATACAAAGTTAATTAAGAAATTTATGAAATAAGGTAATATATTATAGAAAATTGTAGTAATTCTTTGCAATTAATTTTTTTTAGATATCGAATTTTTATTAACTGAATTTTATTTTTGTAATAATAGTTATTTTTAGACGAGAATCGTATTAAACTATTATCCTGATATCATATATACTTTGGAATGTACGGATATAATAGATACTAGTATTATATTGCATCGGAGAATGTTTATTGTATTTTATTGAAGCTGACTTCTCGTTAGAACGAATAAAACGAATGGAACCAGAGGATTAAATTATACGAAGCGAAAGAAGACTACGGAGACAGAAGAAAAAGCAAGAAAGGGAGAGAAAGAGAGGGGGAGGAAATGAGAGGAAGAGTAGGAAAAATTTACTCGAATTATACGAAGACGAGACAAACGGGCAAAGTCATAAGCGTAAGGATGCTCGAGCGATTCACATTCTTTGCGCGTTATTTCTTCTTTCGCGCAATTACCCGGTTCTCCTCTTGTCCTATCTTTTTCTCTGACCTTTTTCGAAGAAAAACTCCGAGAAGTCGCGACCAACGGACTTGTTTCCTTTTTATTTTTTTATTTTACAATATTATCACGAAAGCATCATCTTCTTCTCTTATAACAGTCTTCTTCGTCCTTTTCCTTCAAACAAATTTATATCCACGTGCACGATTCTTCAGTAGGTAATACGAATACGAATAAGCACTTATCGAATCTGTTTCATTTCTATTTTTCTATATCAGATAACTTTTCTTTACTTTATTATTATTATTATATTATATTATACAATTTTCATTTTGCAGCATTATAACATTATTCGTAAGAAAAAATATAGATGGTCAAGTATCAAAAGATACTTGTATGTGTTTGTGTATCTAATTAACAATAATATAAAATTTATTAGCACAATAAGATAATTAAAAGAATATTATTATTTTAATCTTTATCTAGGGTAAAAAGAAATAATAAAAATTGTTGTCCTTCGTGTATATTATAATTATCCTTCATGCCTAAGGAATTAATTCGAATTATAGAGTAGGTACTTCGTTGATCGTAATTTATGGTCAGAAGAGATTAAGATAGGGAAGGAAAGAGAAGAAAAAAAAGATAAAGAAAGAAATTCATTCGTGAGAATGTATTACAATGTTATATACCGACGTGTATCACTATCGTCGAGAGACAAAGTTACCTGAAATTATAATAAAACAAGATCGAGAAAAAAGAAACGAGACGAAGAAAGCAAAAGGGAGTGGCTACTCTTCTCTTCTCTTCTCTTTTCTTCTCTTCTCTTCTTGTTGTTAAAAGACGGTAGTCGTCTCGTCGTCGCCATCGAAAGTTCCCATCAAATTTGCCTTAAGGCTTTCTCTTCACGTTGCCTCGTAATATCGCGATCACCGTTTGTCGTTACAAATAGGATTCATTGTAAATTCGCTGCATAACTAAATGTGTTCATGAAAATTAAATGAGATACACATCTCTCTCTCTCTCTCTTTCTTTCTTTCTTTCTTTTTCTTTTTTCCTTTTTTTTATCGTATCCGATCATTTCATAGCAATATAACTTGTCGAGACATTGACACGTCTTTATATCTCAACATACGATAAATGTGACTTTATTTAGCTGCATGGTGAAAATTAAAAAACAAGAGAACCGAACACGTTGTTAAATGACTTATACAATTTTAATACGAACTTCCTTCATTAAACTTCGATATTATTATCGAAATTAATACCGACGTATGAAATATCGATTTCGATGTTATTTTACCATCTACAAAAATTGTATACAAAGTTTCAGAAAATATTCTAAACAAATATATGTAATTCATGTATCGATAATACATGGACGCATATTAAATTTTATTTTCATTACAGATTGAATGTAATTATGAATTTTTTTTTTAACGAACTATCGATCTCTCATGCACATTCTAAAACTAATTGGATTCATGTAAGTCGACATTTTACTAAATAAAAATAACACTTAACACAATATCGAGATATGATATTTTTAAACGATAAATCGATATCAATCTTCTTTCTGAATATGACATAATTATTTTTTAATTACTCTTCTATTTAGTTACATTATTCAAAGACTAGCGTTAATACATTTATTACATTCTCTTTGATTAACACCACTGTAGTAGCATATCTAAAATCATCGAGGAGAGAGAGAGAGAGAGTTACACATCGAGAACCGTATTTGATTTTTCTTGCCGTCGGCAGGACGAGACAACATTTAAGATAATCGAAAGAGGATACGACGCAGGATAAGCGAAAGGACACGCGAGTCGAGTCTTCGGTGCAAGGTCAACGAGTTTTAACGCGAATAAAAAGCGTAATTGACGGTACGAGGGGTAGGAGGGGGAAAATAGAGGGGTGGATGGGATTCGTATTCGTATTTGTTTCCTTCTTCAACTTTATTAATGTGTATAATGTATGTGTATATACATGTACACAATTTACTGTACTAACTAAATTGAATATTTTCATGGACTTGATTTTCATGAAATTGATGTAACGCATATTTCGTAGTACATGTTTGCCAATATCGAACTTATTTAAAATTGAAGTCTCGATCAAATTTTAATCGGTCAAAGTCGATATTTTTAATTAACGCTAGATATTAAAACACTTTAGGTTTTCTAATAATCTTTTATTCGATTTACGAGAAGAATCTCGAAGTAATTACATTGTTAGGAATAGAACAAGACTTACTAAAAAGAAAGATAGAGAAAGGGTAATTAAAATAAATAATCTTAACATTAAAAAGAGACATTATCATTGCTAAATCAATAATTGTTTGAATAAAAATCTACGCACGTATTAACGAATGAATTTTCGACAAAATACGAAATTCCGATAAAAGGTAGAAAATGTCTTTTTCTCTTCTGTTAATTTGTATACGATGACACAGATAATACATATATACATATATACACATATACGTAAAAGCAAATGGTATTAACATTTTAGTTAAGCGAAGAGACTTGCAAGTTTGTAAGGAAAAGTGGAAGACCCGGTATTCAGATGAGTTTACTCTCTTCTTCTTCTTATTCTTTTTTTTTTCTTTTTCCCTTTCTCAAAAAGAATCAATGATATGTTCGCACGATGCGATATTCGCGGACGCGTTAGTCCCAATGAGATTTTACGATAGCAACGTGAAAGTTAACAACTCGTGGAGAACGAGTTTCGGTGTAACTGGCCGTTTCTTTATGTCCCTTAACGTTAATGCCCCACCCGGTTGATAGAATTAGTCGGTTACCTGCTAACATATACTACCTTTTATACGATCGACGTAAGTCGACGAGCTATTAAGAAAAGAGAAAGAGAAAGAGAAATGTAAAAATGTATGCTGCGCCTACATTGTATGTGTGTGGTCGTCACCAGTGGACAACGACGTTGTGGGTTCGTTTCCTCAAATTTATAACGGAAACCAGGTGTCACGATTTATGAAGCCTTCCCTGTCGAATACGAGATGGAACTCATAAATCCATTGTCCACTGCTTCCATTCGCCAATATAATACATCATTTTCTTTTTTTTGTGATTTTTTAGTATTTTTTCGGTAAAGAACATTGTTAGTTTTACTATTTCTGATAACATTTCGTTAGCTTCTCACTTAAAAGTACCGATATAGTAACCTGTACGTTAATTATTATTTAATGTAATATATAATACAATTAACGATATACAACGATAATAATTAATATTATAATATTTATACGAGTTATATAAACTGAAAATAAATGTAACGAATGAGAAACGTAACAAGTTTAGACAACAGACACGTTGACTTTTTGAAAAAAGTACAATTTAACTAAAAGGGATCTTTTTGAATTCAATGCCAGAATAAAATGTAAAAGATGCAGACTATTACGATAAGAGAACGACGATGGCAACCTCTTTGAATTACATTTTTTTTCTTTTTTTTTATTTTTCTTTAATATTCTTTTTCTTTTTAAACTAATTTCAGTAACAGAAAAGATCCACATATTGTGAGCCACTCATCCATATTATTTCTCTGTTGGTAATATTTCGATTACGTCCTTTGTCCCTTTTGTTCTATTCTATGGTGAGAGTGAGGGAAAAAAAAGAAGAGGCGAGGGGGAAAGGTAGAAAGGGGGGAGATCACGTTTTGCACAAGATAATAAAGCGCATTCTAACCACCCCTCCTTTTGTTTCTCCACCTCTCCCTTTTCGTCTCCTTCTTTTAATGTTTTCTATTTTACATCCCACCCATCATTCATCTTTCTCTTTCCTTTTTCTACCACTTCCCTTCGCCCTCTCTCTCTCTCTCTTCGTCTTTCCTCTCTTTATTTCTCTTTTCTACAAAACAATATACGCGTTTCCTGCTATAAAAATTTGTCCGTTGTAAAAACTAAGAGGAACGAGACGTGCGTCAGTTCCGAGTGCACCCTAATTATTCACACGCACCAGTTGGTAGGATTGGAATAATAGAAAAGGAAAGCTTAGCACCCTACCAACATCGTCCAACTCGCCCTCGAATCGTCCTCGTCGTTAAACTCTCAAAGACGAAAGGATTTTCCGATCGTACCCTTTTTATCTCTCTCTCCTTATTTCGATTTCTCTCTTTCTGTTTCCTTCGAATTCAGAGAAATATTAGCAAATAGTATCAGAGTGTGCACCGTTCTTGACGATCGTATTTTATCACTTTCCTTTTTTACGAGCCATAAAAGCAAGATATCTCTCGATTCTAGATGGATCTCGATCGAAATTCGCACTTCCAATGTGATCGAGTTCATTCGATCAAATAAACCGAAGTACCTTATCGTAAATAGAAAAAAAAATTAAATGTTATTCGTTGGATAATGAGGGGGGGATCGAGTGTAGTAAGTAAAGGTTATTTTTTTTATAATATACTCTAAAAGATTATTTATTTATCGGTCAATTTAGAAGAGTACATTTTTAAATGCACCTTTTATTCGCTTGTAGTAGATTTAAACGTTCGAAATAAACACGTAAGTTTCTACATACGTTCAGTTGTTTATGATAAAAGGTGTTTTTTGAAATTGGCCATCAGTGGAATTCAATCGTTTTTACGGAATGCAAAATCAAATCGATGGTCCACGACGACCATCAATGGTGGAATGCAATTTGATCTTGGAAGGTGGGAGAGAGTGGGGTTTGGGGGGGGGGGGGGGAAAGAAAAAATTCAAAAAACACATTCCTTCGAGTCACGATAATATTAGCATAACATTGCCTCCTTTTTCTTCCATTTTTTTTTCCTTCTTTATTCTCCTTCGACCATCGTGACAAATTCTAACTATTTATCATACTTACCTTTAAAATATAATATTAAATACAAAACTAAAAAAAAAACTCGTAATCGTGGAGTTGTTTATTTTTTTTTATAATTTGATAAGTTTAAAATATGTAATTTTTATTAAACAAACTAAAATTATTCTATAACACAGATAGAACAGAATTTTCGTTGAAGATCACGTTGGAGAAAGATAAAAAGGTGAGTCAGGTATGACGTATGAGATAGAGATTGGGAAAAGTAAAGTGGCGATGGTAGGTGGAGGAAACGAATGGAAAAGATGGGAAAGAAGGAAGAAAAGTAGAGTGAGATGAAAAAGAAAAGAATAAAGAAAAAAATGACGATACAAGAGAGAAAATTTGTCACCTTGTGCTTAAGGATGAAGAGTGGTGGTGGGAAGGGGGTTGGGTGGTGTTGGACGCTTTCGTTTCTTCGATTGCAACTAATGGGGCAGTTTGTCAGTTACAAGAGGTTCTTTCTTTGTCAATCTTATATATGGTGATACTTCAAGACACACAGAGGGTCTACACAACGAACGAGAAAATATAAAAGTGCCAAATATATCCTCCACGCGGAGGATGGTAGCATCCATATTGATTTTGGGGATATCCAGATACCCGAGATCTTCCACTAGTGCTACTGGAATTTCGATCCTTCTTTTTATTCTTATACTTCTTCCTCTTCCTATTTCTATCCTTCTCATCATCGACAAAAAGGGGGATAAGACGCCGGTGTTGTCAACGATATAATCCCTTTACACACTTATAATAAACACACACTAAGGATGTGCGATGATAAGGGAACCCTTAAATCAAACGTTTCCTAGGTATTATTTAATGTCGTTTGTTTGCTATCGATTGACAGCAATTTGTCGAAAGATTTATAAAACTAAGGGGGAAAGGTAGTATTAAAGGATATGGTTGGTAATAGGAAATGGGAATAGGGAATTTGTAGGACGTTGCAGTTGACCGCGAGCTAACCCATGTGTATTCATGTGTCACGTTGTGTATATGGATCGCTCGGAGATCAACTTACGGTGATTAGAGGGGTTAATTTACCAAAGGTTAATAAAGCCTCTCCTGAGTAAAGAGCAATTAGTCTTATCTTTAATCTTAATTATCGTACTTGAATTATCGTCTACGACTGAATATCTAATACATTCCTAAACGTTATTAACGTTTCCCTGTTATCGATGTAACGATTATATCTTATTGTCAGTGATATACGTATTAGGAGATTCATCTTATATTCTACTTCGAGATATAATCGTTGAAATTAATTAGACGTAAGTTTTTTAATTGCTTAAGAAAAAATAATAATTATACATATATATATTGAAATATTTGATTATTATTACCAGATACGATAATATTCTATATGTATATTTTCCATGAATAATTAATTTATCGTGAGATATATGATTTATGGGGTAACAATTTACGTTTACTTATTATCAAAGAAATTACATTACGTTCGTGCCGTTTACATTCACGGTTAAAGCGTGACCCAATAAACGAACCGGTGCTCGTTTGTTCACTCTGTGTATGATTTGTAGTAGTACCATATATATATATATTATTACGATATTAGATTTATTGCGTTTATTTATTACAGCCCCTTTTAATGGCCCTTACTACACGTCTCTTTCTTCAACATTTATCTACGCACATTCTTTTCTACTGACTGAGAAATCGTTCATTGTTGGATTAACTTTCAAATGTTTTTACATGGTTTAACTCTTTACATTTTACTGACGTTGTTACAATGATGTATTAATGTTGTTACACCATAAACAATTATCAAATATCGAATATTTTGAGTAGACATTTTTAATACTGGTACAAGAAGGAATAAGAATGAAAATTATATTATTTAACTACACATTGGTGATACATTTCTCTCAATGATAATAATTTAAGTTCCCTTATTTGAACGTCTACAGCAAGCTGCGACCCCGATTATTTGACTCGTATTTCATGTCAAAAGATCGACTTGGAGGGATCGAATGGAACGAAAAAAAAGGGGATTGTAATAACGATAAGAATTATAATTCCGTTTTCGATGTTCTTTTTTTTCAACACATACAAAGCTTTTTCTTTTCTTTTTTTTTACATCATGTTACAAGATTCTTGCTTGAAATTCGAGGTTTTTATTTTCTAAAAGTTAATATCAAAGGCCCCGACGAGATCACATAGTAGATAGTAGTACTCGAAGGAAGAACCTTTGTAGGCAGTTTTATTGAGTACGCGCGTGTTCTTCCCTCGATTTCTTCTTCCATCTCCATCTCCATTTCCTCCTCCTTGTCCTCCTCTTCCCTTATTCTTTTTCCGTTTCCTCGGTGTCAGATTCATCCTGATTTCTTTCGCTCTTTCGCACATCCGATTTACTTTTTGACGTTAAACGAGGCGTCAACGAACAAAATGCTCGACGAATGTCTAAGGACAATGACTATACTTTAAAGTAATTTCAATGAAAAGAGAATAAATAATCAAACGTTATTTTATTCGACAAATATTTATTACGAATATTTTATATCATCTTTATTTTATTCATCAATTTTTGGTTTCCATCTAATATCAATAAAATCGTTTATCGACCAGCATCAACATCGATGTCCATAAATTTCAAATATATTATATATATACACACACACACACACACGCACATATAAGTACTACTATATATATACTTATGTACATATAAGTTGTAGTATATGTAAATATGTATGTCTAGCAAAGTGGAAGAATATGTTTCGTAGCCCATTCAGGGAAGTTTTCTACGAGCTTGACTATTCTTCAAATCGCTTGCATATCGAATATATAACGCAGAACGAAACGACCGTTTCCGGTCTTTGTAGGCAGTTTTATTACGATGGTACTGACTGTCCTCCCACACCCTTTATTTCTTTCCTTTTCAGTGTCGAATTCATACCGTTTTTTCCTCCAGTCCTTCCAATTTGACCCATTGCTTTACAACAACTTACGGAATTCTTTTTCTTTCTCCCCTTCCCAATCATCCACCTCCTCTTCTTCTCTCTTCTCATCTTTTTTCTTGTCTTTATTTTGTCTTTTTTTTTTAACTTTCTCTCTCTCTCTCTCTTCGTTCTCATCGAGCAACGTGATCCCTTTAATGGCATTATGCATTTACGACGCACTAAGCTCTTTACTACGGTGGTTCAACGCGACGTTGACAAGATTTAAATGCAACATACTCGATTCACGACTTCCTGGCCCAAGCACACCAACACAGACATACTAGTTGCTACCAAGCTGATTTTTAAATTGGATTTCACTCATGGATCGTTAACTTATGGAATATTCGAACTATACCCTATCCCTTTTCTCTTTTTATTATTTACTCGTAGCATCTACACTTTGTGTTGTTTTTTTTAACGAGCACACTCGAAAGATTTTACGGCTTGTTTAATATTTCTTCTACGTGTAGTATAAAATGTTAAATTATTGACTTTGATCGAGGTAGAGTTACAAAATGGAATATTTAGTCCAGCCTTTTCCAGGAAACGTACATATATATAGATATAGAAGGTGGATCTTAATTGACTGTTACTTTTAGTTTTTAATAAGACTGTAGTAAGGAGAAGTTTCCTGGAAAAACTGAAGACCAGCGGTCAAATGTGCCTATAATTATGAAAGTGGTTTAAGTCATACATTTCTTGTTTCGAGATATTTAATCTCGATTTTGTATTTGAGTTGCCAAGATTTACGAAAAAACACGATTTTTTCGTAGTATTTTTTCACATTTTGATTTTTCATGCAAAATGCACACACTTTTCAGCAAATGCATTATGCACCTCTTAATGTAGACTACATTTTAGACCTTTTAAAATTTTGTTGTTGTCAGGTGGGAGCAATATCCATTTTGAGCTTAAAATCAGGCTAGATTGACTGGACTAATTGGTGTATATGCATATTCTATTGGTACATTCACCCACACACATATATATGCATATATACATAGTATATACATACATAGTTTATAACATCTATTTCTCGGTTTTGCAGTATTCATTGCTCTATTCCTTTCGCTTCCCATCAATGTCGTTCGTTATCGTTATCTTGGTTTCATGTGGCATGCTTGGACTGTACCTGTCCACCGAAGCCAGTTGGTTAATCCACTCAGGATTGCTGTCGTTGCACGAAGTATACTAAAGCTACTATAATCTCTATTCTGTGTACTCGTCGTACTCGTAAATGAATATTTATTTCTATTTCTAAAATATTCAGAATCAATTTCTTTTTCAATCCATTTTATTAATCTTACACATGATACAATTAAAAATAACAAAAAGGAATGTTATAATACCATTAATTATCTTCGATTTCTCTTTCATTCGTGATCACCTGATTCTATAGATAGAAATTGTGGATGGAAAAGAAAAAAAGGGATCAAAAATTGTAACGATTCAGCCAGCTCATCAGATTCGTATTTCCATTGTTCGCAAAAGCTAAGAGAAAGAGAGAGAGAGAATAGGATAAGGAAGAGGAGGAGAAAATGGTCGAATGGGAGCCCTTTTCTGCCCAGCCACGAACTACCAGCAGTCTTCTATCTGACATCCGTTATCACCGTTCTTGCTGCTTCGTCTTCGTCGGCTTTTTGCCAGTCAAATGCAGACATAGTCGTCGTCGTCGTTGCCGTCGTCGTTGCTGTCATCGTCGTAGTCGTCGTGTCGTTGCCAACGTCATAGTCGTTGTCATCATCATCATAGTCGTTGTCATTGTTCATATATAGGTTAAGCATAAGCGCGTAGCAAGCTCGACTGTTCTCATTAAACACCTTTAGGCGACGTTCAATAGGTGCCGAGATTGCCGTCTTTTGCACACCCACCTACTGAACCCTTCACCCTTTACTTCACCATCACCACAACCACCTACTACTAGCAGCTGCTTCATATCTCCTCTTCGATGCTTCTACCCTCCTCATTTGCCCTCTCAAAACCATCCTTACCTAGCATAGCATAAGACCACACACGCATATATTCTCATGTGTGCAGTACCTCTCTCTCTATCTCTCTCTTACTCTATGTCTCTTTGATTTTCCCTTCTCTTTCTCTCGTTTTACATCTCTGTGTCTCTTTGACTCTTACACATACATATACATCTATGTAACTATATATATAATCTCTCTCTCTCTTTCTCTCATTCTCAGAGTCCCAGAACGGTTTAAAGCGACTGCCGATGCCTCGGCATTCCCCTGGGTCGTTGACCCCCTCGCCCTCTACCCTACACGCGTGTGTGAACCTTCCTCTTCCTCTTCTCATTCTCTCCGTCTTTTTCGTTTTTTTCTTTTTCGTCTACGTCTCTTCCTTTTTCTTCTTCTTCTTCTTCTTCTTTTATACGAGTTCTTCTCATACGATCGAGAAGATCCCTTCTTTACATATACATATACATATACATATATATATGTATGTTCTATATACTTGTAGTTGGAATGCGCGCGTGCTCGCAAATTCTTATGCTTCTTTCTCGCACTATAGTCTTCTCTTCGTGTGGGGTGCGGTATCCCTAACTCTGCTGCGTGCTTCGATCTGGAGTACGCTTTTATCTCTCTGTCTCTTTATCTTTATCTTTCTTCTATCTCTCGCGAGCATGATTTCAGCACGCGTGTTAAACGTCATCACCCATCTCGAGTAACCGAGCGGAATGAAGCAAGTTAATTTTCTTTTTTATTTTTCTTTTCATATTTAAATCTCTCTCTCTCTCCTTGGAATTATTATCTTTCGGTATAGTTCTTTCGTAAAACTCTTTTTTTCTTTTTTTTCAACCAATTAACATTTATTCCATCGATCCTTTTTCTTTAATTTTCTTTTTAGAGATATTCCTAAACGAATAAATCAAATTACGATCAATCAGTGAAGCAACGTTATTTAGCTTAATTTTGTTTTTTTCTATCGTTTTATTTGCTAAGCAAAGAATGCATATAATTGAATTGAGAATTTGCTCCATTTCATACTTGACAATCTAATATAATTTTTATCTTCATTTTTTAGTAACGATGTAAAATTTATATTCGATCGAGCATGTGTCAGGAAATTATTATTCTAGCAGTGTTTAAAATTGAATTTTTGCCGTCAAAAGGGGGAAAAAAAAAGTAAAAAAAAAGAACAATATTTTCATTATCATAAACCTTGACTAGACGTCGCATAATACGCGTCCAAAGATAACATTGTGGGTGGATGCGAAATACTGAATTATATATACGTTCGATTCTGCATAAGCTTAACTCTTTTTTTTTTGAGGGGTTCAATTGTTGACTTTTGCACGACATAAACGCGTGGGCGCAAATACGTCCATAGACGTGCTTCTACACACACACACACACAAATATATATACACGTACATTTATATAAAAACATAATACCAAGCAATTCTCGATAGAACGTAAGATCGTTGAACGTTCAAAAGTATGGAACGACTCGATGTATTCTCCATTCTTATTGTTGTTCCCTTGAAAAGGAAGCCCTGTTATGTACCAACACACACACATGCACAAATGCTCGCGAGCGAACGAGCAAACGACAACAAGCATTTTTCGCCATCCCAGCTTGTCGTCCGTGTCTTCACGATGTTAAAACGTATAATTACAAACGTTTTATTGCACTCACGTTAGTGCAATTACGATCTCTTCACGTACAAATATGGAACTTCCTCACCTTCTCCACCATCTCCTCCTCCTTCTTTTCCCCTCTTCCCTAGTTTCTGCCTTTTTTATTTTCTATTCTGTAATAAAAGCAATGCACTTTAGATAACAATTGTATGATCTTATCGTAGTCGGTTATTCAAGTCGTGTATCTTATCTTGCGAATATCATCCCATTCAGTTCTTTTATTTATTTATTTTTTTTTAATCATGAGCGTCTCCTTAAAAAACGAATCTTTGCGAGTATAAGACTGAAATTTATTTTTACATTACATTTTTATTACTAATTCTCTCTTTTCATTTGTATAATAATGAAATATTACGAGATGCATCTGAAATGTATTGCCATAGAGATTTTTTTTATCATTTTATATATATATTTTTTTTTCAAATAAAATATGAGAACGATTTCAAACGTTTTTACACGCGAAAAGTTTTCAGTCAATTTTACAAAACTTCTCCATCGAAGTACTACATTCTACATCATATGGTACAAAGAGACTCAAACAAGTAACTTTTTCATATGTTCGCTGCTTTCTTCCTTTGCTCGTCGATCCAAGATCGCATATCTTCGTTCATTCTTTCCTTTTCTTTCTTTTTTTCTTCATAAAATTTACTTTTACATTGACATTGTGTTACTAGTTTCGAAAAAAATATTCTATATTTTATTTAGATATATTCAATATACTATTTCAAAAGTTATAGTACAATTTTTATTATATAATTTTATTTAATTAATAAAAATTTGTAAATATTTATAGAAAATCATCAAACTTAATATTTTTGTATTTTAGAACGGCAAATTTGTTTCTATTTTGAATTAAATGAATTAATGTATCTCTAAATTCGGAGAAACTGACAAGAATAACGAGAGAGAAGTGACCGAGTAAGTTGAGATAAGAGAGGGGTGAGATAAGGGCAAAATGGAGAAAGAAAAATCAGGCGAGAGTATTAACGAGATGAGAAAGCGGATTACAAGAGTTAGGAAAAACGAGAAGGGATAGGCGGGTGGAGATGAATGGTAGCATGGAAAAAGCTGAGAAATAAGATGCTCTCCTTTCTCTTTCTCTCTTTTAGTTCTTCGTCTGAAAACTCTCCCCTACCTCAATCACTTTTTTTTTTCCTTGCGTCCTGGTGTGCACTACTAACTGCAAGTCGAAAACAGACGAGAAGGAAGCAAATGGGATTTATGCACATACAAACACACATACAAATATACACAGTACATGTATTTCTTAAAGTAAATCTTATTTTTTGAGCTTTAAAAATTCGTTTAGCTTAACATAATACGTAATATTAATAAACGTTTTATAATTAAATCATAAAATACAAAAATGATTTGTTCGTAAAATAAAATCAGAATAATCGGAGGTAGGATAAATAAAATTTTCTTTAAGAGTCTTATGAGAGTCAACTTCTAATATATTTTTTGTTTATGGGTACATTTACAATCTTATATATCCGTCGTTGTAAGGTAACTTTTATCTCCATAATCAACCACACCTGACATCCTTGAAAAGAAATGGAAAATAGAGAAAATTATTTAATCCATTTGCTCACCATTTACACGTATACAACGTTTTATCTCGAATTTTTCGTATATTTCATTAAATAGATAGATGGATGTATAAATCATTTTTATCCTAATCATTGTTTCCATATTAGCAAGAGTAATCATTTATTATTCAAAATCATTAACGATCCATTCATCACATTTTGATTCCTTTCATCTCACAACACAGTTGCTTTCATAAATAACGATTCAACCATTATCATAAGCTTACGTATCACAAAATCGATTATATCGTCTATTAAATGATCATTAAATTGATTAAAGAAACTAATCGATCTGCACCAACATAATAATCGTTATTAGACTACGTTGAGCAACAAGTAAAAAACGTAACAAGTTGAAAGATTTAATCGATGAATTTAGCAATGACACACACACACACACAAAAGAAGAAAAATCCTAATACGGATTAGTTCGTAAGACGAGGTTGTATAGTTAGGTGTGTCCTACATTTTTACAGTTTCAAACATATTTACGATTGGCACTAACTAGGAAGCTGCTACTAAGCGAGCAGCAGTAGTGTGTACTTTGATTTATGTCGATGACTCGGAAACGTCGGAGTTCGTTGTGCATCGTCAAAACAAATAAGACAAAATTTAAACGAGGGAAAAAAGTTAGGAAGAAGAAACTGGAGTTGGAAGGGAGGGTATAGGACTGATAAGCTAATTGGCTACTACATCGTTTAATATGCATAGAAAACGATCCGATCTTCTGTTATAAGTCGCACCCTTTTTCTTGCAGCCAAAGTAATTTTGCTGTTCTTAAGGAATGGAAAAATAGGAAAAGAAGAGGAGAGAGAAAATTACGATCGATATCGGAGAGAAAAAAAGAAGAAGATGTGGCGTATGAGGAAAAAGCTATGAGAAAAAACGAATTATCTTCTTCTTCTTTTTATTTTCTTTGGTTCTCCTCGTTTTCCTTCTCGTCTTATTCTTACCTTTTTTTTCCCATCTTTGCTTTCCTCTTTTCTTCCTACAATCTTTTCTTCCTTTTTCTTAGGCAAGGCAAGAACGGATATAAATCAGCATATTGCCTGCCAACCCGTAATAACGGGAACATCAATACCGTCGTATCTGTCATCTCGAACAAAGCCAAAAATAAGACTCGATGAAACGGGTGAATACTAGCCGATAGTAGCGAAGTAGTATAAGGAATCTTTTCACCGGCCGTATTTTCATTTCTTTCTTGCATTTCTTGGAAAAGGAAAAATAAAAAAAAAATAAGGAAAATGTGAATATAAGATATAGAAAAATGTTAGAAAAATAAGTAAAGTTAGAAGAAAGTTTGCCAAAAGTATCCGACGTGTAATATCATCCACATATTCTGCGTTACGATGAATCTAACATGAAAGGTAGTTTATTAAACGTAAGAATAACATGTGTAAATGCAACCGAACGACAAAATGTATAATTAAGGGGGAAACAAAATATGATAGAGTTGCGAATGTAAGAAAACGAGAATTCAGACAGAAGGTTTGTCAAAGTAGAAAAGGTAGTTAATCGAACGTACAACTTTTTAATAAGAAAATGGAAAAATTATGAAAGAAAAAGGTACGAAAAATAGTGGAAGATAAAAAAAGAATATAATTATTTCCCTTACGATCTGTTTATCTTCGTATTTTTTATTGCTTGGATGATTGAAAATCAATCATCTTCACGATGATACGTCATTCATTCGTGTATATGTATTCAAAAATCGAATGCAAAGAAAAGCTGTAGACCAAACATAAGCAGAGGGAAGAACAATATATACATTCAACGAACGGACCTGTCCGTTTTAGTTCACGTCAAAATGTGAAAATGGAAAAAAAAAAGAAGGAAAAGGGAACCAAACCGAGAGAATTCGTGAAAAAAACCAATATCGGCAAGCGCATTCTTTCTAGCTGCGTTATATGGAACCTATATGCTTTCGACGAAAATTTCTTCTTTTTATTTATTTCCTTTTTTTCTCTCTCTCTCTCTTTTCTTTATCTTTTTCCTCCCCTTTTTTCCTTCTTACTCTTTGTCTCTTTTCTGTCTTTCTTCTATTTTTTTTCTTTTATAGAAAACCTCATCGATGCAGATTCACTTCATCGACTGAACCCAGTTCATCGAAAGAGAAAAGAAAGAGAGATAGAGAGAGAGAGGGAAAAAGGAGCTTGGACGAATTATCGAATATCGAAGAAAAAGAGAATATCTTGTTTTCATCATCCTGTAGAATATTCTTCCCTTCCGGACAGACAATTCTAACATATTATCATTGTTTCCTTCCTCCAGGTCGTTGAGGTTGGTATTTTATCGAAATTTAAGTCTTTTTTTTGAGAAAGGGAAAAATTTTATTTTTATAAAATCTACTATCGGGAACATTTACGATGGTAAAATGTACAGGGAGAAAAGAAATGGACGATTCAAAAATGAGAATATTCCTTGAAGTATTTTACTGTATGACATTTAATCAATATTTAATATTACTTGGAACGTAACGTTTAAAAGAGAAGTAATAGGAACGTTATTAGTGAGTTTTTGGACACTTTAATTGTAGGAAAGAAAGCTGTTGACCCCCCTATTATGGTAAAAAAAGTTGACCTCAAACGTTATGGGCCAACCCCTTTTTTCTATCCAAGCTCTCTTTATTAGCCACAATAAAGAAAACCCAAGCAATATCGCTCCTCGTCATTGGAATTCATATATTCCCGTAGATCCCTTCATATTAGAAACCCTAAATTCTCTAGAGGATACTTTGCACTTTCATATCTTTCTTTCTTTTTTCATTTTTCTTTTCTTTTTAGCTTTCACATACCCGCACCAACGTTTATCTTTACGAGACCTAACGCAAACTCTTTAATTAATAAGACAAAAATTAATTATTCTAATAATGTTTAATCTTCAACAAATGACTATGATCCACTGTTTGATTAAGAATATATCTTTTATTATATTTATTACAAATAATATTGTAAAAGAGAGAGAAATAGAGAGAAATAGATTGACATTGCTTTATGTTCGAAGTGATTCTACGCAAATGTATGAATTTTCATCGAAGTTTCATCGATATTATTATACGATCATTCCCATCAATCAATCAATAACCATAGAAATGCAAACTACCGAAATATTGAAGTATGGTACTCCAAAGAGGTGAAATCCAATCGTTGAAAGGGTTGAAAGAACGAATCGATGATATTTTCTATTTTTTTTTCTTTTTTTGACCAATGGAACCATTTGGAGCTCTTTAATCCCGTTCAGGTTGTTCGAAGAGTCAAGTTCTTCTCTCCTTTCTAACGTTGGCCATTATCGAACGTCGTTTTCGTTCGCACACGGGGACCAGCTTATGACCAGATCGTAATAAAGCCACCCCCTCGTACATTTTCATGCGAACACTCGAGGTTCCGGACCGGTCGTTCCGTTCGTTGCAAATCCTAACCGTGTCCGTTCGTACTCCTCTGGTGTTCCTCACTCACTCTCATTCACTCTCTCACTCTCTCATTCTCGCTCTCTCTCTCTCTTTACTTCTAGCTTCTCATCCCCTTTTATTCTCACCTCCCCTTACTCTCACCCCCTGTTTCCTCCAGCAAGCTCATTGTGAACGTCAGGCGGCCCGAGCACCACCGGATATTTACAGTCTGCAGTCTACGTGCTGTTCCTACTTTAATATCCTGTCATTGCCTCTGACAAACGCGAAAGGAGAAGCGAGCATGAAAGAGAGAGAATGAGAGAGAGAGAGAGAGAGAGAGAGAGAGAGAGAGAGATGATGGAAACCGTCTTGTTCATTGGAGATACGAGCAAACGAGAAATGAGAGTAAGGGAGATGGCAAATACCTTTTTCTCCCTCTATCGTGAATCTCACTTTTGATCGACTAACTCGAATATCACTTTAAAGATTTTCTGTTCTTTTTTTTTTCTCTCTTCAAATATGTCGTCTGTGTTATATGGGGTAACGTTATTTTTTAGACGATTAAAAAAAATATTTCTTAAACTATAAAATTTATTTTACAATGATTATAATTTATTTTAATCAACGATAATAAAGTGTATGTGTATGTGTGTATTAAATAATATAGAATGGGAAATATATATTGAAGCATTAAATAATCCATATAATAAAGAAAATAAAATAACGAGTATTTATTTAAAAATTTATAAATAAAAATTGCAATATATAAATAAATTTGATAGATATTCTCGTAGGAAATAATAATCAGCCAAAAAAAAAACCACTCCATACATTTGCTTATCATAAAATCAAAGAGAAAAGTATGATATACTCCTCCCTCCCTTCTCTCTTCCCGTATATTTCCCTCTATACGAAACTATATGTATACGAGAAGAGACATTGCAAGAGAAAGTTTCTCTTCCTTTCTCATTTCTGTCTCTTTCGAGTTTTGTTGCAGAAAGGAATAAGAATTCGCGAAAGAGTCGAGCGTCGGGTAAAGTATAATATTCAGGATACTGTGAGATACTTTCAAAGGATGGGCTCGTGTCCAGCTTCTCGAAAAGGAAGAGAAAAGAGACGAAAAAACAGATATAAAGAGAGAGAAGGATAGAAAGAGAAAGAATATACACGAGACATCGTGTCCCGATCTCTATTCTCAAGAGTCAGACCTTCGACCTTCTCTCACTACATGTTGAAGACACACGATAGGTTGGTTGGTTGGTTGGTTGGTTGGTTGGTTGGTGTGTCTCTCTAGTTTACTGAATCCTAAGAGCACCATTACGGAAATACGTAATACGAGTGAGAATAAAAGGCATCCAACTCTTACTAGAATCTCATCCGGATGACTGTACTCGATAAGACATTAAGAAAATAAGAGAAAGAGAGAAAACGAATGAATAGACAGGGAAATGTCTAAATGGCATCAAGAGGGAAGATCTTCTCTATTGGGATCGTTATCTATTCGTACATACGTTTAGTCAATGACGCGAAAGATGCAATCGGTATTTAAAAGCGATAAGAAAACCCATCATGTGTTTTCCGAAGAATCCCTTCCTTTCAAATCTATTTGAATCTATTCCCTTTCTATCACGTTTCCGTATTCCGATGGCCGGTTTATTATCTTTCGAGAATCTTTCAATGAGATAGGAAAATTGAAGAGAAGTATACAATACATACTACTCTTGAGTATGTTTTCTTTTCTTGTGATTTTTTAACGATGCGAATTATGATTTAGTAAAATAAATTTGATCGAAAAATTGGTCCATGAAAGATCAAATTCGTTAAAACTAATTTAATTCAGAATTATTATTATTATTATTATTATTATATAAATTTGGTTTGATAAAAAAAAATATAAAAAAGGGGAAAGGTATAAAAACGTTTCGTTGCGATTGGCAGATTGTTATTTTATTTACTAAAGGGACGATTTTACAGTAGCTAATAATTAATATTTTTTGAGATAATCGATGACCAACAGTTGCAGAAAGTTCTCTTCATCGTTTACTACCAACGAACGCTTCGAAATCATTAAACTTAGGTCTCGTGGAATTTAGCAAAAGTTTCGCTTAACGAGGTACGAAAGTAAAAGAGAAATTCCAAGTCATAAGTTCTTTTGCGTCGGTAATGCTTCCTTCTTGTTGATTCAACGAGGATGGGGATCAAATTGAATACTACTCTAAGAGACCAAGTAAACTAACTATTAAATTTTATAAACGTCGCATTTATTCAACACCATGTTTAGAAAGAAAAATAAGAAAGGAAATGAGAATTCAATAGAGATCGGTGTTATCTTTTACTTTAATGTTAGTTTCATTGCTGTCGATATTTATTTCGTTTCATTTAACAACCAAGTTAACCCCGAATTAGGGAAAGGGTAAAATCGTTGACTACTGTATTAAGTTAAACTTTATGATCGTTATAGTTATTTTAATATTGTTACGTTAAATTGACATTAATCAACAATTTAGCGAAATAGAATTAATCGATTATTCACCAAAATGCGATTTACCCCTAAATGTGTTCCATCCGTTTGTGTTTACCACAATATGTACGATCAAATCATTCGAGATTGTCTGTATATATCGTATTACAAATAGAAGACTACTTCAATTATTTATATCAATTTAATTACTCTTCTAATATTACTTCTAATGGAAATAATTTCATCGATATTTGGTTTTTTTGACGTTGGTTAAATAGAAAAATATTTTATAAGTGAAATTATTCTTATACTTATCGCGGAATACAAATAATTATTCATTATTTTAATCTATGTAAATACTGTTATTTGCTTTACATTGAATACTATAATTGTTCGAAATGAAATTCTGTATCGACTTATCGGTAAAGTCCAACTCGCAATATCGTTCTTTCGAATCGATACAACTAATTAAAAAGAACACGCATGGTGATTTATTGCCATTAGATCAAAGCGACTCGCATACTCTTCGAGTAAACGGAACTGCATAAACGTAATTGCATTTGGGCGGTGAAGTAAGCGTACCACGTAAAGAGATATAGCAAACCAATACGTATGGCTTTCTCGTAAGAAACGTAAATTTCACAGGGTAGAAAGGCGTAGTTACTATTGCCGCACCTTTACATTTAATGGAAGAAAAACCTTTGAGCTAAGCTATTGCGTTACATAAAACGCAGATAAATATTCGAAATAGTAAAAACATTCTTTCTTGTTTTTTCTTTTTCTCCCCTATCAAAGGTTAGATCGCAGGAAATTCATCTTTTCTCCAAATTATTCTCATTCGTAATACGATAGTTTCTATAAACTTTTATATTTAAATACAAATAATTAACAAGTAATGAAATAATATATAAAATAATATAAATAATAAGTTTGTATATTTTTTAAAAATAATTTCAATTCTAACTGTAAATTTAAAAATAGTTGCAAGTGTTTTTCGATATTTATACTTGACAATTTAATAATTCTCAGAGTTTAGAATGAAATTATTTTGATTACCAGACACAGAAGAAATATTATACTTTAAAATTATATCGTGAATTCGTATTTTCGTAGTTCCAATACGCTACCTTTTGGAATAAACATGACGAGAGGCCAATGAAGGATACAGTACTCGAAACTTTTGCGAAGATTCTCTCGCTTTAATTGAATCACATTTACAGATCATTAACGATGTTTGCAGAATTCAGAGAAACTGTATCATAGCGTTGATGTTCCTTTGATGTCGATAGATTGAGAAATTCATATATATATATGTATATGTATGCATACTAAGAGATTACTCATCGTCAAACGAAAGTATCGTTTGTTCTTGTTTACTTTAATGATTTTAAATTGTAAATCACTATGCGATCTCTAGTTATAGTTCATTTTCTTCGACTTATCTTTATTATCAAAGTCTTCGAGAGAGTTTTAGTATATATTTCAAACGACTTAACAGAAGTTGTTCTATTGTACATACAGACGATAAACAACACTTTACTCTAAAGTTAATAATTTCTTGTTAGTTTACTTAGTTCGTTCCTTTTGTTAAGACTATCGATTTGCCGTTTTTTTATTCAATCTACACAAATTCAAAGTTTTTATTTTAAAGAATATGAAATACGTATTTTTTTCTATTCTTGTTAAAATAGATGACTTTTTTGAAAAACGTAAATCACAGCAAGCTTGTAAACAATAACTCCGAAGGTTTCAGAGGAAAAGAAAAATAAATAAAAAAATATAAACGATGACACAGAGGTAAATTATAAATGCAACGTTTAACTTTTCATCGTGGGTGGTTGTGATTAAATAAGAAAACCAACGAGTCTTCTTCTATACTTTATTCGAGGTCTTCAAGGTTGCCTTGTAGGTATCTTCTTTTTTTTTTTTTCCCATAAGGTTGTAGGTTCCGAAGGTGAGGCAAAAGATAGAATTAATTTTCTTCTCAATGTCAAAAACGAGGAACACTCTTTCCCGTGTGCAACAGACTGGTCGTTTACGATCAAACCGGAACGTTTCACATCGAAGTCCGCTTCTCGAAATAAAAGAAACAATTCTACGATTCACCCCAAAAAGAATGAAATAATAAAAAAGGTAAATAAATTTATTTAACCTTTTAGTTAGATCTCTTTCAAATTAAAATTATCATTGGAAACTTTGATAGTTACTTTCGAGAATTATCGTTTAAATATTTCCATATTAAATTATTTTACGAGAAAGAAATTATGAAATTTGTCCTTTTTGTTATCGCTTACGTATAGAATAACTATGATTATTATCTCAAGTGTTAGAAATTATTTATGATTTTTATACTTGCTTAACAGATTCAGACTTCGAAGTAATTAACAATCAAAATTTAATGGTATTTTTATTATAAATAAAACAATACAAAAAAGATGAAATAAATTCGTGTAAGAGTTGCTGGGTTTACTAGTACAGTCCTCATATATGGTAAAAGAGAAGGATCATGCATATTCAAAAGTTGAACGAGTACTTCGGTAAAAATTCATGTTTTATCGAAAGTTACAAAAGAAAAAATATATATATATAAATTTAATTTCGTTCAATAATTATCATAAAAAGATTTACATGTATCTGTATTTTTCTCTATCCTTATAAAAACAAGTCTACAAGAGTTACGAAAAATAGTCGATCGATAAGAGGAGTACAAAATAAAAGTAGCCGAGAAAAATAAGAGAAAAAAATGAAAAAAATGAAAAAAATATAATAAAAAGGAGGGGAAAAAGGAAGGAAAGTGTGCGGGAGACTAAAATTTTTCGCGATTCTTCTTTGCTGAAAAAGGCCGTCGTCTACTGGGAAACGAGTAGGAAGACGAGGGTTAGATAAGGTAGGGGTAAAGAGAGAGAAAGAGAGAGAGACTCTTGACGAAGAGAGAAGAGGTATAAGGTGGGAGAAGGGGTATTTACACATGAATACGAAGCTGGCTTATCACTGGGTGAATGGAGCCGCAAGGATATATTGGTTCCGCAAAGAGTCGATGAAGGTTCGCAGTGATATCAAACTTATGCGTCTAGAAAGTAGTGAAAGAGAGAGAAGGAGGACGAGGAAGAGGGATGGGTAAAGGGAAAACCGAAAATGTCTGCGAGTATGCGATATTACAATCTAAACATATTTTTCCTCTCGCTTATATACTATGTACTATACTTTTACAATATATATACTAAAATATTAAATAATACGTAAACATTGTATATTTTTTTTTTACAATTTAGATATAAACTGACGAGTGTAGACAAATTTCTATTCAATCGTAATTGGAAAGATTTGATTTAATAATTTGGAGGATAAACTCGCGAAAATGTAATTTTGTAAAACACAGGTAATACGGAATTTTTATTAATGAAACTTTGTATATTTTATAACAAAACCGAATTTAATTATGTACATTTTTTGCACCATTTCATACTTGACAACTTAATAATATAATATTTTGATGTAGAATAATTATTGTTAGTATAAAGCAAAAATGATAGAAATATTGAAATGTATTTTCATTATCAATTAAACGTGAAAAATATTATTAATTTGTAAGGACTTGAAATATATTCATTGAACAGTTACCTTTAAGATACGTTTATTTCATTGTTAGAAAAACTTTTATACTCATTGAATACTTATAAATTCGTAATATAAAGAATTATTCCGTTCTATATTTCTTTTCTTACCACGGATCGAAACTAACTATATATGGAACCGTTTAATGCAATCTTTTTTCCTCGTAGAACAATAAACTTTAGAAACAATGGCTTTGTAAAAGTGTGTATACAAAATTGAAAAAGAACACGTGCCACTTCTTCAAGAGCTATTATTTCTTTAAAATCGATCAGACTAAAGTAGAATACTCGAAAGTTTTGCTCTTTCTTTCTCTTTCTCTTTCTCTATTTTCCTTTAATATCTTCTTAACTCGATGTTATTAATCTTTAATGAGAACGGTATAAACTTTTCGTTCCGATTCTTAGGTCTTTAAGATATTTAACGATACAATACCCTGGTATAAACTCAATGACTTAATTTATCGAGGATAACAAAAAATAAAATGAATTTAATAAGCTCATATTTATTAGAGCACAACATAAATATAAATCTTTTATTCCAATCTCATCATGTTCATCGTAGTATTCATTAAATATTGTTTAATATTTTTCGTGTATTAAAAATACATAAAATATAATTGTGTACTCTTCATGTCGTATGAATGCAACATAAACAGTAAATAATTTAAAAATTAGAAATATCATTGCATCATATATTTATATTTTAATATGAATGTTTGTATAAACAAAATTAGTTTTAATTCATATATGTATATATATATATATATATATATGCCGAAGGAAAGACGTATTCATGTTTTGTATGACACGCATCCACTCGAAATACGAAATGGTTTACCCAAGATACATATTTTATTAACACTCAGACGGCTCATAGGATCGAGACGAACATCTCTCGAGAAGCAGTCGAGGTCCCACGAAACGTCTGCATACAAATTTTCATACATAAATATATCGGGACGAGGGAACGGGAATAAATTGATAAAACTCTCATGACATATTGTTTGCTATGATACGATGCATACTTTTCTTTCCTTTTATCAAACTTATTATCCGCGAATCGAGCAACAACAAACAACCTTCTACACGATTTGATATTTTAATAAATCTTATACACACGGTCAAAAATATATAAATAATTTTTTTGAAAAAAATTATATTCATTTTCAAAGTATCGAATAAGGTAGTAGCACAGGTCTTGTATAAATTTTCTTCATTTATTTTCTTTGATAAAATTTCAAACGCGGGAAAAGAATCAATTGCATTGTCTTAAATGGAATTGATAGCTCGAGTCGATATTTAATCAAATGCCTACCTTTCTTATCGTCATTAAAAGAGAACGTTCGTAGAATCGAGAAACTTGGATCCAGACGCGTGGAACATTGTTTAAGCCGTAAAAACAAAAGGAATTGGACCGTTTTTTTTAAGCGAAGAATCGCTCAGACTTGCCCGCTTCTGTTCTCTTGGATCAATAGCAATCGTTTCGAGATTGTAGCGAGCTAGCGGCCAGCTTCTTCTCATTCCATCATTCTTTCTCCTTTTCTCTCTTTCTTTGCCGTAGTCCATCGGACCTTCGCTCCCAGAGTCATTAAACTCCGTATAAAATGTTTTTTTTTTCTTTTCTTTTTTTTCCATCTCTTTTTCTCATCCTCTCTTCCTCTCCTATCCTTTCCTTTCTCTCTTTCTCTCTCTCTCTCTTTCTTCATTTCTTCAATAGTTTCTTCTTCTTTCCTCTTTCGTCGAATTCTATTATTTTTATTTTTATTATTCTAGCTTGAAGCAGTTAATTCTCAAAGAGGCGCAAGAAAACTCAACGGATTCGAATGATTATTGCAAATTCATCGTACCCCGCCGGAGGTCCGATCTTCGCTAATAATTTTCTTACATGTACCGCGATATAATTAAAAACAGTTTTCTTCTAAGCCTTTACCGACTTGCTGTGAACACCATTCAGCCACCAAGTGGCCATTAAATCTCTAAGAAAGGAGAAACTATCTCGTTCCACGTAATAACACGAGATCTTCAACGACACGTGTGCCACTGTTCAAACTGGAATAGAGAGATGTATCATACTACTTTAGATTCACGTTAGATCACAAAACCGGTAACTAGATCCATTCATTTTATCGAGATTTCCTAATACGATGACACTAACGTTAACAAAAGAAATCTTTCATGTTTAATGTGAAATAACTTAATCGGTTAAATTATTTTATTATAAGATTGAGAATATTTAAACGTTAATCATTTAAATCTTAATTGCTATTCGGTGGATAATGATATAGATAACCAAATCAAAATATTTATCTTGAACAGAATAGCAAACTCGAATATAAACTTAATTAGGGTAAACCAAATAGAATAAGCTAATCGAAGGGAATTAAATTGTAATAGAAAACTAAAAAAGAAAAATATTATATTAAATTTACTTATGTGATATTTACAACGGATTAAGATCTCGTTGAAATTTATATTAAATAGAATATTATAGAAAAACTGTATTATAATACGAGACATCAATTTAGTCTCGTAGAAAATGAAAGAGATGGAATATAATCTTTAAGTTTGATATCCGCGCGTTTGGAAGTATCCTTTTTAATGAGTTTCGCTTATCGGCCAACCATTTACGGTCTTGTCGTCCTTATCTCATTAATCCCACGTAACACGCGAGCATTTTAACGCGAGTCACGGATTCTTAAGCTACCAAGGATATACTCACTATACCACCAGATCCTACTCGTATTCCCTTTTTTTTTTCGTTCTTTTAGTCCTCGAGTAATTCGGCTTTTCTCCGGCGTTTTGATTTATAGTTACGATAAAAGCAACATTAGGTTCCTGTTGGTGTAAGAAGAAGCGTAGGACTTTCGCGCCTTCCTTCTACTACTACTACTACTACTAAAACTACTATTACTATTACTATTATTATTACTACTAGTAATATAAGATATACTCGCATTATATCACTCGCAAGAAACATGTTCGGAAAGGAGACCTAACGACGTTACACTCTGAGAAGGATAACAACTCTAAAGATTAAACGAACGTTTTCTATCGTCCGAGACAATGCACTCTTGCAACGCTAACGATGCAACCTCAACCGTTTCTTCCCGTGTAACGTCGTGACTCGAGTCTATTTACTTTCACGAACAATGCACGTTCTTAGAAATTACCGAATTCTACCAGTCGAGAAATTCTACTCTCTTGGAATTTGTAACGTTAGCCCTTCTTTTTTCTCCTTCTTCTTCTCCTTCTTCTTCTTCTCTTATTTTTATCATCTTTTTTTACGTTCTCATAGAATCCGATACGAGTGTTGAACTGAAAATAGAAAATCCTATTAATCAATAACTTTCGGATATAAAAAAAAAGAGTACCTTATAATTAACAAATGATTTATTGTTTATCTCGTGATTAGAGAATCATTAAGTATAATTTTGTAGTAAAAGAAAAAAACAAGAAAAGAAAGGAATAAAAGAAGATAATGATTATTAAAGTCAAGTATTTCATCGGCTTTGACTTAATACGGAAGATTTCTTGTATAAAATATATATATGAGATTTATGCGATAAGTGAGAATGGTAATTACGATTATTAAATTCCCATTCAAACTTTACTGGGATATATTATACGCGATCGGTAATGGAGCCGATAAACGTATTTCGAAAAGAAAAGAAAAAGGAAACCTTTAAAAAAGATTCCACCGTCGTCGGATACTTTAAAGACGATTTTTCATGTTGTTTGACGACGAAGATTAACCGTGTAATCACTCGCGTTACCCTCGAGAGAACGATGCCTTAGAGCCGTACGCGTTTCGCATAATTATGCTTCAACGATGAATACTCAAGGACGAAATTTCTCGACGTTTTATCATAAAGACAAGGAGAAACTATGAATTAAGATTAAACAGAGAAATGAAAGAGTAAGAGAGTTTAAAGGTGGAAACAGAAGAGTATATGCCACCGAGTAAGAAAATATAAAATACAAATACACACACATACATACACACATGCAAACGAATTGAAGTGTGACAAATCGAAGGTTTGAATGAAATCATTCGAGAAGATAAAATCCAAGTTCTTATCTCATCGTGTTTTCTTTTTCCCCAAATTATCGAAAGAACTGGTACATATTAAAAAATTGTTACATCTCATTAGAAAAAAATCCCGAGCATAGTATTCCAACCGGTCTCTTTTCTCCCATATCCGTAGCCAATTCAATTCATTTTGAGAGATAGGATCACTTTTATTACTCTTTACGGTAGTGGGGCACCGTAGATGAAAAGGAGAGAAAAATAAAAATTAAAAAGACGAGCATCGTATTTGGCGAACGTTCAACAACCCCTAACACTGCTGCCTGACCGATTTACGAATGACTTTTCCTCGGCCTTTAGTCTCTCTGTATTCTTTGACTTTAGGATTAATACCTTCTGTAAATGGCGACATAGAGGAACACAGAGAGAAAGAAAGAGAAAATGAAAGAAGGATTACTTTCTTATTTGAGTCTTATAAAAACAAAATGTTATGTGGTCATGTAGTCAAGTTAACAATGTTCATAGAAGATTTACATTTCTTTTTTATATAAATTTACGTTCTACGATTTTTTTCAATCGTTAAAAAACATTTTATACTATTTTCTTGAAATAAAATATACAACTATTGGTTTTAATATTTTTTTCGTAACATTTATTTGACTCGATATTAAAAATGTCAAGTTATGAAGTATAAATAATCTTTCCCCGTTTTCGAGATACACGATATATTTAGAAGAAGAAAAAGAAAAAAGGCACTGAACTACATTTACCTACTCCGTCTTCTTCCTTCTCCCCGTTCACCCCCAACGGAAATAAGTAACGACCCCTTTCCTTTAGTTCAGAGGTTCGTCGATCGGACAGCTCGTATTCGAAAGGGGCTTTTAAGTTGGAATCTTGGATGCCTGCTGGGAAAGAAAAGGGCTGACGGACGTTTCGGTAACATCGTGGGGGAGTAGTTTCGATGGTGTTCCGGTGCCAACGAGATAGTTTTACTGGTAGTAGGTACAAATGTATAGAAAGGGAAAAAGAGAGAAAGAGAAAGAGAGAAAGAAAGAAAGAAAGAAAGAAAGAAAGGTGTTATGTACATCGTGAAAAAGTCTGAGCAGCGTCACGGATTTTCTTTATGGCGTTACCACGACAGGGGGTTTTTTCGGTGCATAAAGAATGGTGGATAAAGTATCGAGGCAAATCGTAGGGGTGGAGCTTTTTTACTCAACGACGTTGGGAGTCGGAAGGAAGCCAAAAAGATCGCGCCTGTCTAACCGAGGAGGAGGAGGATGAAGGCAGGGGGGAGTTTTACGCGTAAACGACTTGTAATATTTAGAATCGTCCTCCGTTGGGTAGTTTATTTTTCTTTTATATTTTTCCTTGACAAATAAAATAAAACGCAAGCAAGTTTGTTTTACCTCGGTGAACTTTTAACGTATCTCTTAGAAGAGGGAAAAGTTTGCCAAATGATCGGCAAATAAACTAAGGGCTGTGTATGTTTCGTTACTACTACTACTACTACTACTACTATTACTACTACTACTATTTACTATTCATTTGTGTAACGGGATTAAAAGTAATCGCGAGGAGAAGAAAAAAGAAAACGTTTGTACAAGGATGAAAATCTTTTCGATTTATTCTACCAACGTGAAATATTTTATTTTATATTGTTTCTATTCTTTGATTTACAAAAAAAGAATTAAAATATAGAATCGAATTTAAATAATAATGAACGATCGTTGGTAGATAAACTCCTATATGCGTTTGGGTTTTTGGAAAAATTATGAACCCGAGGTTAAAACGTCCACGCGGAGTACGAATTTAAACTCGCTCGATATTCCGCATGAGTGCCGGTTACCTATTACCGCAAACCTTTCCAATACAACACACACACACACACATATATATATATCTACAAAGAGAAAATACATTGAAATGAATGTATAAAGAGAGAGAAAGAGAGACATGAAAATAGGAAGCAACGAGATAGACGTTAAAACCTAGCCAAATTCATTTTTCAGTATTCAAAAGATAACCGATTGGAGTAAAGATCAAGGTATTCGAAAAATGCAACTTTCAGGTCGTGCATTTTTTGCGTGACGATCGTTCGAGCTTTGTTCGAGAATGGTATGGTAAAAATGTCAGTGATTTACGAGAAAGAATCAAGGAGTGGAAAAGCAAAAGAGAAGAAAAAGAAAGTTAAAGAGAGAAAGAGAAATATAAAAAAGAACGAGCGTGAAAGAAGAAAGAAAGAAAGGAAGAAAAAGACGAAGAGAGGGATAAAAAGAGAGAAAGAGAGAGAGAGAGAGAGAATCATGTTCGTGGTGCTTTTCGCTGTTTCCACGGTTAAAAGGTACTATATCGCGGTCGAACACGCCCACCTAAAGCACCTGCTAAGAGCCTTTCACGTTCCATTCTCCGCGGGCTGCCATCTCATTTGGCGTCGGTATCGGCGGGCGTCGCTGGTAACGTTGGGCCACGACCTAAAAGGTTTAAAGCGTGCACGATATATCGTTGTTGCTGTACGATGAACGATGATATCGAGCCAGTCCATTGTCCTTGAAATGAAAAGTGCACTTCTCGTAGCTATGTCGTATAAGAGAATGTATGTGTGAGGAAAAGAGAGAGAAAGGGCGACCTTTGTAATCTCGAGAACGCGACTTTGCTTCATCTGATTCTCTTTCACTCTCTCTTTCTCTCTCTCTCACTTATCTTTCTTGTTTTCCACTCAGGTTCGACGATTAGGAGAATGCAGTAAATGTAATTTCTCGTCTATTTCCACGTTAATGCATTCGTTTATCGATAATAATAATTAATACACTTTATCGATTAATTGTTTAGGTTTTTAAAGGAATTTATAAATGATAAGAAAAAACAATTATTACAAATACGAGTTTGGATAGAAATGCGTGTGAAAAATCGTTTCTAATCGTTTATTTTCTACTCGAGTTAATCCTCTTTAGTACTGTTGAACACACGTTGGATGCAAATCTATATGTCGAAAGTGTATCTACAATACATTGTATCCTGACTTCCTGAGTAAAGACGATCGACAATGAACAAAACCACTAGGACAGTACTTACCCTCGAGCGTATCGTTCATCGACGAACGAACTCGTTCCACGTGTCCGAACCTTACTCGTCTTATCTATCCTCGGTTAGTCTTCGCAAACTGCAGTTAACGTGACTTGGGTGGTGAAAGAGAAAGAGAGAGGGAGAGAGAGAGAGAGACAAATACTGGGTGAGGATGAAGGAGGAGTTGGACAAAGAAAAGGAGAGTGAGTGAGATGAGGGGTACCAAAATTCTATCTCTACCACTTTCCTTTCCTCTCTCTCACTCTCTCTCTCTTCGTCAAACTCTCTCTCTCTCAATCTCTCTTATACACTCTATCGTCGATCTGATATTCCCAAAGTTTTGGAATAAACGCACGGATAGAGATGGAACGAACTAACTGCCGCCATTCGCAGAACCGGAGTTGTTTGGTCCATGGAGTTTCTAGACGATAGTCAATGACGCGAGAAATCCTCTTATTCTCGTAAACTCGACGATCCGCGAGAACGTCAACCGAGAGAAGTAGGTACACCGAGAACGTACGATCGTGTTTCCTAGGAACTAATATCGCCATTTAAGAAGATACGAGCGAGTTTCATACGATGCAGCAGGATGCCCAGAGGATTTGTCGAAAGTAACTCACGTGTTTCCTCCATCTATCTGTCCTTTGTTCGAATACGGTCAGTTTATTCGCTTTCAATGGATCTTCGTACTGGAATATTATTGCTCGTTTATGATCGATTCAGATAACGTATATCTAGAATAATTCTAGATAAATTTCTAATTAATCTGTTAAATTAAATCGTCCAATTTTATCTCCAATCTGTCCAATTTTCACTGAGAAAATTCAATTTAACGTTCTACAAAGATTCGTTTTATTTCTCTCTAATAAAATATATGTTTGCATTATAGTTCAATAATTTCTGTTCGATATGATATGGGACGAGGAATGGAAAAATAAAAATAAAAGAAGGAAATATACGTAGTTTGCTATAAAGATCAATTCGATACGGGTTAACGCGAGACAAGAGTTTTATTACATCGGACATTGATATCGTTAGTTAGGGGATCGTCAAACGATAGAAAAACATTCCACGGAACAAGATTAGTTCATAGGTCTGGTCAATTCGATGGACCCTATCAAAAGATAACGGATAATGCATGGTCCATGGAAGGATGACCTCATCGAGAAACTCGTAAAATTTCCTAACATCTCGGGAAATTCATTTCTGCTTGGTGGAAGTAGGATACAAGGGGGTCTTTAATTGTACTCTAGAAAATGATCCTATTTATTTTCTTCATCGATTCATCTCGAGTTTTGAATAAACAAATCCACGAAATTATCACTACGAACGATACCAACTTCAGAAACGTCTATTCTATCTACAGGTTGTCAATAATTTTCCTCTTATCATCGATTAAACCTAAAAACGATAACAGGAATTTAGGGGATTATTTTAAATAACATAAAAATTTAAAACTAGATGATTCGTCGGAGAAAAGGGAAGAGAATCGTAGGGACGTGAAAATAAAAAGGGATTGATGATCGTAGAAAAAAAAATGATCGATGTGGCATTAAATGATTTTTCTAGGGTGCGTTGTAATATATTCTCACGTATGACATTCTAGTACGATTATTCACGGTATTTTGCCCATTCTTTGTAGTAGAAAGTAACACATTCGCGTGAATCACGATCAACTATAATCGATATTCCCTTCACTCTTATATTCATCCTCCCTCACTTGTATTTCCTCTGATAGTCAGAGACGAGAGAATCGGTAAATGTGCCGTGAGAGAAACTTTGTTAGCGACAAGAGTTCGTTCGTTCGTTCGTTCACCATCGTTGTAACATTGTATAGCAAACTACGATAAATTGGTCTTTTCGAATAGTCTACGATCGGTTGCACGTTACGATAAAACCACGTTTATCTCGTGCGTTCCATTGAACGTACCGGAAACACCCTACTGTGTTTCCGTTTACACCTACACCAATCGAATCTAAAATCATTGTATTTCGAATTTTATTGTATTCCTGGTATTATATTAATTTTATATCTTTCTCGAATATTTTCACCGATGTTATAATAAATATTATATTACAACTACTCTGTGTGTAAAGTATTATTAAAAGAGATTTAGTTCGATGCAAATACTTTGTAACTTTTTTATTTTTTTAACAAAACCGTGTAATTTGTTCTGAGTTTTGATTTTGCAAAATAGAAAATAAAATAAAATAAAATAAAATTTATTCCGCCATACTGTTTTAAGATTATATATTTTTAAAGTAGAACTTTCGATCGAGATAAAACGATACTTATTCGAGGATAAATCAGGCAGAGTGAAATAGGTCAGCCCTTCATTTCATGCAAAGAAGGCAACTCTCTTCCTTCCGGTTTGTAATGGATGCTGAAGCGGCACGTTTTAACGAGCGCAGAATGTTCCGTTTCTTTCCACCCATTTCAATGATTTTCTTTCTTTTATATATCTCTCTCTATCTTTCTCTCTCTCTCTCTCTCTCTCTTTCTTTCCTATTTCGACCATTCGTTCATTCATTTTTCCTTGGTATTATGGAATTATAAAATCCAACAAAAAATACAAAAGATTTTACTTCATTTTCCGCACTTATTATGATTAAAAGACATTATTTAACAAAAATGTTTAATTAAATCTAACGTTTTTGTTTTTTATTATTATAACGAATTCATTATCATAACAAAAACCCGTACTGGTAATTAAAGTATTTATAATGTCTTTTTTTTTTGAGTTATAAGAATAATTTGAGAAACACGATTTATCTCAATTATTTTATATTTCAATTATTTAAATAATATTTTCTATAATTGTTAATTATTTAAAATATATATATTTGATTTAATACGAATAATTATTCATTTCTAAATAAGAAAAAAGAACGAAGATAAATTAATTAACAAAGAAACAAAAATCATATAAGATCTTACAACAAAATTTTGTTTCTTCGAGATTTCAACCAGTTCGCATATACCTGATTGAAGATTACTACACGTTTATACGAAACTTCTGATTTATATACGAATCTCGCCGCAGCAACCGATTACAAACGCGCTCGACTTTACTTTGCCCGTTGTAAAAGTTTTATACGGAGTTTTGTTCCTTTTGTTTTATTTTTTTTCTTTAAAGCAACGATCTAGAAATTTCCACCGTAGGGGTAGATTTTCTCTCGTATACTTAAAATCGCGGATTTCAACCATTTAATCGGAAAGTACTTAGTTTTTTCTCTATCTGGATTAAAGCTCGTCTTCACCATCGTCTTCCGTCAAAATTAATCAATTCTGCATAGTGTACTAAAAGATTACACATTATCGATTTATAATGTTTAAATAATACTTACGTAAGTTTCTTAATCTCTTTTATCTTCCATTTATATAAATCTTTTTTTATTTTTTTCTCTTGCAAGTATTACATGAAAGTTTCACTCCAAAAACTTACACAGCCTAGAGTTTAAATAATATAATAAATACATTATTTAAATATAATATGATTTATAACAATCTAGTATATATTTAAAATTCTGCATTTTAATGTATCGAGTTGGAATACAAACAAGTAGAGTTTAACATGAATTGTAAGAAGATATATATATTATATATCGTTTGGCTAGTTAAATTCTCGAGTTTCTATACAACTCGTTTTCTCATTGTCTCAGAACCTACCCTCGTTGAGAGGGTGAGAGCTTCGTAGGAGGAACTCATAAAGTACGGCATCTCTCGATTGGTGAGCCAGACAGGGTTCGGTCTACGGGTTAGGGCACGCTTCTTCTCCTACTAAATCATGCAAATACTAATAATGGCACGGGCGAAGCGTCGGATAATTGAAATGTAAACATCACGCAGCGACCCTTCGTACGGTGTCAATGAATGATAGAAAGAGAAAGAGAGATAGAGAGAAACAAAATAAGTAAAAGTGTGTGTGTGTGAGAGAGAGAGAGAGAGAGAGAGAGAGGAAGAAAGATAAAAAGAAAAATAAAGATAGGGAAAACTACCGTGAATGGATTTGCGTAGGCTCGACTAGTTCGTAATATCCAGCCTCTTCTACCATTATTCGTCCTTTTCTCTCCTTTTCTCATTCTTCTTCTCTTTCTCATTCCTTTTCTACATTTCATTTTCTCACAAAACACGAATAATACGAAGGATTTAGGTAGGTATATGATGGAAGGGAAACGAAGAAGCAGAAGACGTAAATGAACGGGGTTAGGGGTGCACTTCTAATTTAATACCACCTACACTTTCAGGAAAATCGCATGGTGGCTTTACTCGGGCTAGGAAATTTTAGCCAAGAAGGAAGGAAACGTTGATAGTTCCGCGGTCGTTCAACTCGACAACTCTCATCCAAGAACATTTCAAATTCTATCTCACTCCAGTTTTATATATATAAAATAATTAAATTGTAACAATTGGATTGTCATTTAAAAAATTCTCAAATGGAAATAAGCTAACAATGCGATTCTAATAAGAATAGTAGAGAGTTGCGTATTATTTGAAGTGATGTTGAAATCGATCAACTAAATATCATTCATTGATATGATTCATTTCCTTCCCTATATTTGTCTCCCACTCATCTTTTCGCGAAAGTTTTAATATTAAAGACGAGCCTCGTAGAAAAAAAAAAAGTAAATAGGGATGCCCAGTTTATAGCAAAGCAAAACGTGATAAAACTTTAGAATACGCGAAGAGTTGAACGTCAAAAATATTATCCTTTTTAATTTGTCAAGACGGTCGTTATGTTAATACGCGAAAATACGATCTTGTAAAAATTCATTAAGGCTAGGTTTTTCATTTACAAATATTTATCAAATAAAATGAATGAAAAATGAGAGAAAGAGAGAGAGAGAAAGAAAGAGAAAGATAAATGTATTCAAGGAAAGATACGGGTCTCCTTAGAAAAATAACGAGATTGGTATTAATTAGCATCGCGTTCGAGACAATAAAGTTAATCAAAATCTTTTGGCAATCCGCAGCCGTTCTTGATGCTTTAAAACAGCATAGCACAGAACAGCACAGAACAGTACAGAACAGAACAGAACAGCACAGCACAGCACACGCGGGAGGAACACGCGAAATCTCGCGTATTTGCAAATGAAAGGCGCTCGGCCGAGCACGTAAACGTCGATAATTAAAAGCAACCGCGAATTTTCTCCTTTCACTCTTCCATACCTCTCTCTCTTTCTCTTTCCCTCTCTCGTATTTCTACCATTCTCTTACTCTTTCACTCTCTCTTTTTCTATTTTTCTTTCTTTTTTCTCTCTTTCAGAAGTAATTGTTCTCAACGGTTTCTTCATTTTTCATTATTACTTCTTCATGAAAAACGGAAGAAATGAGAAACTCCTTCCAACGAGCCCCTCTTCTACCTCCAGGTTACTCCTTCGCCCTCCTTACACTTGGAAAACCGAGGCGATAGGAGGCAAAGGATCGGAGGATACAAAAGCCAGGTAAATAAGGCGAAAGAAGGAAAGAAAACGATAAAGGAAGAAGGAAAGAAAAAAAGAGACCCTGTCAGAGAGTGTATATGTAAGAGAGAAAGAGAGAGAGAGAATGAGAAAGGAATACGGTTTGGATCGTCCATATTTACCTCACTCAGGCTTCTTTTGGAAACAAAAGCAGGTCTAATTAACACGCTCGAGACAGCGGGGTCTTTCCCGTGGTTGCCCTGAATGCAAGCAAACGCAGGAGTTCGCTTTGGAAAGGTTCCACCACCGTCACTGCTTCTGCTGCTGCTGATGGTGGTGGTGATGGTGGTTGTGATGGTAGTACCTCAACGTTTCTGTTGCCCCGAAGAAGCCAGTGGACGATGCCAGAGGGTGGGTACAGAGTGAGAAACGGAATTAGGAACGGGGTATAGGAAGGAGGGAAGAGACATGGTTTGGGGTAGGAAACGTTGGAAGTTCGGTGGACTATAGGACGAACTGTGGATGCTCTGATACTGAAGGAGGTGAAAAGAGAAGGAGACGAAGAGGGAAGAAAAGGGTTCAGGGACGTCAGTGATAGAAGGAGAAACCCGATGGCCAACTGTAACGATTCAAACAAGCCTTGGTAATTAGCAGCTTCCCACAGAAGCCGCCCTAAAGCCGTCCCTGAAATCATCCCCGCTACACCCCATCTCCCTCCATCTACCCCTACCATCCCCTTTTCTCTTCCATCTTTCAATTCCCTCCTCTTTCCTCTTTCCTTTCTTTCAATCTTTCTAGATTTTTATCCTTGTCGTTTCTCTTTTTCTATCTCGCGTTATCCCCTTGGCTTAGGCTACCGTCCAGTCACATTCGTTCCTCAGAGTTGCTCTACGTTCGGAGACGTTATAGCATTCGCGTATGTTTGTACTTTACGATAGCAACGTTTATTTTACCTTCATACGTGTTTATTTATTTTATAATATTTTATTATTTTTATTAATTGCATAACAAAAGATTTAATAATGTTTAATTCTTATACATATCAGGTTGTCAAGTATGAAATGAGGCAAATTTTCAATTCAATAATGTGCATTTTGTGCTTCATTTCATACTTGACAACCTAATATATATATATATATATATATATATATATATAAAATAATTCTTTCTGTGAGATATTTAATTAAAATCGTCAATGATTACGAATCGTTTGAACATAATAATAAAGAGATATGAATGAAAGTATCTCTCTATTCATTATTTCGGAAGTACGTCGAAATCACAAAAGGCTGACAATTCAAGCGAGGAGGGCTCTTTTCGTGTTAGAGGGGTAGGACAGGACCAAGCTCTCCGGTCCTTATTTAAAAGACTTTGTTTCGTTAAATTCAATGGGGGGACTAATTGAAAACAGTTATTATGATGTACTTTAAAAAGTAGAGAAATTAGAAAAGGGGAAAATGACGAATTATAGGGTAAAGAAGTTGATGAAAGTTGTGCCCTATTCTCGTCAGTTTTCGAGAAAACAAAAACTCGTTTTACTATTTGAGGTTCAATAGGTATCGTCCTTTCTTAAAACGAAATGTTACTTTTCTTTTTACCCAGCGGAAGAAACAGAGATTACCCCTTTTCTTCTTTTCTTTCTTTCTTTCATTCATTCTTTTAAAACATTGTTCGATTTTGAACGTTTTTAATACATCGGTCTCGAGAGAAAACGTTAATCGTTTTTACCTTCCCCGTTTTTACCATGACAAATATTTTTCATCATACTTTCTTCTCTTTTTTAATAATTTCTTGCTATTATTTATCCTTCTTGTCTGGTCTAAAAACAAAAATAATAAAAAAAACATTACTAAACATCCTTTTTTATTCCGTTTTCCCCCTTTTTTCGTATATATGCTCTTTCAAAAAAAAACAAACTGCAGAATTCGTAACATGTTCTTTCCTCTTTCTCTCTCTCTCTTTCTCTCTCTCTCTCTCGCTGTACGAACAAAGAATATACTTTTCCTCGTTTCTTATTCTCATATATTTCTTCCAGTTTTATTTTCATCGTTACATCTCGCAGACATATTGTTGGGAAAAAAAATAAATCAACGATGCACACATGCTCGTTCTAGGATTTTCAAAGAAAATTTCTCCCATGCGTAAGCAAGGAAATAGGAGAGAAAGAAAGAGAAAGAGAGAAAAAGAGGGAGAGAGAAGAGAATAGATTTTTTTACTTTGAAATGAAAACACATTGTCTGTCGTTCATTGAAAAGTCCCTTCGATGTAAACTCGTGAAGCTTTTCTACCAATGGGCTATAAAATTTGGCAAAAAAGACGATCGAAACCGAGCTTGATTTTACTGTCACGTACGATAGATAATTATTTTAATTAATCGAATAACATAGTAGTAGTAGTAGTAGTAGTAGTAGTCGTTGGTAAATGGTATAAAATCTTCTTGTAGGTCAATTGCTTGGTAGGTGATCAATATTTTTCAATGTTTCTTTTTACTACGTTGTACTTTAGTAATTGAGCTTCGATTCCAGAAAAAGTGAGAAATAAAAAAGAGAGGGAGAGAAAGAGAGAGGTAGAACGAATTAAAGACTCGAAAGAGTGACAAGGAAAGAGAAAATGTCACTGATCGTGTCGATAGAGGGTTAACATTTTTCTTTTTTTTATTTCCTTCCTATTTCTTTTCTCTCTCAAATTGTAGTAGTCTCATCGATCGATCTCCCGACTCCAGGATTCCTTGAGTGAGTGAGTGAGAGAGAGAAAGAGAGAAAGAAAAAAGGGAAAAGGACTAACTTGCAAGGAGGATAAGAAACTTCGAAGAATCGAACACCTAGTTCGTGACGTCTTAATTGTTTTTCCTCTATGTGTCAGGTGAAAATCGAGCTTTTAATTAAAACACATCTTCCGGAAATTAACACCCTACTTTCTATTTTACCCTACTTTAATTTCGACTACTTAATTACAGAAAATTACTATGTCAGGTATTTCGTCACTCGGATTTTAAAATATGACTATTTTATTTTATTTTTCTTTTTTTTTATGGGAAGAAAACTCATTAATACTAAAACAGAAAATAGAATTATAAGAAATCAGGACTTAATACAGATTCAAGATTATAACAAACATTGAAGATAATTCCTTATAGCAAATATTGATTAAAAGATATATATTGTTGATATAATGTTCAATTTGCTGATATATATACCTATTTATAATATTTAAAACAGTTGGTTAGAAATAAAATGCATCGCAGTGAATTGATATTCATTTATTTTGTTTAAAGTTCGATTCTCAAAGTAAAGATGTATTATCGTCATCGTATTATTGAATAACAAAATTTCAATTTCATTTTATATTTATTTATTCATATATCATATAGAAAATGCAAAACTCTATAAAGAAGACAAAATTAATACATCCGATGAAAATAAAAATATATAACCAAATGAGATAAATAATATTCATTAAAATATATAAACTTCTCGATAATAATATTCTTCTTAATAATAATATTTAAATAGATATTTATAAACTATCATAAGAAAAGTAAGTTTTTATAATAGTTGTAGAAATAAATGACTCTTATGGTGATGCATAATCGATGATCGGGTTCTAATTACTCGACCTAACGAGAACGTCATATAAAAAAATAAAAATGAAAAGTAGAAGGTGGAGGAGGAGGTGTCGTGATCGAGAAAAAAAAAAGGGGAATGGAAAATGAGTGAGAGGAAAAGAGATACACAACGAGGTTTCATACTTCTCTTCTCTTTGCTGATGGTGGTAGTGATGGTGGTGGTGATAGTGGTGATGGTGGTGGTGGTAGTGGTGGTACACAAGTTTCGTATTAACGTCGACGATGGCGGTAGTGGAAGGTGGAGGGTATATGTTGCGCATGATCGCAAATGGCGCGCCCGCGCGCGCTCGTGCGCAAATCTAAAGTTGTGTGTGCCCGAGTACGCGCACCCGGTTGAGCCCACGTGGCGCAACACCGTGTGCTGTCAGTCGCGTCCGGCGAGTCATCCGCGTATCGTCTATCGCGAGGAACACGTTGCCTCACCATCTTCTCCTCTTCACCTTTCCTCTCTTTTTTCAAATTCAATCTTACCTTTTTTATCTTCGTCTAATTATAATATTTCTTATATCTTTAAACATTATTGTTAATTATTATCAATACCATCATCATCATCATTATCTTTGTCGCTGTTATATTTTTCTTTGCGATCATTCAACTTTACTTTTCTTCACGATACCTTTTTTATCTTTGTTCTTTCCATCCTTTACCGAAACGCGATTAAACAAAAATAAATAATAGAAATAGAAATAATTTGTTTACAACAATCTTCCTTGAAGTGAATTATTATTCGTTTCATATTTTCTTTTTATTTTATTTGTTTGTTTTTGGTTTTATATATTTTTTTCTATCTTCGAGTGTCGACCAATCGTTTTCGAAATTAATGGACTAGAGACTCGATCGAATGATAATACGTTTTCGACGATCCCAAGAAGAGTTCTCGATTCAAGGTAAGAGAGTTTATTTGGATATCGTAAATGATCCAATTCGGTGAAACTTTTTTATATTTTTCAATCTGTCTCTTTTTTTTTTTTTAACTAATGAATAAGAGATGACTACGATGGTTTGTAATAGACGATATTCTTCTTCATTTCCTCGATCGAATCCTGAAAGTCTATTATTCGATCTTGAGCGACAGCCCTTCAATGTTCCGCCGCGAAGTGAAAGTGGAATTCGACCGAATATAGTGCGGATTTAATCGAAAGGAGGATTATCGAGAGAATTTTTATCTCTCGGTGATAGAAATTTAATAATAAATAATTTGTATCTATATTTGATATATTTTTAAGATACATTTTTTTTCTTTTTTAATAAAACAAAAATGACAATACTTTTTATTTGCACTTTTTTATTATTATTTCCAATCTCCGAAGCTTCATTTTCTTTTTCTTTTTTTGTTTTTCTCTCATCGTTTCCAACGATATCGATAATTGGTCATTATTTTCAGAACTCTCTCGATGATCTATCAAACCGAAAGATTTAAATTGGACGAGAGATTAAATTTTTCTACATTATTAAAATTCGTGTCTCTCTCTCGGACATTTTTTCCCATTTTGAACGAGAGCACTTCGATTAATTAAATTATAATATGAAATCGAATGAAATTCCACTTCTATATATTCGTTAATATTATTAAAATAGCAATTATTATTTGAATGAAGTTAAATTTAGTTAATAATGTGCCTATACTTATCTAAAGATGATAATAAAAAAGGAGACAATCCTAGACCAAACTGGAGTTAACAAATCCAATAAGAGATAGTACGAGAAGAAACTGTGTCGAGAAGTTTGAAACAGTATCACGGTAACGATCTTCTTACCCACTTAAAAATAGTTTCAAATAATCGTACGTGTCCCTAGAAGTATCGTTTATGAATAAAGTGGATAACACGTACAACAGGGCGTTTACGAAAAAAGTGATGGGATTCGATTAAGGAACAGTGATTTTTCTTCTTTTTTTGTTTCTTTTTCTAAATAGGTAAAAAATACAAAAAGAATGAAAAAAAGAAAAATAGAGAGAGAGAGAGAGAGAATAACCGAGGTATGTGACAAACGACAACGAAGCTAATCAATCGGGATCGTCCGATGGGATTTTCGAAAAAAAAAGGAAAAAAGAAAAAAAGAAAAAAGGGACCAGTAAAAGGTATGTTTCGAGCCGCCTCCGAGCGTTTACGTAGCCCGTAAATTACGAACTTTTTCCACCATCAGTGAGTGTTTTCTTTCTTTCTCTATCTCTCTCACTCTCTCTATCTTTTTTTTAGTATCTTTTTTTTTGTTTTTTTCCTATTTTACCGACCATCCATACCCCCGTGTCGTATTAATGAGAACCCGTGCCGATGCTTCCGGCGAAGAATTAATTAGTTTGGGTAACCTAATTAAAAATAAAAACGTCGTACCGTTACGGTAAAACTGGTTGGATCGTTTTGGGATCCGTTATGGTAATAAGTAAATCAATTCGTGTAAATAGTCGCCTAATGTTTGGTAAAAATTCATTACTATCGGCAAACATTAGTTTGTGAAAAAATAGTCACCTCATCCTATTCGCGACTTTACATTTTCGTGTTATTTTTTCTTTTTTTTCTTCTTTTTTTTCCCCAATCCGTTCGTTTTATTTTATTTTCCCGTTCATTAATGTTATTAGTTGAACGTATTTATATACATCATACGTCGTATAAAAAAAGAATTTGATTCAATATGAAAGATAATGATTGATAATGTCAACCGTAGAAATCATATTAATTTGACAATTATTTATCGTTCGTTGTTACAAATAGCTTTGGGTTTTCTTTTTTTACGATTACAATTAAATAAAACTTTTCTACAGGAAAGTTTAACACATGAGTTTGATCGTAAATATCGTGAGAGGGATGGGAGAATGAAATAATGAAAATTCGTTTTCAGTATGCTGGCAAAACTAAGACCCCTTGGTTCTTTTTTTCTCTTTTCTTTTTTTCATTACGTAGGACTCACACGTATGCGAGCAACAACATTAATTTACGCCAAACGAGGTGTGAGCAATTTTCTCGAAGGTGTTACCAACGAGATCACATTTTTGAAAGGGTACGCGGACGAAGCAATTTCCGCTAAAGAAATTCATGAAGGTAGAAGAAAGTGGAGAAGAAAAAGAATGAATGAAGGAAGAAAGAAGAAGAAAAAAAACGATAAAATGAGAGAAAAAGAGTGAGAGATTCGGCAGTGACTTTTTCCTTTTAAATTATTCAGGTCTACATCCAGTAAGCGACGTTTAAGGTATAACAACGATTTACTTGGAAACGATCGATCAATTAACTCGACTGCTACTAACCCTAGAGAACAATCGAGCTTTGTTATCTGCCAGTTTGAATCCCCGTTTCATTGCCACGAGTCTCATCCGTCTTTTCGGCCTAACTAAATTCGTCAGATGGTTTGGTTAGTTCGTGCCGATGACGTAGGCGATATGCTGCCAAAACTCATTCCAAATGAAATTTCCGATTTCTTCCTCGCCATCGAACGACTTTACGATGATCGTTTTAGCACGAGCTTTTCCGCCCATTTCCGATCGTTTCGAAGCAAAGTGCACGGAGAACTGGTTCTCCCTTCTCTCTCACACAACACACACATATACACACACATACACAGACACTCCTTAAATATATATCGTGCATTGCCAGGACGCGTCGCGACGTTGCATTTTTGTCACGTAAATGCGTAACGATCCCGTTCACCCCCCCTCTACATCACCACCTAAACCCAACGCTCGAAAAAAGTGTCTCTTCGTACCGACGATGGTAGGAGATACCATTTTGTAGAAAAAGAAAAAAAAAAGAGACACCTCGTCAACGATGGGGTATAGGAAAGTGTTTCACATTTTAAAAGGTATATGACAATAATGAAAGGCGTGCGTATCTACGTCATTTTACCGTGTCACGAAGTTACCAATCGATTCCAAAGAATCTTCTTCACAGTACTCGTTCGCTGAGAGATCGATATTGGAAAAAGTCATATATCGGTATGAAATATGAATACAAATTCACTTATATACCATTCGATCATTCTACGATTATGTTCGTTCGTGTTGTGTAGGCAGAGCATCTATCAACCTTTTTGAAAATTTATCACGCTAGCAGTAATTGATAACCAAACAACATATCACCATCACCACCACCACCACCACTATCACCACCAACCCTTCTCTCAAACACTAATAACATTTTCGAACGGGCTTATCTTTTTATTTTTTGTTTTTTTGTTTTTTGTTTTAGTACACCTTCTTTGTTTTTCTATTATTATTATTTTTTGTATCCAACCACCACGAGTCTTTGTCCACCTGCCGAATCTTCCGTTCGAGCGAGAACTCGCTGATTGGTTTTGCAACCATCCGGCTGTGAAGCAAACAAATTGCTTTTTTAGAAGACAAAAAGATCTTCCCGTCTCTTTCTATCCCTTTCTCTCTCTCTCTCTCTCTCTCTCTCTCTCTCTCTCTCTCGCTGGGTTACCGTTCTTGTTCCTATCGAAGGGACAATACCGTACCGTACCCCGTCATATTTGGTTTTCACTTTTTAAAACGAACGGAACTACACCGAAATATAATCAACTTATGAAGGTAGTCACGCAGGACGTGGAGATATTTAATAATAATATAAATGTTTCGGTAAATTATTCTTTTATGTGTCTTACCGTATATCTCGAATTTATAGTTTCAGTGTGAAAGGGTGAAGGAAGGAAAGATAGAACATAAAGAAGAAACAGAGAAAGAGAGACAGATACCTATGCATATGTATAAATACTGTATATCTATTATATATCAAAAGAGAAATAGAAAGATGTATACTAGTGGAAGACGAAGAAGAGATGACTGAAGGTATACAAAGTTTCAAACAAAACGTCACTCTCGTTTCTGGATTTTGTTTTCTGTCTTTATTACAATGCGAAACGAAACTTCCAGCACGTACGCGAACATAAATATACGTAAATTCGTACGATTCACACATAATTATGTATGCATGAACACGCATATGCAGTCTAGGTAGTTCTATCTAAAAACCCGTATCCTCTCCAATGTTCCAACGAACTAAACATTCCCGTTACATTTTACAAAGAGAGAGAGAGAGAGAGAGTCCATCTCGTAAGTGATGCATTTTAGCTTTATTGTTAGTTTCATTTATTTTATCTCGTTTCGGTTATTTATGCATCGTTGGTAAGTATATGCATATTTAAATATGCTCGGTGTCATAAATTTGAAAAATAAAAAATATAAACAAAAAAATGAATTAAAAAAGTATCAGTAACTCGCGCTTAATGGTTTTACGATAACGGATAATGGAATTAACAATAATTTTGTGTTGAAACAATACTTTACATTTTCCAGACATTCTTCTATCTTCCCTAATGGATAAATTTAATTTCAAATTTTTTCGTCATTTTCTTTTTTGCAATATATATTCATCGAATTGCGATATGAAAAAAATTTCACGTAGAACACGTGTTTTATTATAGAAACGAATGTTTTTTTTTGTTTCACATCGATTCATTCAATTACATTCGATTATTCGAGTAAATATTCGTAAAGGTTCGTCCTATGGATCGTTAGTAGTGAATTTGTTAATACGTGCATTATATATACACACTCACATACATATATATGTATGTATATGTAGGCATGTATGATAGGAACATTTCAACTTCGGTATTCAAGCTATATATCGATAAAACGATAAAAGAGTACGGAAAAAAAAATGAGGGAAAAAGAGGAAAGAGAGCAAAAAAGAGAAAGAGAGAGAGAGAGAGAGGGAGAGAGGGAGATATACCGTTTCTGTACCCTACGTATTAACTATAAACAAACGTTTTCAGTATATAAGCGAAATCGAGCGTACAGTAAACGGAAAGAGATCTACGTATCAGCTTCTGTTTTTGATAGGCAGTCTGTGCTTGACGTTTCGATAAACAGGCAGTCGTTTTATCCTACATACTTTCGCCTTGTTCACTCTGTCTGACTTTTCTTCGACGGAAGGAACGCACGTATCGAAACCAGTTCGAAACGTTTCTATAGGAAGATTTACTATATTTCTTTTTGCGTAGTAGAGATGATCAGTTCGATAAAATCTTTGAATTCAATGCGTAGGACAAAATCGATTAACAACATGTAAGAAAATAAGATGTACAACATATAGAAAAAGATTTTAACTTTTTAATTTAAATTAGGTCGTCTCAATACACGCATAAGTTTCTTCCTTTTTGTTAATTAACTTTTTATATTTAATATTATTTTGGTAATATTAAATACCATAAGTATAATGAACAAGGTAATAGGAATAATATAAAATACACAAAAAAAAAAGAAGAAATATCTTATACTGAAAAATAATGAAGAAATTTATAAAACGACCTAATATATATTTATATTATCTATATCAATCAGTATTTCTCGTATGATAAAACTACAAAGTTGCTTTAATTCTTACATTTTTTTTCCAATCCCAAAATAAAGTAAAAACAACAACGTTATATTTTTTTGGGCCACGCGTTTGTAGACGTTTTTATTTTTTTTTTCGTATTTATTGTTGAATAAAAGATGCAAAAAAAATGTCTACTACAAACGTATATATCACATAGTGAAAAATAGAATTTAGGTCGAGTCGGTTTTGAACCGTAAATTCTCTAGTTCTTCTTTCGCATCGTTTTCAAGGACGCAATGACCGAGATTCAGATCGTATCGTTGAGAAAAATGAAATTCTTTATGCATACGTAATAATGCTTAGAGAATAATATACGACAAATGGAAAATAAAAAATCTTTTAATGCGTACCCGTAGAAAAATCTAATCGATTAAACCACGATTGATAATTTTCAATAGAAACATAATTTATGACAAAATCTTTAACTGGTGAATAAAAAAAATTGTTAGATACAAAACAGAATCGATAGAAACTAACATAGAATGACTAAAATCGAAATTCAGAAGATCAATGATGACGATGATGATGATGATGATTACTCGGTTTAAATGGTAAAATACTTTTACATGTGTGTCTGCATTTTCCTGTATTTTGCGACGATCTCTAAAAAGAGAAAGAGAAAAAGAGAATGAGTAGAAATATACACAGGTAGAGAGATAGACGATATTAAATCCGGCCTATCGACAAATCCACTCAAAAGGAATTTTACTAAAACCAGGGAGATTCATAAATCGTGCATTGGCCGTAGCTTTGACAAAAAGCTTCGAACGTTTCATAAAGCATCCTCTTTTTCTCTCACTCTCTCATTCTCTCTCTTTCTCTCTATCTTTCTCTGGTTAACGCACCGAACGAGTGAGGGTACATACCTACGTTGCGTACGTGCATAGTACTCGAAACAATTCGACGAACGTAAAATTCTAACTCGCCCTTTCCGTATATTACTCCGTTGCGCGAGAGAGAAAGAGTGAGAAAAACAAAAAGAAGAAAGGGACAAAAAAATGAGAGAAAGTAATGCCACGCGCATGCGTTATACACTTCTCCTTCTATATCGTTCGTTCGTAAAAATGAAAAGAAAGAGAAAATTAAAAAAAAAAAAAAGAAAAACTGGAAAGAAAAAAAAAGTACGTATGCTTTTCATCGAAAGCTTCACAGCGTGGTTTAAAAGCCGCGAAACGATCGGGGGTGTATGTAGCTCTCTCTCTCTCTCTCTCTCTCTCTCTCTCTCTCTCCCCCGTCGATATTGCTCCATCATCGAACCACATCGAGAGTTAGAACAGCGTTCGTTTGCCCGAACTGTATCGTTTGCCTATCGTATTACCGAACCAAGTTAATTGTCCTGCCAACCCAAATATTCATTATGAATCGATTACAATTCCACCTTTACCTTCGGTTTTATTATTTCCCCGATAATGGGAGAATCCTCGTTAATTCGCATTTGTTGTTTTCTCTTTTTGTTCATGCAGAAAAAGAGAGAGAGAGAGAGATAGATTCTTTCTCTTTACATTCCTCTCTATGTTACGTTAAAGACTGGAAAAGAAAAAAAAATAAATAGAGGACTGAGACGAGGTAAAGGGGGAAATTTAATGGAGATCAAAAGACTGACGAGAGCAACGAATAGAGACAGAGGAAAAAATGGGATAGGAGTGGGATAGTAAAAAGTGGTGTGAGTGGGGTCCGAGCGGTAGGAGGGTAGTGGAAAATCGACATTTAGCTTTATGCAGATCGCTGCTCGTACTGACCAATTGCGATTTTTGCGAATAGCCTTCTCGTCTGAAAGGTTCACTCGTTTCGACTAGGCTTCGGAGTCGGTGGTAGGCGAGTTCGTTGTCGTCGTGTGCAGTTAGCGCTAATTACGAACATGGCAATCGATGTTACTACCGTATTTTCATCGAAAATACGCACCACCGTAAATATAAACGCTCGACGGTAGAATAAAATAGTAAAGAGGATAAATATAAGTGAAAATAATAACGATATCGGTTTTATTGGGTAATACGCCACGTATTAAATGAAAATTACCTGGCGCCGTTCGTAACAACGACACAATCGCAATCGTGAGTATAATAATTGCTCGATAGTAACCCGATCGGTCCAGCATTTTCGGATTTTAATGAAAGCTATACGACCAACTACTCTCTTCTCCTCCCCCCTTTCCCCCACGTACACCGTATAATACTCGTATGGATTCAGGATTTTCCGTGTATGTATGTATGTATGTATGTGTGTATGTATGTAATACGGAGTTGAACGAAACCCAATAGAAATTCTGATTACTTCGTGCATGCGTGGCTCTTCGAAATTAAAATTTCGAACCTACTCGTACAGATTTCCCTCGGATCTTCCGTTTTTTATTCGCCATCGATATAATTTCGTTTTCATGATTAACGATATTAAAATGTATTCCTCTCCTTTTCCCTCGAGATTGTTCCTATATAACTTATATTACATAATATTTAAATTGTGTTAAAGTACATCAAAGTAAATTGTAGTTAAATATTAAATTTGAGACAAATATTTCGTTTTATCATAGTTAACAAATTGAAAATACATATCTAATTCATAATATATAGAGTATATACTATTCGTTACGAACAAAGCCTGGCAAATACTTTTTTGTTTTTTCCTTTTTTTAACGAGGTTGCTATTTTGGGAAAGAACTATAAAAGTCAGAGGAAAATGTGGGACGAAATGAATATGAAGGTTCAGAGTGGTAAGTAGTTTGTTGCGTCCTATTAAATTAATGCGCCTTGCAACTAGGACGCAATTTGACAGTAATAAACAACGAACGAGATTTCTCGTCATTGCCACCGTCATCGTCGTCGTCGTCATCGTCGTAGTCGTAGTCGTCGTGATACAATCAACGACTCGAATAGGTGGGTAGTCGAAACCAACGATGCCAACCTGGAACGAGAACTTCGTTGAACCTTCCTCAACGATCTCGAGCCAGGCATACGCTACGTTGATCCCATTCATTCCGTTTACACGACTAGAGTTGAGACTGTCATTGGCAAAAGGCCATTGTGTATGCACATGGCTTCTATGGATTAACGTAAGGCGTTAAACATAACTTCAGAGCAAACCTACAAAATCCTGAGATTATCGCCTTCAATTTTATCTTTAGTAATCGGTTAAACTCGTTTATCTAACAATTTATCGATTCCACCTGTACTACACATTTACTAATCAATTATTATTATTTTTTTTTCACGATAAAAAAATTTCTCTCTCTGCGTATATATAAATAAAATTATTTTTTAAGTATTATAATAATGTATTTTGAGTCAATTTTACACAGAACGCTTTAGAAATTCTACTTTAAGAATTTTTTACTTTAAGAACACAGCTGGCATATATGCGCCCCTGAATACACCATCTGTATTTTATTTTTATATTTAACAATATCTCCCAAGAGAGAGGTGAAAAAAATTTGCCGAGAGCTTGAACTCTCTTTTTTTTTGGGAAGCTTCTTCTTAAAGAATAAAAATATTATTTAATTCATAAATGCTGAGGTATAATATAAATATTGATTTATCATTTATAAATTTGTTTTCATTGCCAATAAATAAAATATAATAATAATAATAATAATAATAATAATAATATCTAAAGAATATATACAAATAGAAAATAGGAATTAATTTCTCTTTAAAAAATAATTCATCGATATAACGGAATAAATGTCTCGAGTAGAAAGAAGAATAGTGTCTGTAAAAGATATTCCAAGCTGGAAAGACTTTCACAGTGGTTCGTCTAAACGTTGAAGGAAAATCCGTTTCCTTTCTTGTAAATCCAAGATAGTCTCTAGCACTTGAAAAGAGGGATACCAGAGGGAAAAAAGGTTTACGACATCGTAGGTCGGCATTGATAAAATTGCGAAGCACTTCGTTTCCCGATCAATCTCTTTGCGAGTAAAACGTTCTCGTAGAGCAGACAGAATTCTATCGGCGAAATGAAATTAAGTCTGTCATGTGGTAGGCGCACCAAAAAGGGACTAGGGTTCGTTTCAGTATCCGAGTAACGCTGGTATTTATTTACGATGATCTCGTAACGGTGACCCGCTTTTGCCAGAACGAATCTACGCGTTGAGTCTTATATATATCCTTTCCCCCCTTTTGTCTCACGTTCCTCAACAACCCTCGACCCTTCTATTTCTTATCCTAATACCCGTCTCAGGTTATCCCTCAGCGTCTAATTAAGACTTCTTATTTTCTCATTAATTTGTCTTCCCTAACAAGTATCGACAATTAGACATCTAATAGATTTTCCTTGACTCTTCATCAAATCTATATTAAATAATCTCTATCTAGACGATTTTCATTGTACACATAAGAGATTTCGGTCAGTTGAATAAATTTCAACCAAAGATTTCCTTTCAAAGATTTATAAGACTCGTTTTATCTATTATTTACGAGCTTTTTTTCCCGATCAATCATTCTAAAAGGAAGAATAAAACATAGGATACGAAAAAATGTAACGGTAAAGCTTTTTTTTAACCATTTTAGTTTTTAAATGAATTACGAAAGACTTTGGTACGGGAGTATCGATTTATGCAAAATTTATCGAAGGGTCAACGCGTTAAAAAATGCACGAACAAATACAACGTATGAATGATAAAAAAAGTGTATGTTTTGTTTTGTTTTGTTTCTGTTTGTTTTTTCTGTTGTTGTTGAATAAATTGATGGTAACGATAGATCTTTTGTTACGAAATTCGATCAAAGGAATATATTTGCTAATGGTTTTAAATTAATCGTACAACTTGGTCTCCCTCAATTTTGTATCTCGTTTTTAATTAAATTTAATTCTCGTCGACGTCAAAGAAAAAATATAGGAAAATTCGAAAACATGTTAACGATACCATTTAGATCAGCCTATTTTCACTCTAACCATCCTTAACTCTCGTTAAAGAACATCTTTAGACCGAAGACTATCCTATAATTATATCTCGTAATCGAATACCTTGGATCGATTACGTGGTTTTCTTATTATCCTGAGACCAGAGATGGTTTGTAACGCGATATACTGACCTCAATTATCCCGAAAATCTGAGTTATAAGGCTACCGACTTTGTTTCAATTATATCCAAGAAATTACGTCCTTGGTTGGTTATATGGTAGCCCGTCTGTAACATAACCACGTCTCAATTACGTTCCTACTATCTCGATTATCCGAACTTGGAATGTTAAAGTGAGGTAGCATGGTTTGTAATACCGATAATTCCAAGAGAAAATCCTTCGTAAGGATGATATAAACCACGATACCTGTTTATGTCGATAATGATCTATGAATAACGACTATAAAATACAATATCTACGAATATTCTTTTAAAGTTATTAATTATACTTTTTTTTAGAAAATTCATACTAATAAATGTTAACAATGTAACATTTGTTAGCAATAAAAAAGACAATAATTGAATTTTAGTGATAAAATAAAGAATCGGAAGAGGAAACTTTAATAACGATGTCTGTACTTTGATTACAACAATACTATGTGATACCTACCAAAGACGTCCCATATCAAGGTTTTTTCTTTCTTTCTCTAAAACAAAAAAGGAGAAAAAAAGGAAAAGACATGTATCCTGAAGGATAAGAGTGAGAGTCCGAGAAAAGTGGACGGGGTGGGTGGTAAGCAATCTAATCTGGCCGCAGGCAACGGAAAGGGAAGATACGAAGAAAGAACAGAAACGGCAGCACCATTGGTGGGGTATATTCTCCCTTTTTAACCTTCTTCCTTCACTTCGAATCGATCGTTTGTTCGTTCGATCATCCATCCCCTTCCTCTCTCTCTCTGCGTTCTGTCATTTGCTTCGGTCCTCTCACTTTTTCTTTATTTTTTTTTTTGTTCTCTTTTTCTTTGTCTCTCATATACTATCTGTGTTACTTTCCTTTTCTTTTTTCTTGACAATAGCACGCACAAAGAAGAGACCCACCCAGTAACGTGTGAGAAGTAAGAGTATATTTTCTCTCTTCCCTTCGTTTCCTACCTTCGACCCTCATAAAAACTCCTAGTTCTTGATTAACACCGGAACTACATTTTACTCGAGACTCACAGTCAACGTCGAAATGGAAGTGTCCTACTGTCCTCTCTGTTTTTATCCTTCATCCTCCTACTCCCACTAGACATCTTAACGAAGAGAAACATCGGAAGGAACATAGAAAATTGCCTTGCCACCAATTTCTCCTTACATTCTTTGACCTACTTTTCAAATATATCTACTTTCCTACTTCTTCTTTTTCTTCTTTTTCTTATTGTTAGACCTTGACTGAACGCGTTCAATCCCTTTAGACACTTCTGAAAATCATTCCAATACGATCGATATCCCGATGATGATAATAATACTTTCTACGTAGAACTATTTCATCGATTGCAACGATATGTCCCTTTTGTACCCATGAGAGCAAATCCATCCCACGTTTGGGGATTTTCATTGACTGAAGTGTCAGTACGCACAATCACGATGATATACGGTCGTTCCGATGTGTCTCTGTGATATTTGTTTTATGCTCGCTGTTTATTTTCTTCCTTTTTTTTATCTCCTTCTTTTATTAGATAAAAAAAAAATCGTGACAATTTTTTCCTATCACTTTCTAGAATACGTTGTTATTCTTTCAATATTGATTCAGTTTATATTTATCTAACGAAAAATATAAAAAAAACAAGAAGAAACAGACAAATAGTATCGATAAGAGATAAATTCGAGATCATTCGAGATTTGTTTAGATAATAAATTGTTTTAATTTTTTAAATACATTTCAGGTGCAATAGTCGAATATTTAATATATTTATCCATGGGTAAAGAATAATGAAGTATGAATCACAAGGTGGTTTCACGCTATTAGGAAAGCTTGTAGGGCAGGATGGGAAGTGAAGGGAAAGGAAGGAACGGAAGACGAGATCGTAGAATAGAGTGGCCCATGGGAGCACTCGCGTCGGCTAAATCGAGAACAGCCCTGAGATTATCGAAGATATACCGTGCCCCGGCGTTCTACTTAATTCGACGGTGTAATCAAGCGAGAATACCGATTTGAGCTACGATTTATGATAGTATTAATGGCTTCGCCATAGCACGCTGAAATTAAAATCGTTGAGTTATTACCCCCTTCGCGACGACAAGAAGCTCCAACGCGGATAGTCTCCTACGAAAGTGTTCTATGTAAAATACTACTCTTAGATCATTGTAATTATGATGAATTTATCGTTCTTTTTTATTTCGATAACCCTTAATAATAACATTTTTCTATTTTGTTTGTTTACCAACCTTTAAAAATTAACTTTTCATTACTAGTTTTATAAATAATAATAATTTCTGAATTGAAAATTGAAAAATTCTGAACATTTAATCGTATGTCTTATTATATTTATAAATTCAATTAATTTGGATGAAACGTTGATAAGCTTATAAATAGTTTAATCTAAATTAGTGACGTTAAATGTTTCCATTTAATTTAAAACGTCGATATTTAATTTATATTGTTAAAAGAAGAATGATGATAAAAGTGATGAATTTAATTAAAAGATCTAATGTAGATTATCTGACTGAATAACAAACTCTATTACACGTAAGTAAGGAAGTAGTTACAACTTGTCTGGCAAGTGTTGAAAACATTAACGTTGTTCGAACGAAATGACAGAGTCGTCTATCACCTCGAATCTTTCTCTTTCTCTCTCTCATTTTCTTCATCTATCTATCTATCTATGTGTCTATCTATCTATCTATCTATTTATCTACCTATTCGTCACTCTTTCTTCTTACAAGAAGGACGAATGTTTTACGGTCAGTATAAGGGTGACGACGAAAAAGGGGAGACGAAAAAAAAAGGGTGGGTAAAAGAAGGTCGTGGGATCATAAATCATGCTCCCTTGACGAAATTTCATCTCTATCTGGAAAAAAGAAAAGGTATGCTCATGTTCGTTCATTCGTTCGTTCGACCGTGCAAGATTGTCAACTAACTTCGAAGGATTTCTTTAGTATTGTCGGAAAGTGACAAATAATACGTGCCTCGTGAATGAACTGTCATCTATTCTTCGTGTATGCGTATAATGTTGTAAGATGAAAAAAAAACGGATAAAAAAAGATAGAAAGAATGAAAGAGGGAGAGAGAAGATGGCTTGATTGAGTGAGACGATGGATGTGAAAAGAGCACGTGGCTACTTTTGAATCTGTCCTGTTAGTTGTTACGGAATGAAAGATAAAAAGAGAAAAGGAGAGAGAGATGAGATAAGGGAAAGACAAGTGGTCGTTTTTACGGTAGCGGCTCTTCTATCATCCTGCTTTGGTAAAACGATCATAAATCCAACGATGTTTCTCCATCGGCTTCTGCTACTTTCTTCCTCTTCCTTTTCCTTCTCATTCTATTCCTGTCCCTTTCTTCTTCTCCATCTCCCTCGTTTCTCGTCTCCTAAACGAGATCGTAATGAGCTATAAACGGCTTTCGTTAAGGATTTCTCGCGTATAGTTTGCAAGGAAAATAAAGTATCTATTCTCGAGTAGTAGTAGTAGTAGTAGTAATAATAGTGGTAGTAGTAGTAGTAGCAGGTCTTTGAACATCTTGACGTACGATGATTAAACGAATTTAAAAAACGGCTTTTGAGCCCTATCAAGGAAAAAAATTTGATTAGATTTTAATTGACGAATAACTACAAGATTTTATTATTGCTTCATTCTTTCACTGTTATTTAGTAATATTTGTCTTCTATTGTTCTTTTTAATTGTTTTCGTGTGCTTGTCGAAATTTAGTAAATCAACTTGATTCTTGTGTTCGACATAAGGTATTATTAACCCTCTTATTAAGAGGGGTAAGTTTATGAAAGAGAAAACGTTGTTCGTAAAAGAAAGGGAAGTTTTATTGGCGTTATTCGTTTACCAGTTTTCTTCATTAAGGCAAAGATTTGAGTAACTTTTAAACGTTTTTCTCGCTCTCTTTTTCTTAGTCTTCTTAAAGATTGTGGGAAAAAGATCTTTTTCCCTTTTTTAAACTCAAAGAAAAGTATTACGTAACTCTTTCGTCTGGATAAGGGGTGGGACTCATGAAAATTCTGATTAAAAGCAAAACGTCTAAGAAAACGTGACAGCTCTAACCGGCAAACTATCTTTCTTTCTCTTTCTTACATTCATATTCTCCTTTTGCGATCTAAATAATTATCTCCCGTATCGTTCGATGCTTGCAAAAGCTTGAAAAGCCAGATCGACAACGAAGCTAGTTGGTTTCCTAATTGGCTAAAATTGTTCGTATACTCCCATCTCCTTTTCGCGTATATATATTTGTATTATTTAATATACAATACATATTATTATTATATATATAAAACAAACGCAATTATTCGTACGAAAAATAATAATTAATAAATTCAACGTGAATTGCGAGAAGGTAAATTCTATATTAATTTCTCGACAAACGATATATTGTTTCGAGAAACTGATAAATCGAAATGATTATTAAAATGATTATATAATATTATTTCTACAGAATTCCAACCTAATTACCAATCTCATTAACTAGTTTTGCGAGAATACGCTGGTTGCAGTTGCACGATTATCTTGTTTAAACAAAAATACGTCGTTCTAAACGATTGTCAAAGCTTTCACGATTAACCCGCGTAGCTTTTACAACGGTACAGCGTAATCGTTGGAAACTTGTTAAAATTTTGTTTGCACCGGTGCTCGGTTAACGGTGTGGGGTGGGGTAGGGTTGGTACACCGAGTTAAAGTGTCGTCGTTGGGATACGCGACAAACTTTTGACGGGAAAAGGGGACTTTGCAAAAAAAAGAAAAAATGAAAAAAAAAGATTGAAAAGCAAAACAGGCAAAATGAGATAGAAAGAAAGTAGAGACACTGGTACACACGCGAACGACGAGTGTACGCGCGAAAAGAGAACTGCACGGTGGAAAAACGCAGCAACTACCACCTTCCATCCCATTTTTCCACCTCAACCGCCTCTCTCCCCCCCCTGCCCAGCGGGTGGCGGCGGCGGGTCAGCCATCGAGCCTCGAACCCGTCCCAAAGCGTCTGCGGTCGGCGTATATCGCCCGGGGTAGTGCTCACCGCAATGTTTTCCTCCAATTTCACCCAAACAAACAGTCCGTTATAGATTTGCGAGAGTCAGGGTGCCCTCATCAATTTATAATGACGACCTTTGTATGTCGGAAAATGAGGGTAAAGCTGCTGCGACCGTGGTGAACAAGAGAAAAAGTGCGCTAGCGCGTCGCACTCTGAGAGAGAAAAAGAGAGAGAGAGAGAGAAATTCAGAAACCCATCGGAGAAAAGAAATAACGTACACCGCCATGAAAATATCAAAAGACCATTACCAAGCCCAAGCAACGTTCTCTTTTTTCACTCTCTCTCTCATACTCATTCTCTTCTTCTCTTTCTATCATCTTCTTTCTCTTCTTCTTCTTCTTTTTCTTCTTTCTCCTTTGGCAACCCGTTTGCAATACTACCCTATTATTGTTATTGTTATTGTCGTTATTCTCGACTATTATTGTTGTTTTCTTCTTTCCCTTTCTCTTGGTCTCTTCGAATCAACACCGTTTCCATTCTCTAACATTCTTTCTTTTTTATATTTTTGTTTTAATTTTTTCAATTCCATCCACTGTTTTCTCTTTTCTTCTCCACCCTTCTTCTTTCTCTAATACGTTCGTCAGATTTTTTTCCCATCTATCGAAATATTTTGCCACCTTTCTTACCCCTACTCATTCATTCTGTTTCCCTTTTCGGATGAAACTCGGTACTACTACGATGACTCTGACACGAAATTAGGATATTTTCTTCGATCGTGAGAGGATACCAATCTTTTTTGTTTTTCTTTTTCATAAAAACATTCCCCTAAATTAAAATAAAAGATTTTTGCTTTTAGAAAAATCAATAACGATTTCGGAGAAAAATTTTTATCCCTCAGCAATTTTACTTCGAAGATGGTTCGAGGGAAAGGAAATATAAAAAAAATAAAAAAATAATAAAAAAACAGGAACCATTAGACAGGGTCGATCTCTTAATCGGACATCGACGCCCTGTCTTTCTATCCTGAATCCTATGCAATCCCAAAACGAATTCATCCTACGAGGAGGAGCCCTCGACGGTAGAAGAGTCTGCCTACCACCAAAGACGAGAAGGAAAAAAGTGCGTAAAAAGGAATAGCAGTGAAGGGGCGTAGTCCCTTTTTTTCTCTTTCTCTCTTCTTTATCTTCCTTTTTTTCCTTTTCCCATTTTTTCTCTTCTCTTCTCTTCTTTCATTTTTCTGTTCTTCCATCGTTGATCCAGGAGTCCTCATAACGAACGCGGAGAATTCAGGCGGTGCCAAGTGCGAGTGGCTGTTTGCAGGGTCAGCTTATTTCTCTTCGACTTTCTATTATGAATATTCGTGGTTTTCATCCCTTCCCTTTTATCCTTCAACTCCCCCCCCCCTTCTACCCTCCTCCTACTATCCAATCCCTTTTCTCATTCCCTTCTTACTCTTCTCAATCCGTCCGTTTTCCGTTCGTCTGTCTCTCCTCATCCCTTTTTCCCCTTGCTCTCTCTGTCTGTCTGTCTTTCTCTCTCTCTCTCTTTCTCTCTTCTTTCGATGTCGGCGGTTTAAAGCATATTAGACCTGCTCTCGAGTCGGGTCCATTGTAAATGGGGAGATTGCACCGTACCGTCCGACGCGCACGATGCCCCTTTAAAATATCATCCCCCGTGGTTTTCGGACTTCGGCCCTCGAAAAATCCTCAGATCATTCTCCAAAGTCAATGCCGACGTGGTGTGGTGTGTACGCCGACGTGGTACGTGAGTTTTTATTACACACGCAAATCCACCAACCGGAAGAATATTTTCCGTGGTACGTGTTTTTTATTTTGGTTTTGCATCATCCTTTAACGCTTAGAATATGTTTGTCCGTGTTTCTTCAGATTTTTCCCTAAAAGTAACCCACGCTAGTCGGTGAATTTATTTTCTTTCTCTTTTTCTTTTTCTTGTTCAACGAGTCGTATTCATAAATCAACGTAGGATATGATCTGTGCATGTGGAGGAGGATTTTACGAACAAAAAAAAAAGAAAAGAAAAGAAAACATTTCTTTTGACATAAAATCGACGCATAACGACGTGGTTTACCTGCTCCGGTCGTTAAACAGACAATACAAAAAGAAGTCTGCTGCTGTTTCGTTAAACTCAACCAAAATCTCTGCGAAGGGAAGATATACGTATTTTTTTTTTATTATTTTTTTCTTATACGAAAAGAAAGTTAGTGGCATTAAAAAGTAATATCAAAGTTAAAAGAGAAAAGATACGAGAAAATTCGAGTGGATGAGAATTTCGATTGATAACAAGTGTACTCGTTGATAGGTCCACGTGAATCCAACGCCAAAAGAATCTGAGGAAATAGAACGAAATTGAGAACGGTTAGTCCCCCTCCTACTCCCTTTTCCCCTTCTCCCAACACTCGAGAAGAAACGAAAAAGTTTTCGAATAATTCTTTGCGGAGACCAAGTACTCGTAAGACAATCAAATATTTCTATCTTTTACCTTTTTTATCTTTGTCTTTCTGTTAATGGAGAGTAAGAGAATGAGAGAGAGAAAGAGAAAGAGAAAAAAAAGATTAATACTGACAAACAGAAAAGGTATCTTTGTTGGAGAGTCAAGTAACAATTAAAATTCTTTCCAAAGGGTTTGCCAATTCTTCTCATACGAGTCGATGAAAATAATGCTCGTTGCTCTCCATAAAGTGAGGAAGGGGGTAGGATGAGGTACAATTCGATTACAGCTAAAAATAATAAAACAAACAAACAAACAAGAATTTGCCGTTGCGTAAAGTGTGTTGTATTCAATGCGTATAATTCGAATAGGTACGCTAATGTTAAAGTAAAACACACAAATATATATATACACGTGTGCATATAAAGAGTAAATACGAGTGCGTGTAAGAACAAACGTCTGCGTCATACGTCGAAGAGAAATATAGCGAATCGGCTTTTAAATACGACACGATTGTCTTTTCGTTGCCGCCTGTAAAATACGGTCATTAATTAACGGATTGATCGATAAACGCAGGGAATACGTCGGTAAGTTGACGACGTATGCGTGCTATATTTGATTATTATTATTATTATTATTATTTGTATTATTACGAGTATGTGTGTATGTGTGTGTGTATAACCATCGAGGATATCGCATAATAATCAAACTCCCTTTTTTTTCCTATCGACAATACGACGTTAAAAGAGCGTCGTTCGGTATAATGACGGCTCAGAATTTTGTGGACACAAGGAAATGCATATGGAGAAATATATATGCTTGTGCGTATATATGCGTGTGTGCATATACAACATATATATATCTAATATTATACGTATACGTATGCAAATACTTCATACCAATGAGAGAAACCGCGTATTCGGATGGAAGTTTGATAGAGTAATGGAAGCATTATTTGCTATGCAAATTTTATGTACGCTTATTAAGCTGTGCTTGAAACGGGCGATCAATATTCGGCAACGTTATGCGGTAGCTAAGAATAAATTATGGTGTGGACCGCTTAAATTACGGCAATTAATTAATGGTTCACTTTCCCTTTCCCCGTCCTCTCTTATCAAACTTTCTCTCTCTCTTTCTCTCTCTTTTTCTTACTCTCTCGTTCGATCTTTTTCTGCACTCACGAAGATCACTTCTATTCTCGTCGAGACGTTTTTGACTTTCCGCATTTAGATTCACTGTTTTTACTCTGCGAACCTCGTTAAAATTCAATCTGCCCTATCCGGTAAGGATATTTTAAAACAATATCTACATAATCTATGGGACTTACCGAAAAAAAATGTTCTAAAAGAAATATCGTATCGTATCTATCTATCTATCTATCTATCTATCTCAATCGTTTTTATTTAATTAATAATTTCGCGGTGTGGTTAAACGAATCGATATATGTGGTCGGACATATAGAAACGTATTATTAAATCATTTTACGTAGATATATTTTACTTGAAGTAGGAAATGAAATATCGAACGGTCCGTTAATCATGAAACGACAGGAGATACGGAAATGCTAGGTAGAGTAATATAGGAAGTATAGGAGGAAGAGTTAGGATAAAAGAATCGGTTATTGAATGACGAAAAGTTTCACGATATTATGTTCTTATTTAAAGAAATACGTATTTTCGTTGATTCATATTTATGTGGATACCAATTGAAAGAGGTAAGAAGAAATAGAAAAAAAAAGAGAATATTGACACGAAAGAATTAAATTACCATGGTTATTATTTTTTTTTTATTATACACGAGTACCACGAATGTTTTTGTCATATATAAATAAATAAAATAAAGGAAGAAAAGTGTTAATAATTCCAAGAGAATCACATTGATCCACTCCATCACGAACTCGTTATTATCGAACTTTTTTCTTTTTTTCTTTTTTAAATATTATTTCCTCGACTCTTATTATTTCGTTCCTCTCGCCTCGTCCTCAAATTACTCCGTAGTAAGACGCGTTCCCTTTTCCTCCGAGTAAAATTACATTCATTACATCAATCGCTTCGCAGCGTTACGAGATCGAGAATTTCCGGCTCCGAGTGGACCACTCTTCTTCTTCTTCTTCTTCTTTTCTTTTTTCTTTCCTCGGTGTTTCTCATCCTTTTTGCAAAGGGTCGCGCGCCGATTTATAGGGTGGGAGATTCTTAGAAGTCCGCGTGCGCGTGGTACGTCCCACGAGAAAATTAGTTCTCGTTAGGGCCGATGCCAGGTATATATATATATATAGTTAGTATATATATATAGTTAGTATATATATATATATAGTTAGTATATATATAAGTAGAAAAAGTTTCGTACGATCGAGATTGCACCGCGGTAACGAGTTTTAAATCGCACGTATGATGCGATCGATGAGAGAAAATTTCCCCCTTTTTCACCCACCCCTTTTTTTTAATTTCTTACTTTTATTAACTTAGATTGCAAGCAACAATAACAACAACAAGAAAATATAATACGTCTAAGTACAAGTTTAATATTAAAAGACCATTTATTATAATATCTGAAAATAAACAATTAATATTCCTCACACTTTATAATCGATTATCTAAAAAGTGCCAATATTATTATTATCATTATTATTATTATTATTACGACACTCTGTGTCCACTTAGTTAAAGATAATATCATACGATAACTTAATCAGAAATTTATCAGGTAACTCGTGCAAAAACTTGCAAGCATTTTTCATTTCTTCTTTTTTTTAATCTATTACATTAAAATTCATTTATCTAAATATCTTTAAGAAGAAAAGTAAAAGATAATGTATCTCTCTGATCTGTTAATTAATAATCTCCAAACTGTCAATACCGTTATTACGAGACACTTGTCCGTATTGTGAAAGTTAGTAAAGTATTGTTGAAATTTTGGCGAAGATCCTTTTAAAAGAGAATAATAGGAAACTATCGTACGATTACTTTATCAAGAGTTTTATCAGGAAAGGATCACGAGAGGAAAGCCTGAACTGGCACAGCTGCAGTTGGCTGCATAGGTTCCTTTTCCTTCTCTTATCTTCCTTCCTACGTTTCTTTCCAGAAACAAAGTAAAGGAAGAAGAGGCACAAAAGAGAGATAGATAGAAAGAGAGAGGAAGAGAGAGAGAGAAAGAGGATGATAGGCAGAGAGCAACGACGCCCACGCCTCAAGGCCTAGACAGATTACGTCGCCGACTGACTAGAGCTCGGATGATCCGTCAAAGAAACGTTTCACCCTCTCCATAAAGGAAAGCTTCCGTCTATCCACCCCTCGTCGTAGTTCTATCCCTCTCTATCTCTTTCATTCTATCAACAACGATCACTTTGGAATCCTACCAAAGTATCTTGACTTCGACCACCGAGTCGTACTCCGTTAGCTTTCTGAAAACACATCGAACAGTCGAATACATATCCCTACGAAGGTTTTTTTATTTTTCGACTGTAACCTACATGTCACTTTCTACATCCTATTTCATCCCTTTTACAACTATCTATTATATTTTCCTTTCTACCATCTACGACAAATAATAACGTAAGGTTTACGATATCTTTCTGGTAGGATTATCAATAATGATCATCGTGAAATTCGTAATAATATCTAACATTATGTAACATTTTATTGATCGTAATAATCATAAGTAGTAGGGTTCGATAAGTTAAAGAAGAATGGTAACATCGGTCTGTGTTATAGTTCGATGACGAAACTGGTACATCATAGAGTAACAGTGATGGTGATGGTGATGGTGATGGTAATGGTGGTGGTGGTGGTGGTCTGTTTACCGATGGAAACGCAACACGCTTCCGAGTGTTTGCCTTGGAGGGACATCGATTTGTCCCAGCAACAGATGTGCCATCTTCCTATCTTCCTAAGAGAGCAATTTCGAAAAAAGCTTTGATGTTGTAAGCGGGATATTATTAGTCAAATCTTCTTTCTACCACAAATATTGATGAAAACGTTAAATTTTTTACCAATGACATATTTTTCCATATAACTTATATATAATAATATATAATAATTAATTATATATAATGTATAAGATGATAAATAATAAAGGAGTATTAAGACAACGTCAGGAATCCAACAAAAAAAGAATCAGAAGGGATTGGAAAAGGGTTATGGTATGCGTCGTACTTATTCACTTGTCCGCTCGAATATGCGTATACAAAGAAGATAGAAAATTTGCGAGAAGGAGGAGGAGGGGAGGGAGGGTAGGTAGTACGAAAAAGAGATACCGTCAAGAGGGTGAAACGGTCGAGAGAGCATTATTAAAGGAATCCACCTGTGTCTGAGTATTTCCGCGACACAATTAAGCGTCTCTCTTGTACAGTGACCGTGAGCAATCCACCTCCACCCTTCTCTATCTTTCTTTCTCACCCTACCACCACTATTCTTCTTTATCCTTCTACCCTATCCTCCTCTTCCTCCTCCTCCTACTTCTCCTCTTCTTCCTCATCTTTTACTTTTTCTTTCTCGTTTCTTTTCTTCTTTCGTTTCTCTCCAGCGGTCCAGAAGTCGCACATGCCATATCCCCCCTTCCCCATTCTCTTCCTTCTTCATTCCGCCATCTTTGATTTTCTCCAACATGCCTTGGAGCACGACGACACGATCCCAACCCCGTTTCGACCCAATAGCATCCTCCCATCTCTCGTAGAAGAAAAGCTCGTCTCTGCTTTGGCAAAGCTTTAGCTCCACCTCTTTCTTTATCATTCTTCTTCTTCTTTTTTTTCTTCCTTCTTCTTCTTCTTTCCCTCTTTTTATTTTTTTTTCGTTCTTACTACTCGGAAAAAGTTAGCCAAGCAGCGTTTCTAATGACACTTCTAACCACTCTCACTTTTCACTTCCCTTCCCTTCAATTTCCTTCTTCCTTATGTATTTTCCTAGTTCGCACCTAATCCTCTTCTGTCATATTACGTTTCTTTCTCTTTCCCCTTTTTTTTTAATATTACGAGATTTCGCTTCAATTTTATATATCGTAGATTATTTATTCCTTACTATCCTTCTTTTTTTTTCTCTGTCCATTTTGTAAAAAGTTATGGTAAAGTTGAATCAAAGTTTGGAAATCGAGGAATAAATATACTTTAACTTCACTCTGACACGTTTCTTCTTCAAAAAAATGCTTTCAATGTAGATACGAGAAAGATCAAAGAGAAATAAAAAAAAATGATAAAGAAAGAATAAAGAAGAAATATATATATCTATCGTAATAATATAGGTATCTCGTAAAATAATTTTACGCATGAGGAGATAGGTACTAACGTACGATCATTAACTAAGTGTTTCACGGTTAACGAATAATATCTGTGTTTTTCTAGTAAACCTTTAAAGTTTAAAAGAAACAATCATAAAATGAGAGATGATAGAATGTTCGTTCCCGGGTGATTTCAGTGCCCTAAGGAAAATTTGGACTCGCTAATTTGAGATTACTCGCCGACAGGAAGAACATCACCATCGGTCCGTCATTGTCCTTAAGGGTATTCCGCCCTTTTCTTCCTATCTCTTCTTATCCACCCTTTCTTCCTGATTTTCAAATCGTCTCCGGTTGGTTGCTTGGTACACTCTGCTTTTCCTCGTCCTTCTCGTCTCCTTCTTCTTCTTCTTCTTCTTCTTCTTCACCTTGAAAGCAATTGAATTACGCCCGACGTAAGGACGTTATTTGATTACGCATCCTTGCTTGGCTTGCTTGCTTCACGGGTGAAAGGTGGGAAGTAATTTGCTAGCACGATTCGATTAGCCTTATCGCGACTTGCTATCAGTGAGACCTGTTTCCTCCTCACTAATTACTAAATACTTACTACTATGAACAAAGGAGGTAAAGTAAGTTAAAATGATTTCTTCTATTTTCTATCTCTTTATTTATTTTTTTTTATCCCGTTCTAACGCTAATTTATATTTAATAAATTGGCCAAGCCACGTTGAAAAAACTGGTTCCTGTCAGATCATTTAAGTCAAGCAACGATTAAGCAACGATGAGAAATGTGTGAAATGTGAGATATGTGTAAAGGGAAACAGAGAGAATAACAAATGACACGATATTATATTAATTTTATTTATGATTTTATTAAATGTGTCCACAACACACGCACACAGAGGAAAAACGATGAAATTGTTCTTCAAAATATTTCGCCTAATAAAACAAACCAATATTATCGTTCGATTTTATTCTTCTTTTTTTTGTAATAATAACAACGAATGGGTAGTTAATGTTAATGATTGATACTATTTAAAATATCGAAAAAGGAGAAATCATTTTATTACTTATCGATAAATACAAATATCTTTGTCTCTGTCTCTCTCTATTTCTGTTGGTAAAGTGGAATATGCCGAATATTCATTAAATTCTACCAATTAGTCTGGTCGGTTTTAACCGCGTCGTTTAATCGCTCGTTGCAGTAAGCTTTGCCTATGTTCGTTATCAAATAAAGGATAATGTATATACCTAGTATATTACTCTATACCTCTTTCTCCTGGTTGCTTTTTGTCGTCGCACCGTGATAAAGGGCAGAAGCGAAGGCTTAAACAACGTTGAATCCTTGTTATCCGATTTAACGATTATTAAATCTGATAATATAAATTTGGTATATTATAATCGTATCACATGATAAACGCGAGGAGTTTAGTTGCTGGTTACGTGCAAAGATAATGTGCCTTGATTTTCTTACGTATAAAAAATCCAATAATTACGATTATTCGATTAGGTGTTGGAGTTATATTCGTAACGTTTTGCAAAAGATAGCAGGTGTATTATGGTCTTCTGCTTTTACCTTCAGAAACAAATTTATCGTAAATCAACTGTTATTAAGTGTTGTTTTTACGACACATCTTATTTTTCAATTGTTAATAACAAAAACTCTACGAATTATTTCCAACACCTAATACGTTTCCTTAAGTTCCGTATCTTCTTTTTTTCCTTCTTTATCTATCTCTCTCTTTTGACAATCGTTCTACACCAACCCAGACCGTTACCATGCTAATATCCGAGAAAGCTGAAGAGTCGTCATAAGATGAAAATAATAAAAAAAAAAAGAAAAAGGGGGAAAGAAAGAAGCTCGACATTGAAAGCAATTCGAGAATCTTTTTCTCCCGTTTTCATTATTCTTATTGCTGTGCAGACTACCGTCTACATTTCTTTCTTCCTCGATTTCTTTTCTTCCTTGGGATTCAGGTAAACCTCCAGTGAAAGCAATTCACGATCACTCAGTATACTTCATATCAAAAATCTCGCCTAAGATATTGATTTGCTATAGGAGGAATCGAATTCTCTCGTAGAATTATTAACATCTAAATTATTGTGTTTTATATTTGACAGTCTATATTGAAAGACCGATAAACATCATTTGTTGTAAAAATATTTTTGTTTGTTTTTTATTAAAGTTAATAAAGATTATCTGAAAAACGTTATTCGTGTTATAATATCGTAGAGAGAATATTTTCCATTTTTAAAATATATTCAAGGATTGGTAAGATTTATTTAAAAAAAAAAATCTAGTTATCGAACACAGTATACACTTCGATATATATATTGGACAAAATGCATGTATGTATATATACGTGATCTCCGGATTACTTTCGATGTCGAGAAAACACATTTTCCTTTACGAATGGAACTTCGATGTTTCTGTAAGTAGGTATATAGTTTGCTATGAATATACCTCTCAGAGAAATCCGTAAAAGGAAGATAGACTTTTCCGCGTATCAGAATACAGGCGTCAAAATCTAATCTTATCTGCCTCAGTAGCCCTTTAAAGTTATATCAGATGAAAAACATACAAATCTTTAATATCTACATATATGCATATGATGTCTCTTTTAACAGATATAGTTATTTCATGAATTAACGAATATTTAGTTATTTCATGAGTATAGTTATTTCATGAATTAACGAATTAGACGTTTTAACGATAACATACATAAAGTGCAGTAATTAATTCGGTGACTTGATATTAAAATTGAGACTATTTCGTAGAATAAGAGAAATCACTTTATAAATAAATATTAAATTTATCAAAGAGGCACCGATCTAATTGATACACAAAACTATGCTTTGAAGTATTCTTTATTTTTATACTTGTACTTTAATTGAGCTTATTACACGTAAGTAAAAAAACAGAATGAAATTAATTTGTTCTAATTTCGTTTGACCTATTTATTTCGAATACTATAGAATGTACGTAAACCTTTTCCATTGAAGTTAATTACAGAAATAACGAACGATATTAATGTAAGAAAAAAATAAAAAGAGAAAGATTCTATTGAAAAAGCATGTAATGTTAAATAGGTAAATCGTTTATAGTAATGCATCCTTCCAAGTTCGATAATTACATAATAGATTTTAGTTTGATCTACACGGTGAGAACAGAAGAGTACCTAATTGCACATATATACTTATACACGTTCACTGACCCATCTTCGAGACG